>OZ014456.1:2747546-3250046 GCA_963966035.1 Acleris laterana | reverse complement strand
TCTGGCGTTTCTTGACGTTTGCGAAAATTTTACTAAAAAAAAGGAGCGTTTAGCTACTTTGCCTTTTCATAAAAAATAAAGTAAATCACGCATTGTTTAAACTTGCATCAATAAAAAAAGCGGATACAATTGTGTTGAATGAACCTAAGTACCCACCAGCATGCATACACATTAGCTTACTCAAAAGCCTCTTGCAAAACGGTTAGCGAGAAATAATTATCAGTGCGTTTTTACCAGTGCCTCAAATAGCTCAAGATATCACTTATAAGACACAAATAGGATTACAACTGTTTATTTACTTTATAATACAAAACATATTTACAAACATTAACTTTATACTATTTACAAATTGATTACTTTATTCGATACGAAGATTTACCTTTAGTTATATTCAAAATTTTGAAGCGGTGTGAACAAAAGCAAAGTAATTTTTTGTTTTTTCAAGTTTCCCATTGAACTTACCTTTACGTAATATTTTTTTTCATGACATACATAGTAACTTGCTATGAGTTTGCTATTAATAGGTAACTTTTTTTAATTCCATGGAAACCAGCAACCTATGTTGGATTTCCAAATATCTATCGATCGGGTTGTTAAAACCGTAATAATATTTCTGTATTTTTATCGATTTTATCAAAGGTAACTCTTCGTATTACCAATAGTTGTATCACAAAACGTGATTATGACAAATATTTCAAATTTCTCTTTTGACTTATTTCATTCTTATTTAAACCAAATCCTTAAAAAATAAACCGCAAATTATCTAAAAACAGATTACATAAATAAATTTAACAGAATTGTACACAATTTAAATCATTTCTCACAACCATTTACCTTAATAAAATTATAATAAATAATTTTAGCTATAGCATGATAGTTACAAGTTACAAATCAATACTTTGTATTGTTCCTTTACTATTATAATTTATTAATTCAAAATTCCGCCACTATCCATTGAAAAAATGCATTATTTACATTAATTACATTAGGTAACACAATTCGTTATTTCATTTAATCCTAACTAATTCACTTTAGACTTTTAAAATATTATAACCTATTAAAAAAACACCGCTTCACTTTGGTAAGACGTCTACTTCATAATTAAATGATCACTTTGAACCATTTCGCTTACTCCCGTTAAACAATCTGTTTCAGCAATTCTAGGTAAACGATGTTCGAAAACTGCCAATATGGAATAGAATCGACACAAGTGCTTGACGCAATCGTCCGTCTGCATGCGTCAATCTTACCACAGTTGTTTTATCTCACGAAAGCGGGTGGTCCTTACTTGTGTGTGTAAATGCACGTGCACGTTGTCTCTGTGCGTAACTGTCGAGGCTATGTGTCGTAGTGTGCACACGGGTGAATTGCAAAAATATTGTACATAGTTAAGGGCTCAATTAAAAAACCCTTAACAATCCTTAACTTTTTCCTTTGTGTAACGAAGATTAGTCATATAATCATATGCATAACTTTCGTTACACAAAGGAAAAACAATTGAAGAAAGTTAACGTTGCCTCAATTAAGCCCTTAACTATGTACAATATTTTTGCAATTCACCCGCGTGTCTATACACGTTACAACTACAAGTATGACCCAACCACATTCGTTAAATAAAACAACTACATTTTCGATCATGATAACATTCACCGAATACATCTTGCCGAGGGCCACAGAGGTGTAATTCCCTTGAACAGTTCACTTTTTACATGCTCACGAGTGCGCAAGGAAACTTAAGTTTGCGAATCATATTTGAGTCTTAAGAGAATCACATGGTGTTTCAGCGATCAGTTACAAAAGGGATCATCTCATTATGATGTGGACCGTACCATATCGTACAGTGTTCTGGTTAGTGATGAAATCCAATTTTTATGACATGATTTTCTGCATATCAATTTAGCCGCGAATCAAACTGCGTTAAAACCAACTAGGGAATAACTATTTCATCATGTGGTTGGCAGTTTCCGACAATTTGAAGAATAGCATTGATAAGAAGTAATAGTAATTACCATTACTTGTCTGGCACTGGTACGCAATGACATTGCCGTCGTGCTTGCACAGCGACATTAATATCTGATTGTTAACCTTTTCCCTATAGTAATACGGTGCCCTACTTTAAAGGTCAATGTACGAAATTCTTCGCTGTCGGTGTTTGCGTTCTCGTAAGTAGATAATATGTGTGCAGGTTTTCATCACCCAGTTTTATAACTATGTGGTCACGAATGTCACGATCCCCAAAAGTGAAAAAAACGAAGAACAATACATATTTTAACCACTTTATTTCCACTTAGCATATAACGCAGTTGACATCCTCAAAAAATATGTCACAAAAACCACAGTCACCGTAAAGTCTTGAGCACTTTATTTACATGTCCTATAGCTGCGTTGTTTGTCAGAGCGGCGTGTCGCGCGGGGTGAGGCGCGGCAGCGGCGCGGGCGCGGGCAGCGGGCGCGGCAGCGTGCGGAGGTGCTGCAGGGGGATGCCGCAGCGCTCCGCCGTCAGCGTGGTGCCGCGGGGCAGCGTGCACGACCCGGACGCGAAGCGCGCGGGGGGCGGGATGCCCGATGGCGCGGTCTGTGGAAGGGAAGCCAAGTTACTATACTCTGAACTCTAACCCTCTTATTCATGTAAAACAGTAAAAGTGTGCTTGAAGTGTGCTTTGTCTGAAGTTTGAATTGGACAGAGAGGGACAATGAATACTTAATTAAAATAGGTTTGTTGTGCGTTTATGAATAAGGTGGTAAGGATGTCAAATAAATAGACACAAACAGAACAACAACAGAACAAGAACAAGAACAGAACGCAATGCTCAATTTCTTTTCAATATAGGTACACTTTTGTCGAGGTTAGGTAACTGGGAAGGGTGTGCAGAGGGGGAGGCGCTTCTGGAATTTGTATGCATGTAGTTTTGTTTGTATGAAACGCCAAATTTGTTGCGAATGGTAATCCGAACAGCTATTTCGTTTATTTTTATACTGCCATCTTTTTAAAATCTGAATCGCCAACGAAAACCTTGTAATTCTTTACTGCCCTTACCCCAGAATCATGCATCGGTGGATGCGCAGGCGGCGGCGCGGTGCGTAGTGGGCAGTACCCCGGCAGCCCCCCGCGCACCCCTGCCACGCTGCCGCGCGGCCCGCGGCTGCCCAGCGGGGGGGAGATCGTCGACACCTGCTGCTGTCGATAGTAGTCCATCTGGGGGGAGGGGAACTGTCGTTGTTAATTGTTATGATGTGTAGTTAAAGTTTAGTGGATTTGATAAACATCTACCCCACTCTGGGAATAAAGGCATGAACTTATGTATGTTATGTATGTACTAATATCAGTAGGATTTTAATTTATTGTTATAATACGGTGTAGGCGTACTTTTTCGAGTCAAATCGGTGAAATACTGGAAAAGGGCCGAATCTTAAGTACCCGAAACCGACGTGCGTGCATGACTCGATGTATGAATGTGGAAGAAGAGAAAGAAATTTGTCAAGATCGTAGCAAGTGGAAAGAAGTGGTCTCTGCCTACCCCTCTGGGAAACAGGCGTGATTTTTAATGTATGTATGTATGTATACGGTGTTATATGGCGTGCGTATAACTTCGATAAAACACAGCGTTGGAAACTCGTGACTTTGTAATGTATAACAATTTGTCACCTGTCACTGTCAGCTTTGTGTATGTATATGTATCGAAATTCAAATAAAAAAATATATATTTAATCATCGGAGGCTTATAATAAAATGGATAAATTATAATATGATTATTTCAAACATCAATCGAATCAAATCAAATCAAATCCTAGAAAAAAAAATAAGCTGTAGCAGAAAGCCTTATAATTGCAAATAAAAATACACTAGACCACCCTCAAACCTACCTGCATCTGATCCGTATCCGATGGTATAATATCAGGGTTCCGGTCATCACTCTCACTGTCATCCTTCTCCCTCAACTTGTCAGGAGACGATGGTTGAGAAGACGGGGGCGGTGCAGACCTAGGCTTCCTCTTCGCACACCGCTGGCGGACTGCTATCATGAAGAGTACCAGGACGATCATGAGGACCCCGCCTCCACCAACTGCTGCTGACATGGTACCAGACATTTGGAAGGCTGTTCGTGGTAGATCTGTGAATGAAGAAATCGTGTGACACGTTTGACCACATGTTAGACGACCATGTTAGATGGGCGTTGATGTGTGACCTTGGTTGGTAGGACCTTGTGCAGGGTCCTACCAACCAAGGTCATACATCACAAGGTCACAAATCTTGTGCAGGGTCCGTCCGGATCGCTACCACCGTCTTATCCATTAACCTACCGCCAAACAGAAGTGTTCACATTGTTGTGTTCCGGTTTGGGGATAAGACAGCCGGTGAAATGACTAGCATAGAGGCATTCCATCTTAGTCCTCAGGGTTGGCAACGCATTTGCAGTCTTAGGATTGCTCTGCAGTCTTGTGAATGCGAATGTCTATGGGTCACAGTTTCCACTTACCATCAGGTGGCCTGTGTGCTCGTTTGTCATCTCTATGGCATAAAAAAAAAAAGGTTTTTTTATAGCCGAGCACACGGGCCACCTGATAGTAACCAGTCACCGTCGCCTTTAAACATCAGCAATGCCAGGGGCACAGCAAAGTTGTTACTTTTCCGTCAATGCTCTTTTTAAACCGCGTTTAAAGGAGGGCATGTCATGTCATAGTGTTGAGGGGACAACGTGAAAGGACGTTCATTCCATAGAGTTTAAGGTGCAAGGAAGAAAGAACCTAGGAACATTCTCCTCCATTTCCATCCTCAAACATGTTCATCAGTATCATACTAGAAGCAACACTATGCTTCTGTTCTTCTACGAGATTTTTATTTACCTATTAAGTTCAAACACCAATTACAAGTTACGAGACGATAGCTCTTTTAAAATCTTTCGGGTTCGAGTTTAGTTGATCAGACTCGCATAAGAACGTACGAGGGCGAGTGAGAGAGAAGTACAAACCCGAATGTTTTAGAAGCTACTGGACTGTAAATACTTATGAATAATTCAAAAGCATTACTTCCTCACTTTTGGACCTTAAAAGCGTTGAAATAGAGTCAAAAAGTGACGAACCTTTTCTTACCGTCACATACATCAAGGAACGGATATACAAAGAAAAATTACTTAGTGAGTCGTCAGACGGTATTATCGCTAAATAACGACATCTTCTAGACAACCGAGAGAATGTAGTTCTTACGTATCTATTAATACTCGTTCAGTTAAAACTGCCTTTTCAACACTACCTATTCTATCATAACCGAAGAAACACTTTGCTTCTGTACTTACCCAAGCTCTTGTCATGAACATGGTGTTTCTCTGGAGGCCGCAGCGTTCCCGCTCGAAGTGGGAACGGTTCTCCTCTCCCCTTGGCGTTGTACGCTAGGACGGCTGCGGCGTACGTACGCCCAGGAGTCAGACCCACGGCCGTGAACCGAGGAACTGCGCTGGAGACGTTGGCCACAATTTGCTGGTGAAGAAAATGCCAATTTAAAAATAATCATATTCACGTTCATATTTAATTTATTCCATCCATTGTATTTACAGAGGACTTACAGTCTAATAAAGCGCTAAACATGGACCAGCGGTATAGCATGGGTATAGCAATCTTAAAAACTCAATTAAAGATATCCCAAATATAACAAACTAAGTACTTATTACAAAATCAAGCTTTCTTTATTATACATCTGTAATATCAATATTTTAAAATTAACACAAAACAAGGAGGAATTGAATACTTTAAATAACGGTTAAAGTTGCTATTAAAAAAAGTTCCCTTTGAAGAACCTATTGCTTATGTATGCTATTTGGAGTGATCAACACATTTTTGACAAAAAAAAAACATTTTAATTTATTAAGGACATTTTCATTTTTATTTACTGATAACGTGAGTCATTGTTGTTTACTTTAGCATTACAATGACACAATCTCAATTAAAAATAAAATAAAACTTTTTTATTCACTTCTTAAAATGATGCCTATGCCATGCATGCGCATGCTTGTAACTGACGGGTTGGTTTAACATTTTTGAGCCGAAAGCTATTGCAACGACGCAATGTATAACGAAATGCACGAGCCTTTAGGATCGGAATCTCCTTTCAAGTAAGTAATTTATACTTGTGTCAGGAAATAGCTCGTCCATAACGATACAGTAATTGGAAGACGTACTTTTTCATTTTCAATAAGTCAGAATAATTAAACTAAGTACTCGTTTCACGTTACAAAGTGTAGGTAATTTAATAATGATTGGTTGGAGAAAGCTTTTACTTATAATACTCGCTTCTAATATTCCATTAGAATGTTCTCGTGGAAAAGCTATAAATATTTTAAAATATAAAATTACTGATCTTTTTCGTGGGGTTTTACTACTTATTTTGTTCAGGTACTTATTTCTTCTTTGCTTTTTTTAAATAACTTACCGACTTTATAACGAAAACTGTTAAACAGAAATCTAATCGAATGAATAAATTAGTTACAATATTACTTTTCCAAAATAAAATCTTGATAAAGTTCTTATGATAACGAAGTAAAATACTTCGGATAAGATCCAGAATCTGCGACACTATAAAGGCAAGACTGCCGTAATACCAAAAAAGGCTGCTAACAGACTATGTGAAATAAACCGTGGGGTAGCTAAACCATGCTTTGTCCTTATCTGTCATTGTGACATTTCAATTGGACAGATAAGGACAAAGCATGATTTAGCTACCACGCGGTTCTTCCACGTTTATAAGTAATGGCATAAGTATTTACCTGGGTAGTAAGTTCTCGAACTTCCAACAGAAAGGACTGAGGCATGCCCCCGTTGAATCCCTCCATGCATCGAACTCCGAATGAAGTTAATGACGCGTTCACTAATGTGCAGTTGTGAACTTGGTCTGGCTTACCTGCAAAAGAATACGCTCTGTTAACCTCCATTTAAAGTAAAACACAAGTACCATTTGTGAATAGGGAACGTTTCAAACTAGAGCAGAGGAGCTGTATTCCACTCGGTGAAACCATATGGCTTTTGCCATGTTATTGTGGAATAGAATCACAGAGTTCCTTGTATTGAGTACAGGTGGAAGGGAAAAACTAAAAATAATATTAGGTCCTAACAATTACAGCTATACTTAGTCATACACGGTATTGCATACCCAGTTTCCACAAGCGAAGGTCGAGTTAACGACCTGAATAGTGTATTTATCTTTAGGAAACTACTGATATTATAAAAAGAGTGAGCGAATTCTGTAAGTTTGTTTGTATGTATGTGGAGGATTCCGGAACCACAGCTAATAATACCTTTTACTTTTTTTTAAAGTAGATTATTACGGATGGACAGATGATTGATTTCTGATGTAAAATGGGCTTTAACAAATGGATTAGTGAATAGTGACCCTAACACGAAGGATGCGAGTCAGACCAAATCGACAGTCGTGGAGATCATTAGGGTAGGCCTATATCCAGCAGTAGATGTTCTTCAGCTGATCTGATGATGATGACTCTGAACAACAAAATACTTACCAGCAGCAATGATATGATAGACACAAGGAACTCTCTGCTTCCCGATCCTGTTATGTGCCCAGCAGAGTAACGTCCCATAGTCCATCTCCGTGTGTGGCGTATACGTCACTGTGGAACTGGTGCCTGCACGGGAGACGTAGTTATCGCTGACCTCGTTGCTGTTGGCTGTGTTGTTGAAGGTCCAACGGAACTGGGTGGAGAAACGAAATAAATAAGTTAACATGATAGAGCGCTTGTACGTAAGGAAGATTCTGTACCAATAAGTAGTAGAGTTACTGGAGGATGGGCACAAATGTATGGACCCCAGGCTAGGAACCAAAAACAAGAAGAGATACGTGAGATATGAAATCATTAAGTTTTAATGGCTGAACAAAACACATGTAGTAATGTATCAGGTCTCATTGACGATTTTTTTTTTATACGAAGTTGTTTTTTTTAATACCTTATCCGGTAACATAATAATTTGTCGTTATTTGCCACATGGTCTGACTTTCCCACCCACTTTTTTAATGAAATCATTGATATCATTACTAATATTACTATCAAAGAGGTTTTAAATAATATGCCTATTTTTAGATTTTTCTAGGTAACGTTAATTTTATCAATTAAGCACCTTTTCAGAAGATATCTCTTTTAGACTTAACAAAAGCATATGTGTGAAAACGACAGCAGTATTTTATAATTTATTAAACAAAAGCCTGTAATTACGCACATCATAAGTGGAGTGTGTAACGGTCCAGAAATGCCCGTTCAATTCGCAAATATAATTCATTTCAGTTTAGGCTCTAACGAGAGTAAAAATCGTTATACATTAAAGTTTAGTATTAAAATTCTAATTCGTTATTAAATAACATCATATCTGCAATTAACTAATTAATTACAATCAAACATAATGTCAAAAACTTTGAATCTCGAAATACAACCTTACTTCAAACGTAATGAGGAACGCTATTATTGTTTTATACAAATTGAGAAACAGAGACCTCTCTGGAGGAAATCGGAAACTATTTAACAGCTAGTCTTAGAATTGACAGATTTATTCCCGGGCATCTAGTGGGGAAAGCAGGTTCCTTCCGATTTGTACAGATGGCGTTGTTTTATGTCCAATTACAACACAAAATAAAATTGTTGAAGTTTTAATAATATTCAGATAATAATGTTTTATTAATATTCAGATAATAAACAAACTTAATTATTTGTGTTTATTAAATAAATTAAATGAGGAAGAATTATAAAATGTAACAAGGACTCTTCTGCTAACTAGACATAGTTAGCAGAAGTTAAACCAAACTAGATTAAAAAAAAGAAAGAGACAAATTCAAATGAAAGTGAGTCTTATTTGTTACTCATTACGTTAGCTTAAACAATGCGGCTAGGTGGATGAAGCCAGAATTGGCGGTATGGTTCGCGATCGACGCGCGCCGGGACGCTGGGGCTCCGCGCAAGGAACGCTTGAGATAGGAAATGGCTGGACAAGCGGAAAGCTTCCCTAACAGCTGGAAATACGAATGATTTAACATTAGTGTCTGATAGCTGGAATATCTCGTAGTGCGCATGACAGAAAAAAGAGATAAAAGGGCCAGGAAGGGGACGCTAGCCCTCTTTCTCTTGGGGTCCGGTCGTCCGTCTAGGTGGTGAGGTAGTGCTCCGGAGCTCGTGTCGTCCATTTTGTCTGGTCATTTTGGTGTTCGTGCTTATTCTATAATTGGGTTTTTGTTGGTGTGAGTGACGCTTTAGATAATGGATGGGGAGCGCTACGAGTTGGCGAAGGCAGCTAGCATGGCACGGGCTGCGGGAATGGTTTAATAATTTGTGTTCGCGTTCTTGTGTTCCTTTAGCTGCTATGATTTGATTACGTAGTGTCTGGGTGCAGCTGTCGTGGCAGGGGTTATGGGATGTGTTAACAATTGGGTTCGTGTTCCTTTTCTTGTTGTGATTTGTTTACTAATCATGTTGATTTTCCAGATCTCTGTACCTAATGACGCCTACTGGTAGTCTACTAAACAGAGCTCCAAGGCAGACGTTGAAAACGATAAAATAACCTACGCTTACATTTTGGTTGTGGGATGGAATCGGAAGGTTTCTACAATCAAGAAACATACGATTTATCTCATTAGCCAAGTAAGTCAGGAGGGTTACGCGCAAGGTTCTGACGCCTTAACTCGGTACATCAGACAACGCTGGTGGTATTCCGTATATTTGCTTCATAGGGCCCCTTGTCGGATCCGAACCTGTTTACAGGTGGTGCAGACGATATGCAGATATACCTCTTGCGTTGTACCCCTTATTTACATATTTATATATCGACCATCTTAGGTATTTACTCCGCTTTGACGCCAACTAAAGGCTTTTATTAGCCGGCTGAAGAGTACTTAGGACTACACACAGGAAACTTGGTTTTCCGAAGTCGCTGTTATGATAGGTTTAGCTGGTCTAGAAGGATATTCTTACACCGGAATATTCTACATCACACACACGTTTAACGTAATCATAAAAGTCAATTTCGGACTTTTAGTTTAATTTAAAACAGTAGAATAATAGGTGCTTAGGGACCCTAGGTAGATAGAAGATCTCTCATTACACCGTGAGAGACTTATAAACACGTAATGTGGATAGCTAGGCATATCTTATTATGGTTACAAGGTTTGTTCAACTTTGCCAACTCCGCTATCGCTATGACTAAAACTATTGAAATTAGACCTGGGGAAACCTGGGAAATTAACTACTTACTTAAGCATACCTAATTTTATTCTAAGGAGATATCAACTTATTTTGACTCTATTTAACTTTATTCCTAACCAATAATGCTCATGTAGGCTTATCAGAAAGTAAATATTTCTAGTCTGAAGCAGAGTAACTGCGTTCATAAGTAAAGTTCAAAGTCATATTTATGAATTGGACTGTCTTCCTACCAACTCTTCATCGGCTGGTATTCTCTGTTCAAACTGAGTTACGACTCGGCTGTACTGCCTATGAGCACCGGCTAGTCCCTGTTCAGCAGAATTATCATGCTTTTCCCAAGGGAACCTATGCATAAAAAAGTGCATCTTGTTGGCCGACGACACTCCTTCTTGTGAATGTACTTTAGTATATCAAATAGTATCAAGACTGGAAAGCTTTACTATACCATATTCCAACATTTGTAATGAATAATTGAGCCTGAGTGATCTGGTTTCTCCTATGAATAATAATAAATATCTACTGCAAATATTGCAACTGACCAGTTATAATATCATCAAACATAGCTATCTGATAGTAAGCTCGCAACGGACGCTTCAATATATGACTCTATTTAACTTTATTCCTAACCAATAATGCTCATGTAAGCTTATCAGAAAGTAAATATTTCTAGTCTGAAGCAGAGTAACTGCGTTCATAAGTAAAATTCAAAGTCATATTTATGAATTGGACTGTCTTCCTACCAACTCTTCATCGGCTGGTATTCTCTGTTCAAACTGAGTTACGACTCGGCTGTACTGCCTACGGGCACCGGCTAGTCCCTGTTCAGCAGAATTATCATGCTTTTCCCAAGGGAACCTATGCATAAAGAAGTGCATCTTGTTGGCCGACGACACTCCTTCTTGTGAATGTACTTTAGTATATCAAATAGTATCAAGACTGGAAAGCTTTACTATATCACATACCAACATTTGAAATGAATAAATATCTACTGCAATTACTACAACTGACAAGTTATAATATCATCAAACATAGCTACCTGATAATAGTAAGCTCGCAACGGACGCTTCAATATATTGCTAGGACAAAGATCCTTAGCTAATGATATGTGATTATTTCTAGTCAATGGCAGATAGCCAATTATACTTCAACATTGAATGATCCTATGAGATTGACTGATTTCTCTCAACCTACATTGAATATTATACGACAAGTGATTTCCCTGTTTAACACTATGGGATACGTCCCCTGCTTGGTATTACTCAAGGGTATACCAGCCTTATAGTCTGTTAGCAGTTGGAATCATTATCCAATTCCTACGGGAACATACTACAACAAATATCTACAAATTATGATTGAAATCATCAGATCCAGCATTCATCAGATCCAGCTTTCATCATGACTAGAAAGAGTCACAATCGTCTTAAGGAATTATTATTGTTATAATTATAACTAGGCTCTTCATAGAAACTGCAGAAAATTGATACAATATCAAACTACATAACCTTGGTCTTAAATGACTACTAACCTATCTACATCTTAACAGTTTGACTTTGACACATTAATAATACAGCTCCTAGTATATTATATTTCACTCCTGCAATGGAGTAAGGAGCTATCGCGAATATTCCCTCTTGTCCATTGAAAACTGATGACATGACTAAATTATTATTAACAGCTGACAAAGACTGTAAAATCAATGTCCCACCTGGAAAGAAAAGATTTAGCAGCGCTGGAGAGATGTCCCGTCAGGAGTCGAGTCTCACAGTCATGAGCGGGGAGTCGCGGGCTCTGACCGTAGGCGCAAAATAAAATGCCTTATGCATACTTTCCAGTTTTCATCCTAACAATCACTAAATAGACCCAAAGACTTTGACTGAACTTTTATTAGTTATAAGACCAATATTCATTCACTTTTATTACTTCACTACAATTCTCACTTAATCTTGTAGGCTAAAGAGATAGGTTTTATTTAAATAACTATACCATTCTTATATGCATGAAAAGTTCTTAGGTTACTAATTAAACGGTTTCACAATGTAGGTTCTTAGACACTAGATGATCATATGGCAAATTCAACAATATTTACTCTTTATACTCTGTATATTTCTAGGTAGAAAGTTAATACATAGTTTAAATATTTAGAGTTTAGCTCTAGGTTTTTAATTAGGTAGAGGTTTATTTTTTAGGGAGGGTTACAAGTGTCACTCACAGAAAATTTATAAAAAATAATTGGTTCATTAAGGCACAAAATTACTTCTAAATTTTGCAGTTGAGGGTAGCAGCCAGCATTTGTTTTAATTATCTTAATTTAAACTCTTTTGGTTAGTATATCATATATATATCTTATAATTATTTCACAATCACATCAGTAAAATACTTCTAAAACATACCAAGTTCAATTATAAACGCATTTATATTCATTTATAAACGCCATAAGCAGTTTTTTTTTAATGTGACTTTTGAACCTTTTTAATGATTGCATGAGAAGCAATTGTTTTAAATTTAATTTTTTTATATGTTTTGGAATTTCTACAAAAAAAACAAGTTAAACTTACAGTGACATCCGGTGGATTGGCGTCAACATGACAGGTAATATGAGCTCGTTCCTGCTTTGCTACTCCATGCACTCTCTGCTGAGAACTTCTGCATGTTGGTGCATCTGTTTGGAACAAAAAAATGCATTGTATAAAACTGCGCAAAAAGTCGCGGTCTAAAAGTGCAGCTTCACAAAAGACATTACTTGGCAACTTTCAGGGTAGGGTTCCACGAAGTAAGAGTTTAACAGTGGCTACTTTACCAGCTATAAATTTCAACAAAAGATGGTTAGTATAACAGCCTTAATGAATGATTATTATATCGCATCAAAATCCCTAAAGCCAGATATTAAATAACATTCTAGTTACTGCTGCTATGGAAAATTCGAATTCAGGCCACAGCGTAACGTGTTTAACATATTGAATGAACCGCCATGATTTCCAGTAAGTCTTTATAAAATTACTATAAAAGTAACTCTTACATTTTAATACCTAAACAAAAATATATTTTCTTTAACGTCAGTCGACAACGTAATTACATTTTTACAAGTAGAAAACAGTGACAAGTTAACACCAGAAATACTATTTGAAACTTTCTGCATACAAAAACAAATTTTACAAAAAAAAATAGTTACGAGGAGGTCAAAAGATCGCACAATATGAATTTAAAATTGGGTTTTCTTTGTAAGGGGCAGAATGTGTGTTTAAGAGTTTAACAAAATTACACTGGGGGAAAAAGATGTCCAACGAGACGTATTCGTGCTCATGTGACTTACAAAGGACATCCAAAGAGAAAGCCTTGCTCTCCCCATCACCCTCGGCATTGAACCCCACGCAAGTGTAGTTGCCAGCTGTCCGTCTGCCGACTCCCTGCAGCACCAGGGAATGGTTGCTGATGATGATGCCCTGGCCGATGTTGTGGAGGAGAGTCTTGCCCTGAACAAGGATTCATATTGTGGTTAATCTTAACTTATATTATAATGTGGAATAAAAGATGTAGTGACTAAGATTGAAAAGGGCATGCTTCGATGGTTCGGTCATTTGGAAAGGATGGATGAAAGAAGATTGACGAAAGAGATATAGATCGAAAGTGAGTGGTCGGGTTGGAAGGAGCCGCCCTAGGCGTACTTTTTCTAGTCAAATTGGAGTAATACTGGAAAAGGGCCGAATCTTAAGTACCCGAAACCGACGTGCGTGCATGACTCGATCTATGAATGTGGATGAAGCGAAAGAAATTTGTCAAGATCGTAGCAAGTGGAAAGAAGTGGTCTCTGCCTATCCCTCTGGGAAACAGGCGTGATTTAATGTATGTATGTATTATAAAGCCGTTGCCCAGGACTCTGTCCGCGCAGAAAAATAAAACATAACCTATGTTACTCCAGGATAATGTAGGATTGTAATGGTGAAGGATTTTTTTAAAATCGGTTTAGTAGTTTTAGAACCTATTTAATGGAAACAAGCAAACAATCAAATTTTTCCTCTTCATAACTTTAGTGCAGAAATGCGAAATTCGAATGCTGTTTGATTTCAATAAAATAAAAATAAATCGTTGGAACCCCGAAGCGGGATAGAGTACTTTTTATTCCGGAAAATTGGACAGTTTCGGAGAAAAAAGCGAAAAACGACTACGCAGATGAAGTCTACAGCTAGAACATAATAAAAAAAAACCTACATAGAGATTTTTGCGTCAGAACGCTTTCAAAAGTGGGTAAAAGGGGGGAAGAAGAATTAGTGGGTATAAAATAATAAAATATAGCATTAATAAAAAACACGATTTAATCAAGTTATAACTAGTGGAATAAAAAATCTGCAAAAGATATGTCTTTTGTTGTAAATTGTAGTTTTCTAATACGAAGTTAATTGTTATCGAATTTACGAATTGATTACCTCCCTATCTATTCACTGCTGGAAGTGGTAAATCTCTCAATTCCCAAAACACAATCATTTATTTCTTAGCTACATATTTTTTAAACATTGCCAAATACGTAACAATAAAGTAACAGTATCACGTGTTGTAGATAGCTTAATTTTTGCACATTTTTAACCCTTAAATTGCCAAAAGCACTTTGTAAATTTTATCAACCAGCATCTTTGGAACAGAACCAACTTCGTTACGTGTTTCGCACTCCGGTTGCGAAACTAAACAATAGAGGAAGTAACGAACGAAATTTGTATCTTGGTTTACTCAGTTAATTTTGTGAATAGTGCAATAAAACTCGTAACTGCATTCAAGGTGGGAATTGAATTTTCAATTTTGTAAACGGAATATTTCACTTCTTTTGGGTGTTTGGGACCGTTGTGGTAACAAATGAAAAGTGAGTTAATCGTGAAATCAGATAAATTAATATGTTCGGATTTTTAAGTCATTGTTTTCTCTAAAGATTTTAAAATATCAAATTACGTTCATTTAAGTTTGCTTGAGTCTTATTTTAAATTGTCCTGTCAGTGCGAACAAACAACATTTTAGGGCGTGCATCTTCAAATAGCTAACCTATCTCTCACTTGCTCAGCTACCAATAATACTAAGGAATTGCTTCGTCTATTACACTTAATTAAAAACACAAGAAACTACAGTCTGTGAGCGCTAAGAAGGTGCTTCGGGTTTGTACTTCTCTCTCACTTGCTCTTAATAAGAGCGTATGAGAGCGAGTGAGTGACAAGTACACACCCGAAGCACATTCTAAGAGCTGCCGCGCTGTACAAAATACTCACATTATGTCTCCACTCGACCTTGTACACATAGGGATGTGCCTTGATGATACAGTCAAAGTAAACATCCGACCCTTCTCTGATATTATTAGGATCCAGGTTAGTGCCCAGCCGAACCGTGGTCTCAGGGACATCTGCGAAAAGAAACCTAATATCAATATGCAGTTGCAAAACATTGATATTGTTTCCTGCGAACGTAATGCCACTTTAATATTGCTTCAACAATGTTAATATTGGTGGTGGAATTGAGATGGGATTCGATTTGAATGTTATGAAAACTATTTCCTTAATGTACTAATATGGTTTAAGTAAATAACAAATATATTTCAAATATGCCGCTGAAAGAAGATCGTGGGAAACGTATGAATGCAAATCGCATGAAACTGAAATCGGAAAGATTAAAAATTGCCTATTTGGGGATGTTTAAATAGGGCTGTAGACTAAAGTTCAATAAAAATGGGTCATTTTCTATGGAAATTCTAGACAAAGTGACCCTTTTCTTTACTTTTAATTTATTGTTTATCTTAATGTATTATTTGGTTAAAAACGGTTTTTACAATTGAAACGGTCTTTTTATTATTATAAAAGACAAACAACCTTACTTAAGTAATTATTCAATTCTGTAATGACAACCTGGAAGGATGTTAGGCGAAATGATTTTAGGTCAAACTAAATATGTAAGTAGTTACTGTCCAATTTTGTGAAATGAATTTTCGCACAATGGCGAATGTAAAATTGATTGAAATTTACAGTATGTACGCAGTACTCTTGTTTGATATAGGTAAGTACCTACCGCCTCAAGCCACTCGGCATAAAATTCTACCGACTGCGCCAATCATGTGGGCTTAAGTGCCCCTCAGAATCCCTAACAACGTTTGTCTTAACACCTCGTTTGTCCGAATTTTCATTTGCCCTAAACTGGTTTTCAGCTGAGTCAGGCCACTTTTAAAGTTTTCCAATGAAATCTGCGGTTTGGTTAGGTTAGGGATGTATTAAAATAACACTAAAAAGTTTTTAAACTTAAGCAGAAATGGTTTTAGGATAAATGAAAATTCGGACAAACGATGCATAAGGACAAATTACGATTAGGGATTCCATAGGGAACCATTTGATTGTAATTGTATTTAAATATTTAAATCATCTAGGTAGGT
The DNA here is from genome assembly GCA_963966035.1 of Acleris laterana. Taxonomy (NCBI): domain Eukaryota; kingdom Metazoa; phylum Arthropoda; class Insecta; order Lepidoptera; family Tortricidae; genus Acleris; species Acleris laterana. The sequence continues at coordinate 3,233,462 of OZ014456.1, read as the reverse complement.
ATATCTACAAGTGGAAAAAATTAGATTATCACAGTGTTTAAAAACTGTTTGTAGATGAAGTCAGTAGAAGACACAAAATGACTGATATTAGTTAACGTAGCAACTTCAAGTCCCATCAAATTTTAATTTATTACGCTGATTTACCAAATTGTTAGAAAACTTTTATATATTTATAATACTCCATAATGTCACCAGTTACTTAATAGCAACACTGTCCTTATAAAATAGTTCACGGAATTATGCCTATCAATTTAGTAGGTACCAAGAAATGTGAAAATAATTTTAATATGTGAAATTTACAAAATGTATTGCAGTCAAGGGTTTTTAATATTGCATTAATATTAAAATACTACATAGCAAAAGCGGAATGCACGCTGCGCCCCGTTTTGCAAACACAACTCTGTTAATTAAATGGCTTCCATTTTAAATATAATATAGCCAATATCAATGAAATTGATGTCATTCGCTACAAAATGCATTTTGCAACACGCGTAATTGGATGATTTTAATTGTGTCCGGGGTGGTGAGACATGTTTTCTGATTACCAATTACTTTAGTGGAAATTAATAAGTTTATGCTTGTGTCATTGCTTAATAATAAACGTGAAGTTCAAACCACTTCATTTGGAGCTGCCGTGGACGCTGAATGATCATGTGGACGCGAATTTAAATTAATCAAATTATTCATTATTATTTAAGACTGCACCGAGCAAACGTCGAGCGTCCAGTGGCGCCCTCCTAAAGAATTTCCTTGCAATCAGATGATAATTTATGGGATACGTAACAAACTTTAATAACAATTACCCTTTGAGTAGTCAGCTTAAAAGGAAAAGGTGGCCACTTTTTTTCGTTAAGTTGATAACTCGAAGGTGAATTGTTATTAAACTATGTGATATATCCTATAAGTTGTGTTTTTATTTGTAGTACAAAAACCTACCGACCAAGTTCAAGAAAATACTCTAGTTTATTACAAAACACAATAATAATAATGAGGGCGCTTCTGTGCATCCGGCGTATGTTCGACGTAGTCTTAATGCCCTGTAATGTCCCACTGGGCAAAGGCCTCACTTCCTTCCTTCCACGTATACTATCTTAGGCTGTCTACCAGCCTTAATGGAAAGCATCAATTTCATCTCGCTAACGTCTCCTTGGTCTACCTTGACACCGGATTATATTGAATGGGACCATAGAAATAGGAATAGAGAACGGCGCTACTGAATAATTTCCACGAGTTCCAGTGAGGCCAAGTTTCTCCCACTGTAGCTTTCACATATTTTCACAGATAATTTCACGGCCACGGTCGAGTTGTGTCTACCAAGCGGATGGCCACAATGTTTTTTTTTTTGCTTGTCGTGACTACAAGCGATATGCCTGCGCTGCCTTTTTAGGGCCGTATTAATAAGATCCACTTGAGCGAGATACTCGTCACAAGATACCTACGTCAAAGTAAACGTTGAGCCATAGAAAACTGACATTTTTTACGCATCTTGAGTCAAATGTACAGTCAAATGCACTTATTTAAATATACGGCCATCGAGCCAAATATGTGTACATATTTTTGACGCTTCGCCTGTTTGTGTTAGTAAGAATTAATAAATGAATACCTGTTTTTTATTGAATTACTAGAACAAAGGAATGGTTGACCAACGATGTGATTAAAGTTGTGGAAAACCGATGAATGCTAGCGGCGCAAGACCAGTCTTTGTGGTAAACCCTGGGAGTGACCTATGTTTAGTGTCATGATGATGCAAGGTCCACTTACACTGTATGTCCAGAGTCCATCCATCTTCCAGTGGAGGTATCAAAGGCATCTGAGGGTTGGAAGCCCTGCAGGCCAGCCTCGCCCCTGCATCAGACTTGGAAGGGAGAAGTGACACCGTTGACGTCGTTGTGTTTCCGTCCGTTGATAACTGTTAACAATCCATATACATTTTAATGACCGTTGAACGGTTTGAGTAGAGATCAAGGGGTGAGTGGGGACATAGCCTAAAATATGTCATAAGTTGTTACAAATAAGAACAATTTTATTATTAAATGGACAATAACGTTACGTATATTGGAAATAATTTTACTTATAATTAGTAACAAGTGCTTCAATTTATGTTGTGTCCATACTCACTCCGTTTTACGGTACATAGTTATTAAGACTGCGCCGATCGTACGCCGGATGTACAGTGGTGCCCTCATTACTATTATTGTGTTTTCTAATAAACAAAATTATTTTCTTAAAGTAAGACAGTGTGGTTTAGTACTACAAAAGAAAACACAACTTATATGGTATATCATATAGTTTAATAACAATTCACCTTCGAGTTATCAACTTAACGTAATGTATGTTTGTATGTAAATTGTGTTTTTACTTGCACTACAAAAACGCATCGTCTGATTCCAAGAAAATGCTTTAGTTAATTAGAAAACACAATAATTGTAATGAGGGCGCCACTGGACACTCGACGTTTGCTCGGTGCAGTCTTAAGTCTTCCGCTTAACATAGAGTTGAAAATTGATAGCCTGTTTTTTAATACTATGAGCTGGTAAACTGCAAATTTTGGCCAAAGGGCTGAGTCTGTAATGCCTAGTAGTAGGCATGCGTCAAGTGACGTCTGCCCATTTCTTTCCAAAAAATCCAAAGGGCTGACCTAATGGAAACACATTGCGGCGCCTCATTCGAACAATCGTTTCCCTAAGACATTTGCTGTCATAGTTTATTAGGTGCCCTTATCGCAGGGCTCTTGCTGGGGCCCGGACTATACATTCTCATCAATCGGGAAATACATTACATTAGATGTCGTCAGAACGGCCAGGGGCAAGCGAAGAGGGAGAAGCGACTTTGAATTTTGAGATAATAATATAAGGATAATGGCGTTTAAAATTAAAAATATCTTAACGTAAAATAATACCCATGTTTTTTCTCTTTTAAAAGTCAAAGCAAAAGAACGGCTTATTAGTTAAGGTGCGGATGTTGATGGTGTTAAAGTAAAGTATGTAGACATGATTTCATTTGCAGAAGTTGCAATTTTTCTTGGGGCGTTAACAGCGATACATTTTATGAAAACAAATAAAACATGATACAAAACAGGAAGCCAATAAAAGATGACCACAGAAATAAAGTTAAGTGAACCATAATTAAAAAATGTAACAACTTACATAACTCATATTATAGAAAAATACAATAGCAACAAAACTTAGCATAAGGATATGTTGAGTAATGCGAGAGAACGCTCACGTATGTTTGTGCATGTGTATTGTGTGCGCGTGTGTGCGTTGTGTGTGTGTGCATGTGTATGTGGTGTGTATGTGTGACCCATTGGTTCCCCATAAGTAGAGTTTCTTAAGCACAGGCTGTTGCCATGAAGAGCAAAGGCAATGATTTTTTCTTCATATCTGAACGATTTACTTTCGCTTACAACGCCAGCATTTAATTGGTCCAAATATGTGTTCAGGGATTAAAATTACGGTGATATTTTTTTAAGAACAAGCCTAGACTTTGATACCTACATTAATTATTACATTTTTTAATCAAGAATGATATTTAAAACTTTATGTAAATCAGTGGATTTCTGTACGAGTGTAAACATTAATAATATTAGAAAACATAATAAAACATACTTTTTTGATAAGTACATTTTAATTTATTTTTAAGACAGTTTCTTTATTTGACGTTCCAAAAGTAATTTTTAAGTCATTTCTAATAACCTCGAATCTCAACAAAATAACGTATTAATCAATTTACCAATCTTTCTAAATACATTTTATTTTAAGGACGTTAAATCTCAACTGCGTTTCAAATTGCAAGCTTTAATTAATAATTACCTTTGCATCTTTCCAAATTAAACTAAGAACCGTTCACACTCAGACATTTATTCGTAATTAATTCCATATGGTAAGTGCTCTTAATCATATTGTACCCATAATCAATGTTAGCCTTTGAATCACTTATTTATCATTTCATAGATCAGGTGATTAGGAGCATTAATGCCGTTTGTGATAACCATAAGCCTTGGTACCAATTAGGTATCCTTCAGTGAACCTTAGATTTCGATTGGTCACCATTATACTGATGATACATTAACAATATTACGCCGTCTATTCAAATTGCATAGGTACCTACGTTGAGCCCGCCCTTGTTAATTAATACAAAAAACAGGGGTTAACTCCCCTCTTCTCTCAAAAACAACCGACGGGCGGACGAACGAACGAAATCGCAGCGGCGAGTTTAGGTTCCGTCAGAGCGAACAGAACACATTTTTAGCGCGTGCATTTTCAATAAAGCAGCCTTATACGTTCGATCTATCGGCAGAAATCATGCTGCTAAATTGAAAATGCACGCGCTAAAATGTGTTTTGTTCGCACTGACGGTACCTACTACTTAAACTCGTCGCTTGGATATTCACTCGTCCGTCGGTCCGATCGTCGTTGTTCAGAGAATCACTACCCAGGAATGATATGTGAATCATAACGTTAATTCTCTTTTCATTTATTATGGTGTTTTGGAATTTACATTGCGTTTGGCTACACGTAAGTACTATCTGTATCCAAGATTTGCACGTTTCAAAATAATATGCAATACAATATTTTTGGGGATTATTTTAATCGCGCTTTAATCGGGTTAAAAACATTTTTTATGTTTGTAAGGTGTAAGGTGCACGAAATAATACATTTAACTAAGTACAAAAAGCATAATGAACGTTTAGCATAAGAACAAATTGTACATTTTTATCTGCCATACAAATCAAATACGAGTATCATAATACTAATTTTTCTTCGTATTTTAATTATTAAGTATATCTATACATATAGATAATTTTCGTGTTATTATGCATTTTAAAGTCAATTTCCTCTTACTAGGTATGGTTTGTTAGAATTGTACCACATTAGAAGACGTAAGAAATGTCTTTTATTAACCTAAATTTTGCTATTCGTTTTTAAATATAATAATAACTTTATCATTTGTTTATCATAGAGATCGAAATCATTCAATTTGTGGTTTGTAAAATGAAATAATATATTTGCCATTTATTTTTGTTTGCCGTTATGTTATCAATCTTTTACGTCCTGGGGAGTTATTATGACATAGCTATGCAGCTCTTTACGCTCAGAAAAAGGGACAGAGCTATATAGCTGCTATAGCTTTGTCCTTTACGCTCACCGTAAAATGAACTGCCAGGATATGTCATAATGATCCCCCTGATATTAGTCACTCTACTGTAATAAAATAAACTGAAAAGAAGATTTTTTTTCCGTTCTGCTTTTGGAGACTATTTTTCCCAAATGCCAATGTTACAAATGGACAGACAAATAATTGAAACCATCGGAGTCATGTTTGTCGCTGCAGTACTAATTACCATATTAATTAGTTCATTGTGTTTGGGGTGGTGGCAATAACAATAGCAGCATAATGACAGGTTTCAATATTCAATCTGCCTCTTCACTACAGTTAAATATGCATTGTGTATAAATAACCAATGAAAAGAAGTGTATTCAATACACTTTAATTTAAGCCAACATGATAGTTATTACTAATGGTAAAAGCCTCCTCATTAAAAAAAAAAGGTGCGTGACTTGAAACCTCCTGCACTTGCTGAAGTCGGTTAAACAGTTTACGCAGAGAAAAAAGACAGAGGTGTATACCTGCTATAGCTCTGTCCTTGGCGCTTGCTGTAAAATAAACTGCATAGCCATGTCATAATAACCCTTAGATGGCTTCAAATCTTAACACAATCAAAAAGGCACAGTGAATTCAGTTGTTATGTACTGGCAGGCAAGCTTTCCAACTCCTCAAAACAAACGCCATAAAATAAATAAAAACAGAAAAACATCAGCTGCTAATTCCAGCCAGTTCGTCGCTTACGTCAAACTTTTAGAAGAAACTTAGGCCGTGGGTCCCTTACGACCGATTTGAGCTCGCCCCAAGCACTGGATGTCCCATTCAATCTACATTTATTACGTTTACGTGGCCTTATTTTAAGTTGACTGCTAGATGTTTGTCTTTTATCGCAATAAAGATTAGGGCACAATAAGGTATCTTGGGCAAGTTTCGTGTTGAATTAGCCCGAAGTTTTTCGCTTGGAGCTTGAAGTGGACCGGGAAGTTGTGGGGTTTATTCAGTGTGTTTTGGTTAGAGGTTTAGTTAGGAAATAGTTGGCATCGGTTGGTTCTTAAAAGTATTCTGTATGTTTGTTTATAGCTTCATATCTTTGGAGAGTTAACATATAGATGGAACCTTAAACAAATAACTTTTGAAAATCTTGGTTTTTTTCTCAATGATATGTCACCGGCTGCTGTCTTACCTCCAAGGCTGTAGCTGGTGCATAGAGTATTCTTACCGTTTCCTTGGCGTTATTTATTCTGTGGCCGTTCTTCCACCAGGTGATGGAGGCAGGAGGCCTGGACCCTGAGCTTTGGCAGAGCAGGTCATACCGCCTGCTGGCTGAGAGGGGCTGGTTGGAGCCGAAGATATCGATGGTTAGAGGGGGAACTGTTAAAAAACATACGAGTGTTATTAAAGAGTCTGCTTTCGAATTAAAATAAGCTATAAAACATTTTTTAATAGACACACTTTGAGAATTTGAGAAATTTTTTCTTCATCATCATAATACCAGTACCACACGTTTTTATTAATGATCAAAATGTTCAAGTTATTCAATGGTTATAAAGAGATTGTAATCGACTTCCTAGATTTTTACAATGTGAGTTAGTTTGTTATTCATAATTGAAGCTAATATTAAATTTAGTAAATTACCCACATCAGGGTTCATTAACACGTTGATTAAATTTACAATTCGACAAAATTATCATTTAAGAGAAGAAGCGCCGCAGGAAACTGGCAAAAAAGTAAATTACATTATTAAAATACAATGATGTTTGTCAGTTACATCACAAGGTTTATTATTATAGTTATAAATAATAATATCACACAGGTTAATAAAAAAATATTTTATTTTTATTATGCAAGCAAAGCCGTACAAATTGTGAAGTCCTAAAACGGAATAAATTAAAGTTGTCTCTATCCTTGAGTAGCTATATTGTACATATCTTAAGAACACGTCATCACGACACTGCCGTCCTAAGCAAAAACGTAGTAACTAAGATAAACCTCCTGTAGTAATATCAACCTTATAAATAACGAAATAGAATTGAATCTGCTTTGGTGATTGAATTTAAGATACTGCTTATTGGCTTCGGAGGGCAAAACCGCTTTGAGTCGTCTTTAAAACTCACAGTTCATATCCAGCGTCAGCGTGGTCTCTATCGGATGGGCCCTCTGGTGGTTGGAGGCCCGGCACGTCAGCGTGGCCCTCACGTCAGCCCTGGTGAGGGGGCCGACCCGGAGCACCCCCCGAACCCCGTTATTTACCAGGGGGGTCGCGGGGGTGTCGGTCTCAGTCTCATCACGGAACCATTTCACCCACGGTCTGGGGCGGCCTGCGAAAAATGATACAATGAGACTACTGCGAAGGCAAACAAGCACAAAGATAACTCGGTAGTGAGTCGGATCTGAGGGTCTGATGAACTCATCTTGCTTGAGATGGCCGTCACAAGATACGTTTTGACGTCAAACTATAGAAAACTGTCATTTTGGACGCATCTCGAGACAACCAACCTAAGATTCATAGACATTTGCAGTCTCAAAGGTTGCAAATGCTATGCCAATTCTAGGGACTAAGGGCCGTATTAATAAACTCATCTTGCTTCAAACTAAACGTCAAACTATAGAACACTGTCATTTTCGACGCATCTCGAGACGAGCATTAGAGTTGAGATTAGTTTATTAATACGGGTCTAAGATGGAATAATGATATAAACTCAAAACTTATTTGACAAATACACACTGCAACGCAACAGTAAAAGTACAATGCTTCACTGTACAGTAGAGAATAAGGGGAACACCTTGAAATTCTGAATCATATTTTTCCGAATATTCATTTTGTCCGCATTTTCATTTTCCCGAAAGCTATGTTATGCTGGAGCTATTTAAGATTGAATGCAAAATAATAATTGCCATACATAGGTTTGGTTGGGTTTGATTTATAAGCAAAGTCAAAAATAAAGTTTTCTATTTAAACATTGCATTCGAAATTATGAAAATTGATCGGGATCTTGATCAATTCGAAATGCTGACTCTATGAAACAGTTTTTTTTTTCGTGATTTCGGAGTTGGTCCCATAGTGAAAGTTGTTCATATTCGTGGGCAGAACACATAGGTGATCAATACTGATCATCATGATGACAATAAGATGGTGGGATAATTCAGTTCTAATTAGTTGAAAAAGGATCCAATCAAATGATTGGAAATTATTGGAAATATGCACATTGCAATCCCGGGATTACAAATTTCTGTGTTTTTTAATTAAATGGCTTGCAAGTATATTCTGTAAACACGTAGCTATTTCAAACCTGCAAAATTAATAAATTTGCAGTAATTGCGATGAAGGTAATAATAATTTGTAACTAAGTTAGCACCAAAGTTTTTAATTAAATTAATTATATTTCGGTGTGTATATCAAACTTCTAACTCTGCCTGTTACGAAGTTATTTCAATTTAATATCTTAATCCAATATTTTAAAGTTTAGAAACTTTTCATATTAGAAATCAAATTACTGTTTGTTAAGTTTAAGTTTCAGGTGAGTTCAATCACGTATCTACGGTTCACGAAACCTGTTGTTCTTACATAACCTTTGGAATTTTATATAGCTCCTACGATACCGGTCTGGAGCTTCATTGTGCTTCGTAAAACCATATTGCTTTAGAGATGTTATCATACATTTCTATCAATGTTATGATAGCTCTTGCTTACTTTACATGAATGGCCGCCAAATTAAAAACAAATACGACAAAATGTCAAAAGCAATATGGTTTTACCGAGTAGAATAGCGGCCTTGACATGGTGTGTGATTTTTGTGATTAAATTACATTTTTATTTATTTATTATGTTTTATTGATTAATCATGCTTTCTTAAATATAAAAAAATTGTAAGCAGTGTCTAAGTGCTTTAAGGCAGTAACAAAGTTCTAATTACCATCAAAAAGATAGTGTTTGTAACGCCAGTGACTTATTATCATTATACATTATTCAAATCAATCTCCCACAGAGCACGCTAAAACGTAATCATTCCATCAATACGCCATCAAATACAATAATTCGATCACTTACCGGTCACAGACAATTATCAAAAGCCATCCCTGGCTTTTAGATACAGCCAGGGAAATAATCAAATAGTAACCCGATCAGGGGCAGAGACCGCAAACATCCGGGGCAAACATTGGATTAGGGGAAAACACTGCGGGATAGATTCGTTATGGTTAAATTTAGGGGACAATAAAGGGTGAATAGTTGCCATTTTAAATGCAGTAAGCATGTACTGCAAATAAATCTTAGTTACAGACACGGTATCGAAACCAAGTTTGAGAACAAGAAAAGACTGAGCGTGTGTATGTTTACACAAATCGAAATAAAGATCTTGATTCTCACGAGTATATCCGAGAAGCCGATCTTGTGTTTTACTGGTTCCAAACATTACCCCTTTTTTACATTTATGGCAATGTTAAAAGTGATGCAGTTTTGTACAAACTAAAACAGATTGGGTCCAAGTATAGCCTTGTGGCACACCAAATTAAATACGAGCTACACCTCTAACTAAAGCGTTATTTTTTGTGACGTGCAATTATTTCGTTAAAAGCCGTTGACCACAACAGTATGTAGCTAAGACCAGAATATATAAGGTAGGCAGTGTCAAAAGCTTTCTGTAAATCAAAACAAATTTAAGTACAATAATACTCGTCTATGCCGCTCTTGGAATTAATTTCGATAACTGTAAGTACCTTGGTTAATTTAATAATGTACGACTAGAAAATTGACTAGTAAAAATGTGTTTTTCTAAAAATAATGTCGTAGTTCCATCTGGTTTATAGACGCGGTTTTTATTTTTGAGCGTACTGTTTGGTTTATACGACTGTGACTTCATAAGCATTGAAGCGGATATAATAACAAAACAGGAAGCGTTTACCGTACTGATTGTTTTATGATACAATGATAACCACATGTGGATTTATCCTTGCATTAAACGTGTTTGATGAAGCAAATATTACATTTGGACAACTAAAAATTATTTGTCAATTTTGTTAGCCAAAGTGCTATTTAATGACAATGATAATAATGCATTTGTAAAGGGTGATGGGCAATTTTGTATGGGCCCCGTCTAGTCTATTAATTTCATTAGGACCCAAAGAAAGATAAAATACCTATTTTAGTAGCAAAATCAAGTTTTTAATGAAATTTAAACCTTTCAAGAGCCAAGCAAGGCAAGAACGTGTTAATTTTTTAACAAATTCCATACGATACGATTATGATTTTCCAAGAAAACCCCATACATATGGCGATCGTCGCCATAGTAAAAATACTTTATGTTGCCAAGATCTATAAACTGGAACATGTTTCATCTCTGTTGGTGGCTTGGGACATTTTTGCCCATCGTCCTTTAAATCAAACGTAATGTTGATTGATATTCAATGCCAAGTAAAGAATAATTCAAATTTTTTTTTTTTTTTTTTGTATATAATATGAGTTCCTGCTTCGATTTTTTCCTTAGTCTTGAATGTTTTCTACGTATATCATTACATAGTATAAAACAAAGTCGCTTCCCGCGGTCTGTCTGTCCGTATGTATCTATGTATGCTTAGATCTTTAAAACTACGCAACGGATTTTGATGCGGGGTTTTTTAATAGATAGAGTGAATCAAGAGGAAGGTTTTTATGTACAAGTGTTATAAAAACTCACAAAAACCGAAGCGAAGCGAGGGCGGGTCACTAGTAAGTTTATATTTCTTATTATAAGTATGTTAATCGTTGTTTAGTACCTATAACACAATATTAGTACTTAGTTTAGGAGTATATCAATTTATGTAAAAATGCCTCATTTGACACCAGATTTATTTTGATAAGATATATCTATGTAATAATTGGTTTGTTAATTTCTACGGTAATGACAGTAGGTTTAACCTTAATTCGCCCTTGAAAGAAAACATCCTAAAATGGTACCCAAAATGAATGGTTAATCCAAATGCCAAGTTGATCTCTCTTCAGGCTAAAATGAATTATTTCCTTCTAAAATTGATTAACGCTGAACCAGGCTACCACACAATACGTCACATTTTACGATATTTTGTTCATTACCTCATTTAGCTCTATGAGGAAGAAAAAAGAAAAACGATGTTTATTCAGTAAGGCCGCAAGGGTCAAAAAATATACCGGCGCTTTCCAAAAGGACACTTACTGCTGAGAAGAAACGCCGTAAGAACCTCGACAGTCAGTCATTCTTTAACTTTATTACAATTAGAAAGAAAATTAAACGTCTAATGTCAGAACTCAGAATTATTAAAGACAGTAAAGCAACAAAGTACTAAAGTGTGAATCTACAAGGACGACTGTTCTGCTTTTTTTTTATGGCATAGAGAAGACAAACGAGAACACAGGCCACCTGATGGTAAGTGGAAACTGTGACCCATAGACATTCGCATTCACAAGACTGCAATGCAATCCTAAGACTGCAAATGCGTTGCCAACCCTGAGGACTAAGATGGAATGCCTCTATGCTAGTTATTTCACCGGCTGTCTTATCCCCAAACCGGAACACAACGATGCGAACACTGCTGTTTGGCGTTAGGTTATTAGGATAAGATGATGGTAGCCATCCGGACGGACCCTGCACAAGGTCCTACCACCCGCAATTACGAGTATACAAACACTAATAAATAAATAAAAGAAAAGTCTTGTTTGTAAGGCAGCCGGGCTAGAAACGGTTACTCTTAATTGATTTTCTAGTCACGAGAATAATTCGTCGAGGTCCGGGATGAATATAAAAGAGTTTGAAGGGTTAGCTCTGAATAGAGGTTTAGATAGATCCAGAACCGTGTTTACGCGACCGGGTAATACCGGGTAATGGGGTTTCAACCGTACGTCATTACCGTGACCCGGTTATTGACGAAAGGGATAAAATAAGGGAGCATTTTTTTTATGAAATAGACGCGCTTAAACCAGTGATTGGATCGTTTCGGCGTTTAATGATTTTGCGAGGTTATTTATTGCTGGGCCTTCATTCTATTCAGTAAAATAATTGAGGTATGATATCGTATTGTCAACGATACGATAGCTCTAAATTACTTTGCAGGAATGACAGCCAATCGTTAGAAATGATTCGTTACAGTACTGTAAGTAAAATAGAGGTACAATATATACTTATTCATTCGGTTTCAAAGACATTTTCTACCTATGGAGATAGCGTACATCCAGGGGAAGGACATAGGCCACTTATTATCTCGAAAAAAATAATTACCAGCAACAGCTTTAGTATTATCTTGCTTCTTACTAGTATCACGAGTATAAATGGAAAAGTTTGAATGGAACTGGATATAATGTTTGTTTCTCAAACACGCCTGAATGGCTAAGCGGATCTCGATGAAATTTGGCATATAGGGTTAGGCTGGAATAGCACACAAGTTACTTTTAAACCGGAAAAAAATCGTCAGTTCCCGAGAGAATAACGATAAACAACTTCTACGCGGGCGGAGCCACGGGGAAACAGCTAGTCTACATAAATAAAAATGAATCGCCAAAATGTATGTACGCATAACTTGCAAAAAGGGCACCAAATTGGATAATTCTTCCTTTGTTATGTTCGTTAATTGTCAGGACAACGTTTATATGGAAGAAAAGTAACCAAAATGAATTGGTAAAGCCGGAATTTTGCAGCGGGGTTAAAACCGCTAGCAGCCGCTTGTAGATGAAAAAAATGGAAGTGTGTTTGGGTCTTTCGTCTTCACAGTCCAAAATTTAAACTGATCGATGAGAAATTTAAAACTGAAAACTTCCGTCCCTCGATCCCCTTCTACCTCCTTAACATCAGGTGAGACTGAAGTCAATCGCAAACCCATTTTTTATATTTAAAAAAAAGTATAAAGCCCGCAGACGGACATATTTATTTTTTTACCAGATAATCAAATAGTTTCCGAGGGATAAGCAATAAACGATGTCTAAGCAGAACGAAGCCACGTGTAATTGCAAGTTTTTTATGGCATGGAGGAGGCAAACCAGCATACGAGCCACCTGGTGGTAAGTAAAAATCATAGATATTTTCAATCTAGCTATGCCAATCTTAAGGATAAAAATGCGTTGCCTACCCTGACAACTTAGATGAAATACCACTATGCTAGTAATTTCACTGGTTGTCTTTCCCTCGCTCTTAAACACTACTATGCAAACACTGCTGTTTGGCGGCAAGTTAAGGAGCTAGATGATGGTGAAATGAAATTAAATATATTGAAATGAAATGAAGTTATGAAATACATACTAATACAGACTACATCCTCTTTTAATTATTAATAACACTTCAATTATTAATAAGTCTATTCATAGAGTAATAATTGGAATGGTGAAATTAAATGAAGTAGTAAAATGAAATAATAAAATCAAATGAAATGAAGCAATGAAATGAAATACAGAATACACGAATTACCTACTACGTAACGACACGGACGGACGCATCCTTCTCAAGCTTGTTCCATCACTGCAATGTAGTGGTTAACGCATATTGGTACGAAACGCATTCTATACCACATTAAATTTAAAATGCTCATACTATTATGGAGTTAGCCGCCTTCTTTGGTAGGGCGGAAGCACTTATGGGTTTTATGGAACTTACCCCCACTGACGTCACATTTCAGGGTGAAAGAGTCTCCTTCCACGTAGGGTCCGACGATGGCTTGCTTCACGTCACCTTTGTCATCAGTGATGACCATCTTACTTGGAGGCACTGTTGACAGGAAAAAAAAGCTTCAGTTTGTTTATGGCAAAGAGAAGGAAAACACACGAGCAACTACCGTTTCTATTCGTTTCGTTTTTAAACCAATCGCGTCACTGGTAGATGACGTGATACGAAGAGTCACGTGATCTAAGGGTGACGTGATTGGTTTTAAAACAAAAAGATAGAAACGCTTTAGCGTAATGCATCTTGGCCAGGGCCTCAGGTCACCTAAAGGCCGGTAAATGGGATCTCAAGAATGCCAGTGTGTTGCTAGTAATTTCACCAGTTGTCTTATCCCCACACTCCTGATAAAACAAGATGCTGCTTCTCGGCACTTCAAAGGATACGATGGTGCTAGCGATCCTGCACGACCTAGGCTGCCACTATGAAACTTAGGTCCTTGAAAACTCTTATAGGTACGCAAATGTAAATCAAACGACTATAATATAATAGGTATACATACGTACAAACATACATAAACTCACGCCTTTATACCCAGAGTGGGGTAAGCAGAACTATAGAATTATTATATAGGTTATAGAACTATAGGATTTTATCGCCTATAATTAAATAGAGGCCTAGATCTAGCATAGCATGATAAACGAACAATCGTATCTATATATTAATATAAATACATACCAAAACTCACGCCTTCGTTCTGGGAGTGGGCTACAGAATTACCAACAACTGTAAAAACTTGTTAAATATTCTGTAACCACATTTTGTACAAATAGGTTAAGTAAGATGTTTCTTACTATCAATTTAATCTATCACCCCGTATAGTCTGAGTATGACAAAATAAATAAAATATAACACGTTGCCGACCTCACACACAGGGCGTTAAATTTATGTCGAAAAAGTTATACCTTATCGTGTGGAGACCATGCGAAGTTGAACACGCGAAATAAATTATTAAGGATTCGGGACATTATTAAACTTTCGTGATAAAACTTTTTTTGTTAAAGCGGAGTCTTTCCTGTTGACCTAGTTTTAGAAGAAAGATGACTGGTATGATTTTTTTAACACGCATGTGATGTTGCGTAATGGAATGTGACGGTTGGTTAGATATCAAGAAAACCAAAATTGTATCGCGATGGTAAAAAAAGGTCCGTCACTTTTGGACCTTAATGGCGTTGAAATGGAGTAGAAAAGTGACGCACCTTTTTTTACCGTGACTATACATGGAATAAACATTTTATGACATACATTTTTTTCCAAACAATTAAAATCAGTATCAACCATGGAATTCAATACGGTGCCAAAAGTGGAAAATTAAGACCTTTTTAATGATATAACTGTTAGTTCTTGAAACAGATTTTTACAAAGATACCCATTGTACCTAATTTTCTAATCTTTTTTCACTGAAGAATAATATAACATGTAAGTAAGTGATCATTTAACAGGTTATAATTTCACAATATATCCCTCTAGGTTGAAATATTTAATAGCCCATCCTGTAGATAGGATAAATGAAGATATAAGACTGAACATTACACGTATCTTCTAAAAATTCATACAAGCAACAAGTCTATCAAAAAGCACGAATTAACAACCTGGCTGCATGTTTTCATAATTTAAAGTAAAATTCCCTAGGTATTATATTTTTTTATTTAATCGGTCCGCTTTTTGTTTCCTTCCACGTATCACTTTTTTTTTTCAATATAACGCAGTGACACACACACACACATATATACTTACAATTCAAAAACATTACTTTCCTTCTCGGCTGTTGGGTAGAAAAGGATACAAAGTAAAATAATATCGCATTCACAGTTCTTATCGCTGGGATCCCCTTAAAATATCGACATCCATTTCATCCAATGTGTTATTTCACCGAATTTCATTTCAGCGAAAGCTACGAGTAATTTCTGCTGAAACCTTACAGGTTCCAGATTATCTTAAGCATTCTTTACGGTACGGTTAGCTTAGACTTGTGACCAGAAAAAAAAGCTACTGCACGTAGAAATATCTGTCGATGAAATGAAAATTCAACGAACTGAAACGTTCTATGAAAAGAGTTTCGATGTTTCAAGGGTACTCTTATCGCTGCCTTACATAACAATAAAACTCAGCAAATCCCTAGAGAGAGCAGTATCAGGTTTGGTGAATCATAATCGTCGGTGCGAACGGATTAATTATCGATATCTTATCCCCAAACGCACCGTAGGTTTTGATAATGGGGGACCTGTGGAGTGGGACAAGATTTTTAGGTGTCTGAGATTTAATTTGTACTTCATTTAAAACAGTGGTTTGATAGCGGGGGTAAACCTTTTACGGGTGGTAGGACCTTGCGCAGGGTTCGTCCGGATAGCTACCACCACCATAGCTACCAGTTTTGATTTGTTATTCTATTCCTTTATGCCACTGCTAATAAGGCCACTAATCATTGTTTTGATATCCGTCCATCATTGATCATCATTAAATCATCAACTAAACAATGATCAATCAGTGACACAAAAGAGACGCATAGCAATGAACCAATAAGAAAAAGCAAGCTTTGAAAATTGGAGTCTATTATTTTATAAAGTCGTCGACATAAATGGTAAAAAAGTAACCCCATTTTCATTCATCATGTCAGCCGAAAGACGTCCACTGCTGGACATAGCCTCCATACCCCCATTTTCATTACTTTGATTAAAATATTAAAATATCAAATAAATCAAATAATTGAATGAATAGCTGATGTTGCTCCAAACACCAGCGTCGCTATTGCCTAACGCACTCGCAATCTCAATTGGCTTCAAAACGGAGCAATTGTTTTCATTTCGTATGCAGACAAGCCTTCGATTTTCAAAATGAAAACAATTGCGATTGCGAGTGCGTTAAGCAAATAGCCCCTCTGGCTGAATCTAATGACACCTCATATGTTAAGATCCACCAAGGTGTTTAGGCTGCAGAGCGTGCTAAGAAACTGATGCATACATACATACATCCATATCCATAATAATCCATATTAATATTATAAATGCGAAAGTGTATCTGTCTGTCTGTTACCTTTTCACGCTTAAACCGTTGAACCAATTTAGGTAAAATTTGATGCAAAGATAGTTTGAATCCTGGGAAAGGACATAGGATAGTTTTTTTACCAAAATTCATCCCCTAAGGTGGCGAAACTGAGGGTGAAATGTGTATTGGGCTACAATATAAACGACTATGTACATAATATACTCGAAAATACATAAGTTTTCTACTGACACGGTCGGGTAAAAAAATTAAAGAGCAGAAAAGGCCAAAACGTCAAATTCATAAAAATTACAATATTTATTCACTCTTGTCTAGTTAACCCAACTATGAATCTAACCAAATGTAATATTCAAATTATAACCATCGTCTTAGTGTTATTATGAAACACTTCCTTACCTGCCTACTAGAATTCTGCGTAGAATTTTATTAATGATAATTCGATCCCGCGATAAATTAGGATAAAAAATGTAAAAGGTAATGAGTTTCCATTAGTAACTTCACCTTTTGGCGCTTAAGTTCCTTATTTGTAACGCGGTTTTCGCAATATTCCCCGAACTCATCTCGTGTCAAGTTTCAGAAACATTTACTTCGGTTATATTTAAATATTTATACGCCTGTTTGGGTTGCCATGGCAGTTTGATACTGTGATAATTTGACTTGGGAAAGTTTATGGAATTCCACGAAAAAAATATGAGAATCCGACAAAATGTTGAGTCAAATTTTGAGTGAAGAAATTAATTTAATTTGTACAATTGTGCTTCCCGAAACTTCTATGACGATGATCAGTTACTGGGACTTGAATTATTTTTACGTGCCTGTTGCTTTCCTGGTATTTTTTTTGAGTTTATTTTGATTGATGACACTGCTACAATTATTTTGCTTTTTATTCATGGTAAGGGAGTTCATTTGTTTTTATGAACAAGTGAAGTAAAGAGAACAGGGGTTTTTGGCAGCCTGGCTTCTGTCAATGAGATTGAACGTATATATACCTATAAGGCTACCTAATTGACATTGCAAGTGCTAAAATGTATTTTGTTCGCTGTGACGGGACTACTTAAACTTGCCGCTGCGACATTCACTCATTCGTTCGACCGACCGCGTTTTTAAGTTAATCACACGCCAGGAATTTATATTTATGAGCTTTTTGACTGTCACACAAAGAATGATAAAAAAAACCGAGCAAGAGCATGTCAAATCATGCTCAGTGTAGTTCCGTCGTCGTTACATATAGTTTTTTGGTGCAATTTTAGATGATTTTCAGCAGGTTTCATTCAAAATTCACATATCCAAAAACAATAGGTTAGCTTGTGGGAGACAAAAACTAACTAAAATTACCATTTAATAGTTTAATAAGATCCTTCAATCTAAAACAATTGTCCTTAACATACTTGCGATATTTAAAAAAAAAAACATATGACATAGACAAGTGAATAAAACAATACCATCATCGCTTTACGAGTGTAAAAGATATCCGAAACAAAAAGTTATTACAAGATTTTATATCAGAACTTCTTCTGTATAATGGATATGTATAAAAGTACCGAGAGTCTATAAGTCCGCGGGAAACTACACTGCCCACCTGATAAGCAGTATCTTAAATTCAAACACCAAAGCATTATTCAGTTCAATGTTGTTAGTAATAAGGTTAATATTACTACATGAAGTTTATCGTAGTTACTGCGCGGCTTAGGACGGATATATGGGATTCCTTCTTGACTAAAAAACCTTTAAAATATATAAAAAACTATTCTTGCATTTAAACACACTAGTTCTCACATTAATATGTGTAACTGAGCAACTTTATTCCTCCTTAGCTGTTTCTAGCACTTTAACCGGAGTTAGTTTCATAATTAACCTTCCTAATTCATAAAAGCACTACCGAGCGTAAACAAAGGTAACTTAATAAATACACAGCGTTTCACTGAAACTTGGCTACTGTTTTATAATACGCTGTATCTCTGTGCTCTATTGCATTGCGCTCCACTCCAGCCTCCGTACAAGTTCTTGCAATTTAAGTGTGCATGGCAAATTTATTTGGTCCTGCGTTTGATAGGTTAGGCGATCGATCGGGGGTTCCGTACCACCGCGCACTAGATTCCACCAAAATGATTAAAAAAAACAAAATAATCATTATTTATCATACTTACTAAGAAATATACGTTCTTGGTTTGAAAAAAAACAAGGAAGATTCCCTAACAATTACATTTTAATAAGCCTGATATGTTATGATTGATTGTGAATTTTTCTTAGAAAACTAATTTTGGTGGATAATAGCAATTCTAAAATCGTTATATCTTAAAAACTACTTGATACAATGAAGGGTCATTTCAACACTGTTTTAATTATGACTATCTAATGACGTCCCTTATAAGTATAACTTTAAACCCTAAAAAAAAGTACCACAAAAATTAGGATAATTTGACGCCTGTTGAAATTCATCCAAGTATTTCGCAATCTGATTTGAATTCGATTTTGAATCGAATCAGCAAGAGCCCAACGCACTTGACCATTTTTTATTACGTACATAAATAAAAACGTTTCTCGTATTATACTTTTTTTTACATTTGTTAGAGTGAATTTGCGACAGTAACAGTCATATACTGAAAAAAAACAACCCACTGTCTATTACGGTTTAAGAGACACAGCTGTTCAAAGTTATGACGGGTGGACGGAAGGACGGACGGACGAATGAACGGACGGACAGGTGGACGCATGGAAGAATATCAGAGGCATATTAACAGGGTCCTTTAGCTCCTTTCGGCAACGGAACCCTAAAAATGTGTACTCCACTGGCCGCTTGATATTTTTGATTTAGTCGCTTAAGTTCAAATTCGGATATGTCTTTGAGACTTGGTATACGAATTTAAACCTAAAAAGTTTGAAAAAAGACGCAAATTCCGTTGTCCTCTTGGATGGACTTATACGATGAAGTTAAGCAACTCAATTTAGCGAAAACCTTTCAAACGGTGTTTCTACAAACTGTTAATATCGAAATTAACTTGATTATTACCTGTTTATTAAAACTATCGGAAAACTTGTAAGAAGCGCGTTGTTCAGAGGAAATTTCTGACGAGATAAGAAAATTACGAGTACTACCAGGAATCAAGGAAAATTTATGTTAGTTCTTAAGTTTTAAACGAAGTAATATCTTAAGTTACTTTAATTACCTCTGAAAGGGTAAAAGTCGAGTTCTTAAAGTTCTAGGGTATCTCTAAAGGAAAAACTAAACTCTTATAGGTCTGTCTTTAATTATATCGGTCAGTTTCGTCTGTTTGTCCATAAAGAACATTTACCGCAACAACAGTTAGATGTATCGAGTTAAAATTAATACCAAATACTAGCTTTTCTGCCTGTGACTTCGTCCGCGTAGAAGGCGTTTATCGCTATTTCTTAGGGAACTTTAAAATTTGTATTATTCCAGGGTATAAAGCTATCTCCATTCCAAATTTCATCCAAATCCGTTCAGCCGTTGTAGCGTAAAGGAGTAAAAAACTAACACATTTATCGCATTTATAATATTAGTCCACCCTCGCACAAATTCAAGCCCCGCACGCATGTTATTTTTATACTCGCAAAATCACGTACCGAAACCTACAGGTCGCTTCTTTTTTCAGCATTACCATCAATATTATACAGTTGGACCTCGTTGACAAATACCTATGCGAATTAAAAAGTGACAGAATGGGTCCTGATGAGACATTAGTGCTAATGAAAGTTTGTGAAACTGGTTGTAATTCATAATTAAGAGAACCCTCATGGTGCGAGTCCTGACTCTTGTCAAGTTTTCCCTAAACTGCAGCACCGCTCACGTACCAACGTGACATGCTCTCAGAATTTGACCTAACAACTTCCTCAGTAATTCCAAAAACAATCTGCATACAAAATCGTGTCCGCCATTGCAATCCTAACTTTCCTTTGTGCTAGCAAGAGTCGTGCACTTTAGGTTGCCAGCGTCGTATAACCTTATTCACGTGCATTCCTCAGAGATGCACATATGTCACATGCGTTATGAAATAACACTGTTACAGTATGAAGAATGTTGGTATAGATGGGGAAAAGTCTATTGTTCAGAGAGGAAAATGAAAAAGAGAGAAATTTAATACAGGGTGCGAACGGAACAAGAACCACTATGGAGGTCTTTTGGAAAACCTTTATCGTACAGAGTGTTCTAAAGGACAAATATATTTTAAGGTCCATAATCAACCTGTGTATAAGAGAAGCCTTTCCTCAACTTAATCAGTTATTTGGGTCAAGTAAGTCTTATTGTTTATAAAGTAATGACTTACTTAGTAAAATTTAAATTTTTCGTATCTTATACTTCGTAATTAAATATAATAATTTAACTATAAATTAAATTACTATTTAGTTTTTAACCACGTTTTGTTTTAAGGGTTCCGTACCCAAAGGGTAAAAACGAGACCCTATTCCTAAGACTCCACTGTCCGTCCGTCTGTCTGTCCGTCTGTCTATCATTGTATCTCATGAACCATGATGGCTAGACAATTGAAATTTTAAAGAAGTTCCAATTGTCAATTATCTCTCTACGTATCTGTACGGGAACAAAGATAGTGAACAGCTTCAACATTAACGCCAGTACAGAAATATCAAACCACTTAAAAATAAAAGAGATTATCGAAGTTATGAATCAATCAAGATGAAATAATGTTTCATGCAAAATTGTTCAAAGGTAGGTAAATGTTCCCACAATTCAAAAAATTTACATGGAGCAAATCCATCGTAAGCTGCTTTGCGTTCCACCGTCGCTTGTTGCGATGGATTATAGACTCGGAAAAAACGGGCCAAGTCCGAGCTGGTAAAAATATGGTATGGTATGGTAAAAATCACCTTGTATAATTATGTATATTTAGAAGTAACCATATAAGTGTTTTATTTTTATTTTACTATACTTGTGTGTACTGGGGTTATAATATTGTACACTCGCGTGACAGGTGTCAGGATTTACCTTGCAGGAACTATAGTTTTTTGATGTTGTAATAACTCTTCTGTCGACTATTTAGTAAAACTATTCCTACTCTATTAGAACTCCTAATAATGGTTTAAAACTTTAAAAACAAAGACATTTTTCGGTGCGAAACCCTAAAAATGTCCATCGTTTACGGAAACTCATGATTAAATTTTAATCTACACACAGTTGCATCCTATTTAAAGATAGGTCTGCCTGCCCTCCTAAATAAAACGGGCGCATACGCAATTTGATACTCAAAGTAAATGTTACTCACTGTCTTAAGAAATAAAGTCACTAATACATACGCGGTTCTATGAGACATACGCATTTTTTTTCCAAGGAGGGCCAATTACGAGGCATGTGACAAGAATGCTCGCAATAATGTTATTTTAAATAAAAATTTCATACATACAACCTAACAAAGCTGATAACTGTAAACAGATTAGGTTTTCAACAAACCTACCTAAAGGGGGGTTTACACGGATCGATTTTCGCCGCACGGCGAATCGCTTCACAAATGGCCTTAAAAAGCTGCATCGATCCATCCGTTTGGGACCTACGATACCACAAACAAACACACGGATACGCACGATAAACTTATTACTCCTGTTGCTTAAGGTAAAGAAAAACAAAATATTATCTTTCTAGCAAATATTAAAAGAATATGATCAAACTATAACCATTATAATCAAAGCAAAATAATATTCTTTGAACTTCTTGCCTAGTTGTGTACCGAGCCAAGTCAACTGTGTCTTTTTTGGAACTAGTTATTCTGGATAAGCATTATGTTAAAAAGGTAAAAATGATGAAGATAAAGAGCTAGAACTAGAATTTTCTCAAGTAGAAATTACCAAATCAAGCGGCTGATTTTTTTGCTACAATAACCAAATAAAATTACACCATGTTGCTGATTCCACTTAGAACAGCACTTAATTTTGGACCAAAATTCTGCTTTGGCAAGATTTACGAGGGAGTCGATTTTTTAATCGATAGCCAAAATGGCCCTTTATTACTGGTTTGTATTTTTTTAATGGCACAGGTGACTGACGTTCTCGCGTTGTCCAGTAAGATCACCCCTATTTCACCATCCAGGCAATGACAGGTGACAGATGACATTTTAGTATACATGGCGCAGTTTATCTACCAAATTGTCTCCTGTCACATGTCATTGTGAAGATGGAGTAATAGGGGGTTGGTGTGATCCCCTACCTATTAATTTTGTGCGTGGAGGAGCCTAGCAGGTGATCTTACTGGACATCGCGGACGCTCTCATACGTATGATATCAGATACATGTGCCCACCCACTCTTAAACCAGACTACCGTGTGATTTAATTTTCATTATATAAGGTGAAGCATGATCTTGCTACATAATGAAAGTCTAAGATTTAATATTTTAATGATATTTCATTTTGTAGCAAGATTAGTGTCCTCACCCTGTCACTTACAGCACAGAATAATGAGCATGAGTTGATCAAAATAATGTCATTGTTTGTTTTCGTGACTCAAAACTAAGGAGATTTATTTAAAATTAAATCCTTAAAAACAAAACAATACTTGTATTGTTATGAATTAATGAGGAACGTTCTTGATGCTAAAATTCGTCTAGTTAAAGGGTTATAAAATTAGTCAGAAATCGACTTCTTGAGCGTTCATGAAGACGCAGTGACGATCTTTGAATCCTTGGTAGGGTAAAGTCACCAGTAGTCAGCCAGAGACCTGTAGTCGGCCTCTGCCTATATTTTGTTTGAGTGGAAAAAGCATGAAAGATATATTTCCCACTCTTCTCACTCATGTAAGGTCGACTACACTGGTCCTTGGCGGACCACTGGTGACTTTACCCTATGTTCTATTAGAAAAAGCGTCTTACCTATAACAGTCAAGTTGACCCTGGAATTCCTGGTCTGCGCCTGTTTGAAGTCGACCCGGCAGCGGTAGATGCCCTGGTCCGACGCCTTCACCCGGTCTACTCCCAGCTCGGCTGGTCTTCTCTCCGGGAGGAAGTAGGCCCGGGACGCGAAGACGCTTTCGTCAGACCAGCGTTCTGCCACACCGAAGTCTCGCTCGCGAGCGTCAACGCTGTGGAGAGGAATATGGTTTAAATTATGATGTTTCACAATTATATAATTCGGCAAACTTTCTCTTTCTTCACGCGTGCCTTAAGAAGCTTCATTATTAGTTACATAAATAACTATTGTACATTTATGTTTCTAATAGTTAGTGAATAAAGCATGACATTCTTCTTAACGTTTTTGCTGTTATTAGCAATAAAAATTATCTCGCTCATCGGGCTAAAACTTGTCAACATTTGCAAAATGAGTTGCAAGCAAAAAAATTAAATGGGTTAGGTTCGTAAGGACTATATTACAAAACGACTATGTAAGCAAAACGATTTAGTTTCATAAGATCTTGGTTGCAAAACGTCTAATTGTGCCAATTGTCCTATAGTAGAATGCCTGGGTTGAAGATTGGACTTAGTTCTATTTATAACGCTTTGTTTTTATACCAAAATTACCCAAATAACAAAATTACCCCAGCAGAACGCACTGATAGTAAAACGACTAGGTAGGCAAAGACTTTTTGTTTACTATGGCATAGTACAAAAAAGGCGTTTTACGAAATGCTTACATAGTCGTTTTGCAATCTAGTCCTTACGAACCTAACCCAATTAAATGTTTGCACAAGAAGTATTCAATAACCTTCAGCCTAATATAAAATTGAAAATAGAACCTCTTGTTAACTTTTGGTTTCTATTTTGGTAAATTAAATTGTAACTTGTAACGGTTCTTGAGAATCAATTCAACCGGAATGAAGACATTCAGTTATTTTTGAATTTCTCGGCATCTCTGAGAAATTCTTAGAGACAGTGAATATAATATTCTCGTTTGTGTTCCAGCCTCACTGCGTACCTTTTACAATTAAATTTATATTTGTCTATTCTGGAACAGTAGTAACATTTACGAGTATTTACTGCAAAATCTTTGTTAGTCGTGTTTTATAAAACTCTTACATTTTCACGGTTCCTTACTCGAAGGGTAGCCTTTAATATGCCGTAAGCAGTCCGTCTGTCTGTCCATTCGTCCTAACTTTAAACAGATGGATCTTATGAACCGTCACAACGGGTTTTTTTAACATTAGGTATCTTATACTATTACGACTTAACAACATCAACTGTTTTTTATATTAATTATGGAAGTTAAATCTATATATATAAAAGGAGAAACTGACTGACTGACTGACATATCAACGCACAGCCTAAACGGCTAAACGTAGGCACTTGAAATTTGGAAGGGACGTAGCTTAGGTACCGTAGAGGTGCACTAAGAAAGGACTTTCCGTAATTCTTACGGGAACGGAAATTAGCGGGAAAATCCTTTTGTATGAAAAATCTAAACCGAAGCGAAGCGAGGGCGGGTCGCTAGTTATAAATACATGAAACGTTTTTTTCCAAGTCACAAGTGAATGATCCTACGTCATTATTCTGTTTTCAATATTAAAGATTACACACAAATTGACCTGGGGTGTTATTCTCTAAAAACAATGGACGGTCGGACGGACCAGCGAAATCGCAGTGGCGAGTTTAAGTAGTCTAGTCAGAGCGAACAAAACACATTTTAGCGCGTGCATTTTCAAATAAACAGCCTTAGGTATACCTTCGATCTATCGGCAGAAACCAGACTGCTTAAATTCGCCGCTTGGAGATTCACTCGTTCGTCCGTTCGACCGTCGATGTTGAGAGAATCACTACCCTGCTCCCAAACATTTTTTTTTTTAAACGAACGAGCACACTAGTCCCATGATAGTAAGTGGGATCTTGTGACCCATAGACATTTGATTTCTCAAGACTACAAATATTTCTGCATGAGTTTTGGATGGTTACTTTGTATTTAAGTATGGTATTTCTCGATAAGAGTATGTTAATTATAGTCTGAATGTGGTTGCCGGGTTAGAATAGTGCCACTTCATGTCTTCTCGTGGATGTTGTATGAGGCGAGTAAGGGAATAAAGGCTTGTAGTACTGTTAGGCGATGGGCTTGCAACCTGTCACTAATTGTGCAAAATAAGGTCACAAAGTTATCATTTTTTTAAAGTTGTTGGTAATTCTGTAGCTCTGCCTACCCCACTCTGGGAATACGGTGTGAAGGTTCGAAAACTCATTTTTATTTCTAGTAACTACAGTATAAGCCTAAAGTGAACTTCGAGACTAGATTAATGAGCGAGAGTTGCTCCTGTCATTTATTTAATTAACTCGCAAATGTTCTGAGTGCGGAAACGAAAATGGTTCAAACCTTATCCCCCAAGGGCTGTAATAAGAAACACCATGGCACCATAAGCTTATTATTGGAAATCAAATAAATTGGTTTACCTGAAAGCTCTCGCCAAGTTTGAAGTTGTCTTCGGAACGTAAAGACTTGGATGAGGCGACATTTTGGTACAAGACAAGAGAGTTGGCGGGTCTATTCTGCCCTAAAAGCCAAGAGGCGATATCTCAAACGCAATAATCAAAGCAAATTCAATCCTCTAGCGTTTGTAATAACGTTACAATTACTACAGGATTATTGACTGAGATACGGACAGACGGAGCAGTATTATGGTTGGGTTTATCGATGTGAATAAACGTGAATAAAATATCTGTCTCATTCTGATCAGTATGTAAGAGCGAGTGAGACCAATGCTGTATTCACCGTGATAAAGCCGACCATAACAAGGACCCAGTTAATTGTATTATCTTGTCAGTGGACATAAGTTGGAAAGTCTGGGATAAGTTATGTTACTTATGTTTTAGTCCCAGAACATATTACTAACGAAGTTGTCTATGACAAGGTATCTTATTTAGTTTCATTTAATTGAATAATGAAACACTAACACAAGAAATACGAAAGTTAGTAGACTCTGTTGGTCTTACATTTATTAGTAAGTATTACCTAATATTGTTTTACTTTCTTTTCTTTCGGTTTTACCCCACAACAAATGTCATATTTTAAGTTTCACACCTATGTCTGTCAATCTGTGTGTTTGCATGGCTGCGGTTCTGTAGCTTACGAACAATTACACCAATATAAATGAGAAACTTAATATTTCAATACACACTAATCGATGACTTTAATATGAAATAAAAAAACAAATCGTACATTGGAACTGATTGGAATGGATTTTAGCCATGTCTGATGAAAATTATCTGTACTTGATGATTGGCTATATTTTTAAGTTTGCTTTAATTAATCATATCCTTTCATTGTGACATTTGAATTTGACAGAAAGTGACAAAGAACTCTAAAAAAGGTTAATATCATGTATTTATGTGTGTGTGTGTGTTTTTCTGTTTAACTACGGTGTTTCTTTAAATGGTTCATATTTTTTGTCATTAAATGATTTGACTTTGACTTTGTACCTAAGTATGTTGATTTATGCCTAGTACAAGCTTGAAGCTTTGTTTGGGACCAGGGCCACTATTCTGATCGGTAAAACCCATATATTATCGTATTGTCAACGTTTTGATAGCCCTTATTTACTTAGCAGTAATGGCGGCCGAGTCAAAAACAATACCATAACAGGTCAAAAGAGGCCCCAGGTACCTATATATTATGTGATCCCAGATATGAAAAAAGAAATCAGGATCATTCTCTTGTAGGCAATGCAAATAACCGGTAATATGCGGTTTTAACCGGTAATAACCGGTTTTAACCGGTTATGTTCATTCAAAAATGTCTCATAACCGGTTAAATTTCATTTCTATTGTGACTTGGACCGCCTTAACATTATGCTCGCCGTGTTAAGAAGCGGTGCTCATTGGATTCGGCAATAAACAGTAGCTGGAGTTTGTTCGCAAATTTCAGCTAATTGTAACTTTGTTTGCCTGTTTGTTCTGCGAGTACTTATTGTTTGAACTTATTATCACAGTCAATATTGAGGAGCTTAGCTTTTGTAATTATCTTAAGTTAATAATTGGATTAAAATAAATAATTTTAATAACGATTCGGGAGACAAAATTTGTCAAATTTCTTGACCATGTCTCCTCTTGTGGCCGGTTGCGTAAAAAAAATGAAAAACGGAACACTTATAGGATCACTCGTGCGTCAGTCTGTTGATCCGTCCGTTTTGTCACAGCCAATTTGCTTTGTCCAGTAGATTGGACCTAATAAGGTGAATTTGGCAGGATGGTGTAATCTTAAATATGATTCAAACATAGATGTGCAAAGTATTTTTTTTTTTAATCAGGGGCATTTTCGGGCGACCATTGACCCGCCCCACCCTGATCTTTGAAACTACTGAGCCTAAAATTACAAAAAAAAACTAAATATAGTTCATTGCTTGTAGATTACAAGAAAATCTAAGAAAATTTATCAACAAAAAATACGTATGTACGAAACCCTCTCCATGAGAGTTCAACTCGCGCTTGGCCTGTTTTTTAGTGTTCCGGACCCGACAACAGTCCAACGGGAACCTATTAATATGCTTAGGCTGTCCGTCCATCTGTCCGTCCGTCCTACTGCGCGGCGATACGAAACGGTTTTCTATAATGTAAAACGTATCACAGTTTTATTAGTTTGTCTTCTCTTCTTTGAAGTATTTTTCCTTTTTAATGCATAATGCAAGTTATTGTGATGAGAAACCCTCGTTTATTCAAGCGAAATTGTTATAATTACCGTATTTCAGTCATCTACAAACGCTTTGACGTTAGTCGTTAAGGTCGTCGAATATAGCTCGTCTGATATTATTTGCAGATTTACAGCATAAAGGATTTCCTAGAACATGTAAGCATAAGCTTCATTAAATTACCTCTATAAGCAATTTTCATGATAAAGCTATCGTTGAGTTTAATGTAATACATGCTCATATACACACACATAATGCTCTTTATTCCATTGTATTAAGGTGAATATTTGGATATTAAAGTAGTGCGTCAAACCGACCTTCTTAAAAATTACACAATTACAATTTAACCGGTTATGAGACATTTTTGAATGAAAATAACCGGTTAAAATCGGTTATTACCGGTTATTTCCATTCCCTACACTTACTCTATTGACGCACTTGCCCCACCCGACCTTAGTCTGTTGTCTACAGTTTAAGAAGTTCATGTCTTTCCTTGTTTCGTTTTTAACCGACTTTAAAAAAAGGAGGTTCTCAATTCGATTGTATTTTCCCCGTGTGGTTGCCGGATTAGAATAGTGCCACTCCGTATCTTTCCGTGGATGTCGTAAAAGCCGACTAAGGTAATAAAGGCGTGTAGTACTGTTAGGCGATGGGCTTGCAACCTGTCACTAATACACTGGTAAACATCTTCGCCTAATGGCCGGTTGCTATATTAAAACCGCGGACAGATAGGCTTACTAAGGATTAAAATTTGACACATTTTGTATGGGCAAAAGTCAAATTTTAACCCGAGGTTTGAATATAGGAACCCGACATAAGTGTGCAAAATGTGGTTACAAAATTATCAAAAAGTTTTTAGAGTTGTTGGAAATTCTGTAGCTCTGCCTACCCCACTCTGGGAATAAAGGCGTGAGTTTATGTATGTATGTATGTATGTTTCTTTGTGTGGTGTTTAAAAAAGCGTATTTGTGATGTATTGTATTATAATTAATTATAGTCCCAAACTAAGCTCTAGGCTTGCACTATGGGCACCAGACAACGATGGACTTACTGATATACTCGCGCTCATCACACAAATATCTGCAGTTTCATCTCTTGCCTTTCTGAACCCAGGATAACCTTTAGGCCGCGGTCGTACAGTCAGCAGCAGAAGTAGCTACGCAACCGAAGAGATCAAAATGATCTGCACTCGACTCTATTGTCAAGAGAATACGTCGTGTTTAGATAATTTTGGGCAAGTTTTTCTGCTTAGCTATTTTTGGTGCTGACTGTACTGGTCGGGCGATTGGCGATGCCACAGTGACCCGAATTGTTAGTGTCCGGATTAACACGGACACGTTACTGCATTAGCGTGAAGCATCTGACGGTATAGGGTAGTATCGCTGAGACCCACACGGAGGGGTAGTATTAAGGTCGAGGTGATTAAAAAAAAATTACTTACGTTATTTAATAATAAGATTACAGGACACACACAATTTAAAAAAAAATTAAGCTCCAAAACACGAGATCCCGTGTCTGGTTCTATTGAAATTTTCTAGAGAATGAACCCAAGGATCTATATACGAATAGAACGTAATAAATTTTGAATTTTGAAAAATTTAGATCGAAATGTGGCCAGGATCTGAAACATAAATATAAATACTTCCGAAAAAAAATGGGCATTCAAAAAAACAAATGAATATTGTTTTTTTGTGTTTGACTCGCTCGCTTTGGACTAGTAGTGGCCGGAATGAAGTCATTTTGTTTGTAACCGGATTACACGCTAGCTGTGACGTAAAAAAAAAATGTGGCGTTTAAGCTCTTCAGCCATTAGCAAACATTTGCTTATTTAATGTCTGAGTAAGAAACATGATATTTTTAGAACACCTTTTGAAAAAACCCTCTTGTCAGTTATCACTTGTTTGCGATCATATCTTCACATTTACCTGTATATCGGCGTCCCAAGGTCTTCCTTGTACCAGAGCACGAGCAGTACAGCGTCATCCTCGTCTATTGACGCGATATCGCATGGTAGATACACCGGCTCGCCTGCGACCGCGATCACTTGCGTCATGGTCGCTGCAACAAAAAAAAAAGATTTAGTTTGAAAAAACCATTGTCGAGTTCATCTAAAAAACTAAACCTTCAATAATCGAACTATGAAAAATGTAACCTCATAACTGTATCTTATACATACGATCACGCCTCTTTATTTATATATTAAACCTTTTTTGTACAATATAAAACAGTTAAAATGGCGGACTTAATGCCTAACGGCATTCTTAACCAGTCCATGGTTAACAGAGAATGACCGTTGCAATTAGATATCTAAACAGTGTTGAAAATTAAGTTATTAAATAATAATATTATGTAGGGGTAGATATAAACCAAAACCTTCCACTTGCTTCGATCCATACAAAGTTCCCTCGCTTCCCAGGAAAACTATCCTACTCAATAAAACAATTTTTCTGACAATTCTTAAAGAGCCGAGAAGATGTAAGTATATAGCTAAGAGCAATGAAAACGGGTCGCTTTGTATTGAATTACCATACAAAGTGACTGTACCGTGACTAAATGACTGACTGATAGAGAACGCACAGCCTACCGCAGGACCTAGGTCTTGAAATTTGGTGGATAAATCGACACCAAAAGGGATCTAGTTTGCAATAATATACATACCCGATACCAAAAATGTACTTTTTTTTAAACAAATTTCACTTTCTTGGGGTGGCACACACAATACGTGGCACAATTCAGTATATACAACACACAGTAACAGAGGACGTGAAAAAAAATCGGGTTCGAGTATACTTGGTAAAACTTGAATTAAATCAGAATTTCACTTCATTCATCGGATTTCGTAAAAACTGTTTGTTAGGTAATTTACGAGTGCAATGGACAGAGCTTAGGCAGTTATCTCTGTTCTTTCTCTCAGTGTAAACTGAACTGCGTAGCCATGATAACCTCCCAGACTGCACAAAACAAGACGTGGATGCCATGTTTTTTTCTGGGAATAACTCTTTCATTCCACGCGAAACTTTGGTACAGTATCTATTCCCAAATAGTTTCACTATTGTTAAAGTTATCGTTTAAAACGTACAACCTATTTATTCTCCATTAACTGGCATATCCGCGTGGTTGCCGGGTAAGAATAGTGCCACTCCATGTCCTCCCGTGGATGTCGTAAGAGACGACTAAGGGAATAAAGGCTGTGTAGTACTGTTAGGCGATGGGCTTACCACCTCTTTGTTAGTAATTCTGTAGCTCTGCTTACCCCATACATACATACATAAGCTCACGCCTTTATTCCCAGAGTGGGGTCGGCAGAGCTACAGAATTACTAACAGCTCTAAAACTTGTTAATAATTCTGTAACCACATTTTGCACAATTAGGCTACCCCACTCTGGGAATAAAGGCGTGAGCTTATGTATGTGTATGTAACTGGCAAATAATTTTATTCTAAGACTAAAAAAATTGCTCTCAAAGACTTGATCGCCGTTATATCGTGTTTTTTTAATCTTTTAAGCATCACTTACAATTACATTCTCATCAAATTCTCAGATACTAACAAAGTCAACTGTAACTCTCTGAAATTGTACCAGTTTATTTACTCTTTGTACCTCAGATAAATAAACAGCCCGTAATACTTCCAATATCTTTGTTGCTGTAGTATATTTCGCTGTGTATTTTTAGGTTGAGCATTGCTTTTCGTTCGTATATTTTTTCTTGTTTCTCGCTCCGGTATCAGAAACGAGGCCGTGTATAGCCTGACAAGGATAGCTGATCTGGAACAAGCTCTGTTCTTTTTTGTTTTTACCCATATTGCAATTGTATTGTTAATTAACCGGGCGCCTTTATTGTCAAGTCAGTAAGAGCTATCTATTTTATCGTAATACTTTTCAACGAACGTATCTTTACGCAAAATTTTCATTTCAAAGAAAGGCGTTTCTACACGTGTGAGGTTTTTTTATAGTTTTATTTAAGTCTAACTAACCTTACTTACGTAATTGATGTTAAGATATCAGGAAAGTATATTTTTTTCTTGTGTCCTGCTTTGGTGTCAGAAATGAGTACGAGTGAGAGAGAGAGCACGAGTTTTGTCCTGTAAGTATGTTTTGCATGTACCTATTTAAGTATTTATTTATCTATATAAATATTCATATCGTTGTCTAGTACCCATAGTACATGCCTAGAGCTAGGTTAGGTAGGTCAATTTAGAGTGCGATGGTTAAAAAAATTACGTTAAACAAAGAACCCAGGCAAAGGAAGATAATCCCAGAAAAAACAAAATGCTTCTGAAATCTCTCAGAAAATTCATATTAAAAGATTGAAAAACTAAGCTGCAGACTACCCAACTAAACTATTTTGAAAACACCCATAAATCCTGGTATCGCAGTAATCCAGCGCGCTTGCCCACATTGTCTCATTGTATCCGGACCGGGCAACAACCGGGCAGACCGGGTAAGACGTAAGGAACGTCCGGACATCCGGCTCGACCCACTTATCCGGGCAGTGTCGCCATTTATCGCAGTTTTCGAACGTTTTCAAATATCGAATTTTAACAGCCAGTTGTTTTAAATTTAAACGTATTTTTGACGTGTGGTTTTTCAACAGTTGAAGAAGGAGGATAATGTTTTTGATCTGTATGTATGGTTCTTTGTTCCCTCGTCGAGGTTTAAAGGGATGGCCCGAATTCGACAAACGAGGAGTCAGATTTAGGACTATTATTAAATCAATTATTCATTTATATCTATATTATAAAAATATTATTGGGAAGCTACTTTAACATTATGTAGACGACATTATTAAAACACGCAACGAGGTTTTGAAGGCTTGCTTTTTAGGGTTCCGTAGCCGAATGGCAAAAAATGGAACCCTTATGGATTCGTCCGTCCGTCCGTCCGTCTGTCCGTCCGTATGTCACAGCCACTTTTTTCCGTAACTATAAGAGCTATACTGTGGAAACTTTGTAAGTAGATGTATTCGGTGAACCGCTTTAAGATTTTCATACAAAAATAGAAAAAAAACAATAAATTTTTGGGGTTCCCCATACTAAGAACTGAAACTCAATTTTTTTTTTTTGATCAAACCCATACGTGTGGGGTATCTATGGATAGGTCTTCAAAAATGATATTGAGGTTTCTAATATAATTTTTTTCTAAACTGAATAATTTGCGCGAGAGACGCTTCCAAAGTGGAAAAATGTGTGTCCCCCCCCGTAACTTCTAAAATAAGGGAATGATAAATGTAAAAATAATATATGATGTACATTACCATGCAAACTTCCACCGAAAATTGGTTTGAACAAGATCTAATAATTAGTTTCTTTTTAATACGTTAAATAATATAGTGGTACGGAACCCTACATGCGCGAGTCCGACTCGCACTTGGCCGCTTTTGTTATACTTGTTTTTAGTAGTATTCGTTTAATATCTTTCTCATAGAACGATAACTGAGAAAAATCCACCGACCTTACTCGAGTTTATTTAACAGCAGTTTTGTGGTTGTCTTAGTTTAGATTTTTTATGTGTGGCACCATTATTTCACTGGTGAGTAGGTATGTTATAAAAGGTATACAAAGAGCACAGCAAAAATATATGGAAAAAATGAAGACATGTTTTGAAGTTAAATTGGAAACATGATCCAATTTTGCCTAAACAATCCCGTTTTTTCATATTAATCGTGCCATCAACTCAATTCATTTATTTTACATTTCCGTCTAAAAGAATAATATTTATTAGGATATAGGATATAAAATAAATCTAGCCGTTACATCGTGAAGGAGTTACACACAAACTTTAACATTTATTATATTAAGTAGAATACGAAGAAAACCGACTTAGGTATCAGCACAAAGTCCAGAGACACATACTTTGGTGGTAACATTTTTGTTTGGCCTCAAAAAGTAATTATGATATGAATGGATGTATACTTGCACGAGTACCTATTTATACTAAATAAAATACAGACAGCGTCAAACCTACAAAGTACAAATAGATCAGTAACACTCGCTAATAAAAAATAACTATAAATGTTTGTGTAATTGTAACAGTTAACATTATTTATATCAGTGTGTTAATTTAAAACCAAACTTATATTTTTAAGTGCCGTAACAAATAATTTAAATTTATCAGCAAATAAATTACAAAATTTACATATTATATTAACAATAATATTAAGTGTCAATTTGTAATTTGGTATAGTTTCAGTTTTGTTTTTAGGTTATTTTCTTTAACACCTTTAAATTTTACATGAAATAGCGCCATTAAAACGCAGAAGTTCGTTTCGATGCCTAAGCCAATCATGTTAAATAAGTAGCACTACTAAATAACGAAAAAAGTACCCTAATATAATTATTTCACCACATATCAAGACCATTAACCACCAATTTATATCCTTATGCAAAAACAAATTTAAAAAAATATCTTAAGCTTAACACTTATAAAAAACCTACTTTATTACTGGCCAGTGTCACACCCATACTAATAACTCCATGAAGGCTGTATTTTAATCGACCCCCACTGGTTTCATATCGTCAAGGAAACGCGGCTATTTCCGACAGTCCGGAAACGCACCCGCCCAGCTAATACAGCAAAACGGTACAACGTTACATCTATGGGTTTATTCCACTCCACAAAACTATAACGCTTTGAACATGTTATCGTATTGCCAATGTAATGAAGGCTCTTATTTACTTGACAGTAATGGCGGCCGAGTTAAAAACAGTACCATGTCGAAAGCAATATTGTTTTACCGAGTAGAATAGAGCCCCTTCTGACATACCTACAGTAAAACACAACCGATATGGCGTACCGATGTACCTGCGCAGATGACATTTTTTCGAAGTGCGGGAACCAATCAGCGTAGCGTGGTTGTGTTCTTTGCTATTATTGGTTAAAAGCGACGCCATGTTCACGCGCGCCCGCGTGTCATTCAGTCAGCCGTCAAACGTGCGTGAGTGAAATGGAAAAAAGAGATACAAATGCTTTCGGAAATCATCGGAATATAATTATGTTTGTGTCTGCGCGAACGAAGATTCACGACACGCCATATCGGTTGTGTTCTACTGTATGTGTAATGTACGTCGTTGTTGCAGGAATAGTCAAATGCCAAACAGGTTCTTCACCAGTAGATGCCGTGATACGAAAAGTCACGTGATCTAGCGGTGACGCGATTGGTTTAAAAACGAAACGAATAGAAACGCTAGCGCAATACACCTTTGCAGGGCCTCTGTTCTGAATTTTTCACCCGCGGAAGATTACCCCTTGAGATTAGCCAAAAAAATGTTATTTTTTTTGCAAGTACGTCATTATTCTATAGAATGAGCAATTACGTCAAAGGCTAATGATAACGAGCTAATAGCGACTGCTGCCGTCTTTCATTAAATTACACCCAGGTCGTGAACAAGACCCGTCACTACGTTAGTTCGCGAGCACTAACCTTGTTCAAGAGATCCCGGGGATGCGGAATAAATCCCGTTTTCGTTGCAGCCGAATTTCCGTCCGGAACTCCAATTTGGCTTTGGGTTTCCATTATGTTGGTTTTCAGTCTCTTTGAAATGCGCTCGCTTCATTACGCCATTTTAAAGGCAAATATTGTCTTTGACCGTTTTGGTGTGGTGTGCATTATAAATTAGAAACTATGCTTAAAATACTGAATAATATACGGAACCATTTGAATTATCGACCAACGTGTCATAGAATATCGCTTCATCGAAGTTCGTTTCGTCGAATCAGAGGTCCTTGCCAAGATGCATTACGCTAACTAGCGTTTCTATTCGTTTAGTTTTTAAACCAATTGCGTCACTGGCACATCACGTGACTTCGTATCAGGGCATCTACCAGTGACGCGATTGGTCTAAAAACGAAACAAGGACCTCAACTGTAATTCAAGCAGGAACTTAAGAAGAACTGTAGATTAAGTAACACTAACGCTATGTCATCGAGAACATGTCTATAGCGATTGGAACCAGCGTGCCGTGTCCGTATTATGTGCTAAAATGTAATAGCATTTTGACATTGACGTCGATTTTCGTATCGTGGTAGAGGTGTATGTAAAATAATGTATGGAAACGCTGTTATAATACTAAAGGCGATTCGAAAACGTGACTTAGGATTACACATCGCTAACTGCGATTTGTAACTGCGATAAGCAATTGACAGTTTCTAACAGACTAGTGATGTGACAATCTTCTTCCTGTACGAGTCGAGAAAGGAAACCAAAGAATTACCAGATAAACAATTAATACTCGTATTTATCCAAAATGTTTATAAGTCAGCCAGCCTACGTCTTCTACTTGAGAAAATCGACTTCGTGTTATAAAATTTTACCTTATCCCCTTGTAGTAGGAGTTCAGTGGGGTTAGACAAGTTGCCATCGTTCACGAACGCTAGCGTTAGGCGATCACTTTGGTGATCACCTGTCACTTGGCGAAATAGGCTAGACAAGTTGCCATCGAATGTAACGCTAGCGTTAGGCGATCACTGTCGACATGCGTTGTCAAAAATGAAAAATCTAGCCAAGGTGTATGCCCACGATGAATACAACCTCGCTCGACAGTCTAGTTTTTTTTTCTAAAAATGATAAGTTTGTCTATACTTTTCGACCTTAAAAGTCAAGTTGACGCTGTCGCAGATGTGCATTGGAAATAAACATATCTAGGTACGTATTATGTTGTATTTGTTA
This sequence comes from Acleris laterana, assembly GCA_963966035.1. Classification (NCBI taxonomy): domain Eukaryota; kingdom Metazoa; phylum Arthropoda; class Insecta; order Lepidoptera; family Tortricidae; genus Acleris; species Acleris laterana. The sequence continues at coordinate 3,196,473 of OZ014456.1, read as the reverse complement.
ACTTATTTATTTACATGTTGGTTTTCATAAAATGTTATGAGATTGTGATTGTGTCGTGTGTTATTCTAAGGTAAATATGTACGTGTATGTATGTGTTATGAATTCTTGTAACATGTAAGAAAAGTTACAAGTCTCCCAGGCACTTGTTAAACAGTTTCCCTATTTAAATCAATAATGAAGATCAGATACAGGTTTATGTTCAAATCACGTGAAAGCGGGTTGCGCGCAGCAGGGGCTCACAGGCATACCCAACTATTTTTACATGACCGCCTAAAATAAGGAGTGTAATGCTTTCAGGGTTAATGTATGTATGTATGTACGATTTTTTATTTATTTAGTGTAGTTGTGTTTGATTTTCTTTCAGCTACACCTTAAAATCGGATAACATTTGCTAAAATTGCGGTACTATACTAATCGTAATGACATGGGCAGAATAGTACACTAGCCTGTACTCGATACAATTAACTGGAGCAGCGTGTTTGTGATATAGATATACAGTTAACTTTAATTTACAGGGACCTAGACTACTTACACGTAATTGGAACTAAGAAAATATTTATGAAGTCCACTGAATACCTATAATGATATTCGCAAATGCAGATCATGGTGTGTATACAGTTTTAATCCGTATTTTCAGTATTTTACCTAACCTGGCGGACGTTACCTGCCTGGATACGCTGGCTAGGTCCCACTTCAAACTTCCTCTGTCAAACTGAGAACGGCGGCTACATCATTCAAACCAGTGAAACGGCGTAAATATGTCGGCTTTTAGCCAAGTCTACATGTTTGTGCCGGGCATTGGGGGAGGCGTGAGATAACTCATTAAGGAAATTTCCTCATGCCTAAATGATCGGGTGACCAGCTACTTTGGCCAAAGATTAAGCATTAAATCTATGTAAATAATTTGCTTTTTATTAATATAAGTTATTGGATCTCTCTAAAGTGTCTGCAAAACCACTATAAACTAAATGAGAATAAGCACAGTCGCCAATAATAATTTATATTTCACATTGCGTTACGCTCAAAATTATCTGACACGCTCTCTGCCTCTAGACGTGTCCAATAGTTTCAGCCCTATATTGGATAATATATTATTGTTGGAGACAGCGAGTACATAATCTTTTTTAACCTTTGTCCAACAATATTTCAGTATTTTAGCGCCCTTACGAATATTGTACTTAAATGTAAAAAAAATGTTGATACAAAGTTATAGTTTATATTCAAGACGAAAATTATGATAACTCATTTGTTTTAATTTCAGAAAAATCAACACCACTGTCTCCAGCCACTTCGCCCACCAATATTACCACATAGTATGCATTGTCTAGAAGGACTGCAGTGCAGATTCACTGGATCCGTACACTCCGATGTTCCTGTGATGTCTGCGTTAATACAATTATGTACTTTTCCATAATTTCTGCTCAATAAAATAATCAATTCATGTTGCCTTCATTCCTATAATACCTTCCAAACATGCTCGTTTTCCCATAGTGTCGGATGTTGTAGGTCGGTTGAAGTAAATGTAAGCAACTAAAGTAGGTACGACTTTAAACACATCGCAGCAAACAAAGTGTGCAAAAATATCTCAACACACTCTACATACACTGCTTAATTAATTGAGTTGAGTGCGGATATTTTTGAACGCCTACTCCGATATTTGATGGTGACTGTACGGTCACGAGCGTTAATTCAACACCCATTTCAAGAAAAATATGCTTGAAGTCGTCAATTTCATTAGAGATGTCAAGTCATTTGTAACTTTTAGGAAACTCAACCTTATTATTGTAGAATGTCACATTGACTTTGGACCTAAGGTGGGTACCAAATTTAATCTCGTGACTGTACGAGTTTTGTTAAGATGACGTTAAGGCATTCGTGGCCATGAGGCACCGTCTAAGAACGAAGCAGAAAATATATACAAAGACTAGGAGGTCACAACATAAATGGGAATGATCTCGGAAATGGATTATGCTAGGCTGTCAGGATAAAGGGCAACCAAAAATTTTAACAATGTCAAAAAATGACAAGACAGCTACTTATTGTGTTGCCACATTGATTCAATACAAATTGTCATATGTTATATATTTTTGCATTTTTATAAAGCATAATATTATTTTCAAAATAACAAACCTAACACAACAATTTCCTTTTTTGCATTAATGTTACATTTTTGTTTGGTTCCTACAGTGCATTTTTTTAATCCATCAGCAACACTGACTTAAAAGAAATACTAAATAAAACTCGTCAGATCTTGAAGATGGCGCTACAATCAAAAAGCCCCTCGTTGAAGCGCTTACACCGTTGACCAAGAGTCTATTATTCTTTAATCCACGCGCCATATTAATTATGTCAAAAAAATGGAAAAGCGCACCATATCAAATGTACTAAGTTGCCATAGTACTTACTTTATGTACAAAATTCAGCCATTTCCTTTATCGCTTTTTTTTGGGAACGATAACACGTCTTTCAGCCGCCATATTAGTTAATGCGACCCCTATGCGCAGGCAGAACGACATATATTTGGCATCAGGGATTTGCCCTCTATCCTGTCAGGCCAGAATAATCCATTTCCGAGATCGTAACCAAATTAGTAGTGACCTCCTGTAATAACAGTGGTGGCCACATACCTAATTAGGAACGCTTGCATGTATCCCATAATTATAATTGCCTACAAATATACTTTCAATTTTGACAACAAATCAAAAAGTTCTAGACCTATTTTATTTTTAGTTACACTTATCGTTAATTAATAAACTAAGGCTCAAATTTGTGCTGACGTGTCCATACAAAGTTTTTTACATGAAATTGATAAAATATTCGTTTTTAACAGCGACAAACTGTACATACATTTAAACCTTAGATTATTATATAATGATAAGTGTAAACTAAAATTAAAATTGGTCAAGAAAATTTTTATTGGTGGTCAAAATTCAAGTCATAATTGTAGGCAATCGTACGGGAAAAACGCAAGCGTTCCTAATTATATAGCCACCAGTGTATCTCCAAGCAATGAAACTTTACTAAAATAATGTACTTCGATATTGTTTTGAGTGTTTAATACTTGAAATAAATAATTTTTTGATGTGGTTTTAAACATAATAAATTAATAGTAATTCAAACTCATTTCACCAAACAATTAAGTAAAATCCTGCCTCTAATTAGTAGGTCTCATCCTGGCTTTGGCTCCAATTATAAAAGGACTGCTCTGCACCACAATATAACCTAGAGGGCGACACCTTTGAGACATTGAATAGAAGTTGAGATACTCCTTCCATACAGGCTGCAGGCTCCGTGTAAAAATGAAACACCGGAGTGTGTAATTCTGCGTTGATAATAGTATATGGACATCCGGCATCGTCAACCAACCGTCTGAAGGATTTTCTTTATTGCCTTAAACACACAAAAGTTATTTTATCAATAAATTGTATGATATCGGTTAGGTATACTTACTTGACCTCGTTATAATATTAAGTAACTACTATTTTTTTCCGAAAACCATACTACTATATATTTATAAAAAGTTTTCAATTAAAGTAAAAGCGTTCCCTCGGTTAATTTGAACCTTGGGCCTCGTGGATAAAAAACATTACACATATTCAGGGAATGAAAAATCCAATACTTACATTAAATATATGTCATAACTTACTCTTGTCTTATACGGGACCTAGCTAGATCCGATTGTAGGAAGACATCCACCTCTTCAAGACTGTGTCGTTGTTGAGAGCATCCACCACTTGACGGATGCACCTACTAGCGGTCCGTTGCGTTAATTGGTTGGAAACCCCGTGATCCTCTGATCCGACCTTATCGCCAGAAAGCTGAGAGCACACAGCACCTGAAACAATCGTAATAAATATCTTTAATGGGACTGACAAGTCTCATTGTACGTATTGTTTATATAATGCACGTACCAATTTATACATGTTAAAATGAAAATGATGCTTACCTTCAGTTCAAGGGGAACCTCCTTCAATCTCCTCAACGAAGTCAGGGAACGCAAAAGGCTGCAAAGAACTCTTAATGAGACCTTGCTTAACGTAAAATGTTCCTGAACAGCATTTCATGCATCCCGTCCGCGGCCTCCAGGCTCGCACGAGAGATTTCTCAGGGTCGGCGCCTGGATAAGCTCGTACTGTTGTGAGCAGCGTAAAAGTCTCAGCGGAAGCATTTTTAATAAGAAATCAATGTTCAAACAATATATTTTATGCGACCGCGAAGCGATGATGACAGTGATGACACGGACTCAGTTGACAGTTTCTTGGTCGTTACGGCCGTCCTTAGATACCGCCCTTAGATACCGACGTTTATATCGCACTGCTAGATGAAAATAGTAGTAACTCAAAATACAATGCATGTCAAAATCAACTTTAATTCAACTTCTTTGAACTTAAAACCAAACTAGCAATGATTTTGAGTTAATACTGTTTTGATCTAGCAGTGCGACATGGTGATAGTGCTCGTGTTCTATTCGACCTGTCAAAAGGGCAACTTGTCTAGCCTTTGTATCAAAATAGTACCGCGTAACGACCGTAGTCGTCAAACCTATCGAGTGATAGTGATCACTTTTCAGCGTGTCAGTTGTAACGAGTGATATATCACGTGACTTACGTCATTCCCATACATTTTTCAATGACAACACATGTCGCCAGTGATCACCTAACGCTAGCGTTCGTGAACGATGGCAACTTGTCTAGCCCCACTGGAGGTTTTCTTATCATTTCCTCCATTATTTGGAAAAAACTATGTTTTGCGACACGTCTCGTAATAATTATTACGAGTAAGTAAATGCATGACAATATCATTGACCTTGACTTTGAAGTTTTTAAACTAGTGATCAAACCTACTTCGTCATTATGTTAAGACCATGTGGGTTTTATTTTTTAAATTAATTTATCGATAATGAATGTTGAAGAAAATGGCTTAACAGCATAGGCCTGGCTTAATTTATTATTTTATCTTATGTGAAAAGACATGGCGATGAGTGTACTTATGATTGACTTGTTCGAGTTAGAGTTACTTAACTGTATAAAATTATAGGCTTGTTGATTTCTGGAAATCCAGAAACTGTATAGGGTAAAGTCACCAGTGGTCAGCCAGAGACCTGTAGTCAACTTTATATGAGTGCGAAGAGTGGGATATATTATATCTTTCGTACTCTTCCCACTCATACGAAGTATAGGCAGAAGCCGACCACCGGTCTCTGACTGACCACTGGTAATTTTACCCTACCTAAGGCTAGATTAAGTTTGTCTTGAATCAAAAATAAACTTTCTTCATTTGGAAATGTCTGTTAATAACCTAAAAACTCCAAACACTTTTTTTTTTACAACAAATGAGCAAACCATTTAAACAAAAATTTTACATTTAGTTATCGTTATAAGTTGACGTAAATTTTACTTCGTAATAATGGGACTTCTAAAGTAACACATTTTCAGAGTACAATTCCACATTTTTTAGGTTTCCCTTTAAATAAGTTTAACAAAATCGTTTAAATTTTTTTCGGAGATGTCTTAAGCAGAAAACTATAAGCAACTAGTTTTCTTTGTTTTTTAAAAAAGTTTAAAATCTAGAACTGTAAAATGAGCCGACATTTCAAATAAAATAAATAACTTAAAATAATTAAAAAATACCTCAACTATAATCACTTAGATTTAAAAATATCGTCGCGTTTCATAGTTAGTTTCAGAAATAACTCCAAAACGTATTAACATGCAAAAAAACATGTAAAAATAACAAATCAGCCACGAAATAAAAAAAAGCAATACAATAATATTTACCCACCTAATTTATTCGAAACCAGACTCATTGCATCAGAACCTGTCTATGAATATTGATGCTACGTCCCCACTGATTATACTTTTCATAACCAATTACCGACACCAACGTACACTAAATACGCCATTTTGTTTATTTTACATTTTAAACCTATTTCGAACTCTATGCATTATGCATGCAGAGTTCCAACTCGCAAAACATCGATTATGATAATAAGGCCATGAACACAACTACCTAACCCAATCTTTTTGTCGCTACGTAAAAAATACAGTCGAAATAAGTCCAAGCTTGCATTTTGAAACGCAAGCGAATTTGGACTTAAAATTTAAACGGCAGCGTACGGTTTTGGTGGTGCGCAGCAGAATCTTAAGGCTGATAATAGGGTGTCATTTGTATAATTAAAAATCTTTATCTATTTATTCTGTCGGTAGTTAGTGCAATTGTGCCGATTCCACGGTCGAGTACCGTTGGGTTTTTTATTATGTCCGTTCTCGTAGTTTCAAGTAGTAGAGTTTTTTTCGTCGGAAATTTCTGGAAATTTTGGCATTGCTATAAAATATCTTTTATGCTCATTGGAGTATCCATTCTGAATTTTTGTTCTCATTTATTCTCTGGTTTGATATTAAAAACGCGGGTTGAGAATTTTTATCATTTGTTATTGCCATATGGGGGGCCATTCTACTTTTCAGTGTACATTTTTGTTATCGTCCGATAAAAAGTATACCAAATTATGAATCCGCGAATAAATAAATAACATGAACTTAGAATGTTTAAGCTTAACGGTTTTCATAAAAAAAACTCTTAAATTACTCAAATATCGCTGAAGAATCTTGGTAACTCAGTGGTAAATTGCACTTTTTCCATAGAAAAGGCGGGGACATCAACGTCCACTGCGTTACTAACTTTATAGTTATTACAAATAACTTTTTATGAATTAGATTAATTCTAAATATAAGCTTATTTACGTCCCTTTTCGAATTTCAAGTTAAAAAACGCACCACTTCACCGTTTTTTTAAATAAAAATAGTTTCGTGAGAACGTGGCTAAAAGTTATGTACAACGAAAAGTAGAATGGCCCGGTTATTTGGTTTTTAACACCGTCAAATATATCGAAACATAATATAGTGTTCAAAACTATCTGGGTTGATATTCTCTTATAGCCGCTCTACACGATGGCCCATCATTGACCAGCGTAGGGACAGAGTTATGCGTAAGATACAAGAATATGTTGCTCGCTCTAGACTGTAAATATGTCTCTACACTCGCCCATGATGGGCCATCGTGTAGAGGGGCCATTAAAAACGGCGCTCGGTCGTTCGAACGTCTCTTTATTGTTAAAGGCGTGATTGACCCTGTTTCAGCACTTTGTATGCTGGAATATATTTGATTTTAATGCAATTCATTTCAGTCCATATTACTTTCATATCTTTATAATATCATTGTAAACTTTATAGAAGGGGTCACGTTCAAGTGAAAATGAGCTACGAGTACCCATAACATCATCAATACCTACATTATAATACAATGATTACAATAAAACATCAAAATATGTTAAAGCACAGTGGAATAAAGGCCCCGAGATAAGATGCATTCGGCGTTCGTTTATAGTTATCCAAAATGTAAAGGATTGACGTAAGCTGTGAGATAGTCGCGTCGAGCGCCTACGTCAATTCCATATAAGTACTTTGACAGTTTTCAACAATCGTTTACGTTAGCGTTAAGAAACTTGTCTATATAGCCTCTTAGCATTTTCCCCATTGATTATTTTTCTCTTTGTAAAATAGTTATTTTTGTGGCATTAACAAACGTAAATTGAAGTTAAAATGACCCTAAGAAAAGCTCGTAAAGGTGAATCAAAGCTAAAATACGCCCAACTATCGAGTATTCAAAGTTTACCTGAAAAATGAACAAATCGAGTGTTAAAATATAATTCTATATTTCAATAGGCTACACAAACTGGTCACTGTGCGTAGTTAATTCCGTACAACTTGACCTGATTTCATTGCTTTTGAGTGAATGCCAATTGAGTGTATTCGGAAAAGGGTTTGCGGAAAGAGTCAAATTTGTAAGAAAATCATGGAGATGTGGCCTTGAATGTGCTGAGGGACTATTTTCTGGGTGGATGACTTGCTCAAAATTATTAGACCTCCATTGATATAGAATTTGTAGTACTGTGGGGTTATTATGACCTATCTGTGCCATTCATTTTACGCTGAGAGAATAGGACAGAGTTATGTAACTGCCAAAGCTCCGTCCTTTACGCTCATCGTAAAATGAATGGCACAGATAGGTCATAATAACCCCCCTGTTAGGCAATGGGCTTGCAACCTATCACTAATACGCTGGTGAACATCTTAGCTTTATTGTGCAAAATGTGGTTACAGAATTATCAAAAAGTTTTTTTGAGTTGTTGGAAATTCTGTAGCTCTGCCTACCCTACCCTGGGAATGGGAGTTTTTAGAGTTTATGTATTGGCTTGAGTGTATGTATGTATGTATGATATAGAATTAGCGCTATTTTTCGCTGAAACCATAATGTTTTTAAGATATTGTATTGTAAGTAAGGTCAGTTAGGTTAGGTTAGGTTAGGTTACTAATACACTGGTAAACATCTTCGCCTAAGTGTGCAAAATGTGGTTACAGAATTATCAAAAAGTTTTTAGAGTTCTTGGAAATTCTGTAGCTCTGCCTACCCTACCCTGGGAATAAAGGCGTGAGTTTTTGTATGTGTGTGTATGTAGGTTGCATATCTGACTACAAAAAAAAACTCATCATCATAGGCGCTTGTATCGTAAACAGTTAGATAACGATGTGCTTTAATACAAAATGGAATAGAACACCAGAGGGCCCAGACAAGATGCACTACGCTAGCTAGCGTTTCTCTTCGTTTAGTTTTTAAACCAATCGCGTCACTGGTAGATGACGTGATACGAAAAGTCACGTGCTGTGCCAGTGACGCGATTGGTTTAAAAACTAAACGAAGAGAAACGCTAGCTAGCGTAGTGCATCTTGTCTGGGCCATCAGCTGTATTGAAAACTAATTTTGTTGAACTCATTCTTCCTATCAGGCTTCTTTTCTGAATGATTTTAATCAGGAACCACAGACAATAACATACAGACACATAATTTGCAATCGTTTAGAACTACCTATAAATAAAGTTTAGAGTAATCTCTGTGGGTTATCATTTTCGCGTAATGATTCTAATAGTATTTATAAAGATTTGTTTGGTGTAATTCTTCATCAATTTAATAATCATTCTAAGATGAAAATATTTTTTTTACTTATTACTAATTAGTTCTGGAGAAAATTCAGAGTTTTGACACATTTTCCTGCTCAACTACGCGTGAATACATTTATTTCTTATCGTATGTTAGATTCATTGTTTTATATAATGCTAGTTTAAGTTTTATAATTGTATATTTAAAAAACAACTAACTGATGAGTTTCTTGCGGCGTTTCTTCTCAGCAGTGGTCTCTTGCGAAGCGTTGGTAGATTTTTGACGTGTAAAGGTGCCCGTGCGGCCTACTTACTGAATAAACATCTTTATCTTTTTATGGCAATCCCGTGAGGTTGCCGGGTTAGAATAGTGCCACTCCATGTCATCCCGTGGATGTCGTAAGAGACGGCTAAGGGAATAAAGGCGTATAGTACTGTTAGGCGATGGGCTTGCAACCTGTCACTAATACACTGGTAAACATCTTAGCCTATTTGTGCAAAGTGTGGTTATAGAATTATCAACAAGTTTGTAGAGTTGTTGGTAATTCTGTAGCTCTGCCTACCCCACTCTGGGAATACAGGCGTGAGTTTATGTATGTATGTATGTATCTTTTTATCTATCGACATCCTATAAAATGCACTCAAGAAACACCTTTTCCTTCTCCCAATTCAAACGGCGTGCCAACGTTGAGTTCAACTCAGCATCATCTCCGCACGACTGATCGGCTGAAACTAGAGAATTTCCTAAACTATGTAAAGTATCTCACTCCATCACCCACCGCGGCGAATATATAAGCGATGCACGTACAAACACGGCTTACACTTAACATACACTGGAAAATAGACCGCATTTAAACAGAGCAAGGACGGTTATAGCTATAAAGTCGGTAAACATGCGTTTGCTCACGTAAAATAAACAATCTCTACGAGACCTGGCTTTATTTCACGCGGCTTTTGATGAATTGTGTTTAGGTAGTCATCGATGTTTACGTTGGAAGCTGTTAGATTCAGTTTAGGTTTCGTTTGAGGCTTACAGATAGATAACGTGACTGTTGCATAATAGCGTACATTATAAAACGCTGTGTGGTTTTATAATACGAGTTTATAATACGAAACGGTAGAAAAAGTTATAGATATCTTTTTACATAACTCACCATGTTATGTGTTGATAAAGTCTGGTGACGCATTTGCTCACGTCTATTTGCGCAAATCTATTGGAAGGTAAGTACTACTAGCTTACTATACTTTAACTATACGAAGTGGTCTCGGCCACTCTGGGAAGCAGGCGTGATTTAATGTATGTATGTAAGAAACTACGGTAAAAACTTGAAGAGAATCAGGATCTTGATATTTTTAAGGACAATTATTTTTTCTTTTAATTCCAAATTGACATAGACCTACCTGTGATATTCAATTTAAAAAAATAGTATCTACTTCAGACCCTCCCTACCCCGTTACCGAAAACCTTCCCCCAAAAAAAACACAATCCTCATCCCACTCCTGATTTAACCGCTTCCGTTTTTCGACGCAATATCACCGCTGTAGCTGTCTCTGTCTAATCCCCGTAATCCCGCATGTTACGAGCATTATTCTTCGTCGCTCGCGGTCATATCTCAGCGAGATACGCAGACGGCTCAGATTTCCCCAAAGACTCCAACAAGGTCATGTACGGTTTAGGCTAATATAAGCCCGGTAGAGAAATATTATCTGCGAGAAGGATTTTCAATTCTGCGCGTTCCAGCTACGTTTGTTCGGTCGTTGGTCAAGTTTACAGATGGATAAAAACTATATTTTCATATAGGTATTTTCTTTTTTCTTTCTTTTGTGATTATTGTGTGTTTCAAATTTCAAATGTGTTGAAATGATGTAGGTATAAAATTCTGCCTAAAATGTTAAGTATGGAAGTCTCATACGTACAGGGTGTCCCAAAATTCAACGATAGTCCGTTAAGGGTTGATAGAGCAGCTAAAAAGCTATCGATTTAATTCTTATGTATATTCAGCGATTGTTAATGGTTTCGGAGATATTGATCATATTAGTCAGATTTGGCTATCACTGTTGTCTCCTGGCTTACGGGACAGAATAACAATACTAATGCCGAAAAGGCCAACCAGCTCAGCTTGTTGCTGGGCAGGGCCTCAGCGTAGATTTTCAGCTGGAGCAAAACATTATATTTACATGATTATTTACATAAACAAACGACTATATCGAACCATGCGGTCAGGGTTTGGGATTAAGTAGACAAACTAAGAACCCTTATTATTTCGCCATGTTTTTATCTCGGCAAATATCAAAATTGAAATCTTTATTAGTAAAAATTCTGAAAATATCTAAAATGGTAGCACAAATACCGAAACTGGTTCTTGAGTTACAAATGACTGAAATTATTGCTGAAAGCCATGTAAGATATCACAAAATAACTTAATATAAAACTAGCTCGAACTTATGATTTTTGGAGATAGATTTTTGTCTTTGAATTAAACGCGTTGGAACCCTACACTTGCTCCTGTCTGCTTTTATTAAAACAAACAGAACTTGATACTATTATTAATTTCAAAAAACAATAGTAGTTTACGTGACAGTTGCGTACCTACAATGCTTTATCTACACACATTATCAGTACTCTAAGATGGGTTCAGAAGCCGAAAGGCAAATGACCAGCATTACCTGTGGTAGTAGGTGACAGCGATGACAGCTGTAACGTAATTTAATTAATTATGTTATCGCGTATTATAAGGTAATGAGATACAAATTTGGAACATCTTCCAAAGTTATCTATGTTTTGTTGAAATAGAAATAGAAAATATCATTGTTTTTTTTTATAAATGGCTTTCACTCCTGTTAATGTGTATTTTGCCAATGTCAAGTTATTTATAGACACTCCCATGGACATAAATTAGAGCAATAAGTCCGTGGATATCACACGCGAAGACAATTGTTCGGTAAAAGAGAATTGTCTCCAACGGACTAAACAGAAGCTCCACGCGCTTCTGTCAAGTCCAGAAAATATCTTTATTTGTTTCTGCTTACATAATATCACATCCATGGCTGAAGTTTCCTTTTAAGTAAAAATATACCTGTGCCAGGAGACCCCGCTCTTCTATAGCTTATATTATGTTACATGTAAATTAGGAACAACTAGATAAAGTTAACAGCTGTCATCGCTGTCATCTACTTTACCACAGGCAATTTAGACTTAGACATAGTTATAGTATAAGCACCATCAATAGTACTGTAACCATATAGGGAAGAGCGATGTCTCTTAACACAGGTATCCCACATACTTAAAAAGAGACACCGGCCCCGATTAATGTTAAGAAATTTTGTAGTTACTGAATAAATTTTTTTTTTCAATGCTGGTCATTGCCTAGGAGTTTTGAACGCATAATAGAGGACTATAATAATGTGGAGATGAAAGATATTTACCTTATTTATCATAATAACGTTCTATTCATAGCTCTACAGTATACTGAGTCACATGAAACCACTTACCTAAATAAAAATCTTTCTTCAAGTAAGGTTCTTATTAATATTGAGATCTAATGAATTCCACATGAAGTGGGGTCTCGTAAAACCTTTCTATCAATCGCAGGACTGCCGCAAAATACCTAAATGTACAGAATAGTAATGAAATAAATGGAATATAAATATAGAAACCAATTATTTTGTTGTTTTCTTTCAGAAATGATTTAATTTTCCGGGATAAAAATTATCTCTTGCCAATCTAGGACAAATATCAAACAAAAGTAAAAGTAAAAAATTGTATGGATTTATGTATGAATGATGAAACCGCGATAAGTTTGGGATTGGAATAGCTGTCAATTCATATGCACTTTGACGTAAAACTGTCACATCCAATCCCTTTCTTATCGCGGCTAGATAATATGTATGTAGGTTTTACTTTATTGTACAAAAGATAAACCAGAACAATACAATTAATGTAAAAATATAACTAAATATTTGGATTGGATGTATGTTTTTCAATTCCGCCTAAACCGTTAAACAAATAATTAAAAAAAAAACTTGATAGTGGTGTCCAAAATGGTCTATACACTGCTTGTGTCACAAGAATAGGTAGTAATGTGACGCTGGTTTTCAGCGGCTGGGGGAGGAGATGTGTGTGTGTGTGTGTGTGTGTGTGTGTGTGTGTGTGTGACTGTGCGTTTGTGCAAGAATGTAACGTTATGTGTGCAAGTACGCATTTTGTGTCTGTAAAGAAGATAATATCATTGTAATATCAATCGAAAGAAATCTAGTCCTGAGCCCCCACATCCAGTAGACTTCATTAAATCCTCACTTCTTCATTTTCTAGTATTTAGTAACCATTTGAGCGCTCTTTGAACCCTTCGGCCATCCACTCGCAATGTGAATTACTTTCTGAGTGGAATAACGACGCAGTATAAACATATATCCGTAAATGTGCATTTAACTTAGCCTCCGCATTCGTATATTTCGCTCGTAAAAAGAGGGAAGCTGAAATATTTATTTCATTTTATATTCGTAGCTTTTACCGGTTTCACACTAAGCTCTATCACATTATGCTGAAGTTGGGATAAACACTCGAACTTTATACATGGCTTGCTTAAAGCTACGAGTAAGTGTATTGCTGCGAGATTTTTATTAATTTTTGGGGTAAGTTTGTATATAAATATTTTTTGATAGGTACAGTCAAGGGCAATAATATGTATACACTTTAGTACCTTGTCACTTTAACCAATGTGACAGTTCATATATGGTAGTTCAAATATGACGACAATTAGACAAGGTACTAAAGTGTATACATATTTTTGCCCTTGACTGTACACATATACCTTGAGGTGGTAAATTAAAAAGACAAAACAGTTGTATTTCTTGGAACCAATGATTGAAATTGTCATCCAGTTCTGAGCTATGTTTGCACACAAACAGACAGACAAAAAAACAAGTTAATAAAAACGTGGTGGCAACTTACAACGACACTTTAGGTTTATAACGTGAACCCTATTTCTTTACTAAAATTGTATGTAAGTACTAAGAACCTGTAAGATTTTGGGAAAAAACAAACTGAGTAAAGAAAATCAAGTGACTTACACACTTTATTAAAGCTACCTCATGCATGAGTCCTGGGTAGTGATTCTCTCAACAACCACGGTCGGACGGACTGACGAGTGAATGTCCAAGCGGCAAGTTTAAGTAGTCCTGTCAGCGCGAACAAAACATATTTTAGCGAGTGCATTTTCTATTTAGCAAAGTGTGGCAAGTGTCGTAACATTCGCGGGTTGTGACTATACAAGTGAGCAGGGACGAATTTAACAATAACGAATAAAATTAAAACCGAATTCTAAAACAACCATAACGTTCGGCACGCAATACTCACCTCTAAGACCTTCCAAAAATATTCAAATACAAATCTCATCCATATTTACGCGTATTTCATTCATATTTACAAATCACGTAGTGTAATATTCGCGCCGGCGGAGACCCTCCCATTCCTCACTGTCTCGTGTCAAAGCGCACACGTGGCGTGTATGCCATCTGAATGTGGCACCAAAAAGGACGCCATTTTTAATCTACCTGATATTTATTGTTTTCGTTTGGGGCAAGCAGCTTTGTTTTTAAACAGAGTGCAAAACCGTTTTACCTATTCGTGGTAAAAAAAACTCTGATTTAAGTGATTATTAGAAATCGACCGACGGTAGCAATAAATGTATCTTTCTTTAGAAACTAACATAGTACAGGGGTGTGATTCTCTCAAAAACGCAGTCGGATGCACGAACGAGTGAATGTATCACCGGCATGTGTACCTATGTTGTAGTTCCATTAGAGCGAACAAAACACACTTTATTGCATGCATTCTTAATTAGGCAGCCTTATACGTGCAATGCCATCGACAGAAGCCAAGCTGCCAAATTAAAAATGCACGGGCTAAAAACTGTTATGTTCGCTCCGACCATGTACCTAAAAATATTCTACTAATATTTTTAATGTGAAAGTGTGTGTTTGTTTAGAACCTTGTCACGCCGCAACGGCTACACTCATTTAGATGTTTTTTTAATAAAGATAGCTAATACCCTGGATTAACACATAAACTACTTAAAATTCGGGAAAATTTTGACGGAATATCGATAATGGAAATCGACGCGTTCATAGTCGCGAGCAAAAGTTTAGTAAGTTGCTCAAATTTTTTATGTTAAGGTATATTTTTTCAACTAAACCCAAATAAAATAGCTTATTCTATCTGTAACAAAACCTTACACAAAACAGAATAATGTACACTAATACAATCCCGTATAATAAATACTTCCGGTCTATTTATTCTGGGGCGCAAACACACTGTCCTCCCTCGTAATTCTATTATGGATGTCGTATTGTATTACTCAGTCCGAAGTGTTTGTGAGTCCATGGCCGTGTGCTCTAGGGCTTAGGACTATCGTGTAATGAGCCGCTCGTGCAGAAGGATTTACCATTGACGTAATATTAATTTGTGTACATAGGCAACCAATAGGGAATATGAATGGATTTTTAAATTGAATTTCTCAGCAAAATATGAAAATACCGTAAAAGATATTTTTCACCGAAACTGCTAGTTAGACAGCGTTTGGAATGAGATCCGATGCACTGTTATCTCATGTAACAGGTCGGCCATGTAAACTTCATGTTAAATTCTGTTTTACTAGAAAGAGATATGGGAGAACTGGGTTTAGGGTATTTGATCATAACACTATAATCATCAACATAACCTAAGCAACTTAACGGAAAAGAGTTACACAGAGGTCGATTGTTGTGTAATGTATCTTAAAAATTGTGTACAACAAAACAACTTTCTGATTCTAAGAAAATTCTTTACTTTATTATTTAGGTATTTAGTTAAAGTTTTATAATAATATGGACTATTATAAATTCTGTGCCTCCTGTGACAACTCGAAAAACACGATTTATCAGGAGAGCGAAAACAAGTTTAAAAAAAATTACTGCTTCTAAACAAATATGTTTTTTTGAACATTGCTACCGATTTTGATAACATATTAATATCACGATATTAACTGGTTTGACAAAAATAATGATACTAGTTATAGATTTTGAGATATTCAAAGAAACGTCCTTAATGTATCATTTTGATTGATCTATTTAACCCGTGCAAGATGATACAACTCGAATTGTATTATTTAACACAAAAAAGTGTAATCAAGGAGCTCTGGTGATGACTAATTCACCTTTTTTTTTAAACCTAAATTTTTCTCTTATTTCTTGAGTTAGAGGCCTAACCTTTATACACAAGTTGTAGGGAATTGAATTAGTAATATTTCTCAATACAAACGGACATATCATAAGGATTTTTAGTGAGTTGCATCATTTATCACTTCTAATGTTACATATCGAGTTATTCTTAGGTCTGATTACGAAAAAACTTGTGTTAAATAATACAAGTAAGTAATTGGTTAAAACAAATGATAGCAATCATGATAACTTTGTTTTTTTAAATACAAGGAATAAAGGAACTAAACACGACATTAAATTACTGAGTAAACAAATTAACTTACACTCTTTAATTTCAAAGCAACATTACGATGTTGCAACCATACAGTAGGTTAATTAAACTGTGCATATTGACATTCAAAACAAAAACTATATAGACAACAAACAACAAAGGCCTACACAACTAATCAAATAGTATAATTCTCAATAACCGCCCACAAAACATGAAAATAATGATAACTAAACCTCAGGTTGGTAAGAAATAAAGTAAGTTAGTGCGGGTGGTAGGACCTTATGCAGGGTCCGTCCGGATCGCTACCACCATCTTATCCATTAACCTACCGCCAAACAGCAGTGTTCGCATTGTTGTGTTCCGGTTTGGGGATAAGACAGCCGGTGAAATGACTAGCATAGAGGCATTCATTGTTTGTCCTCAGGGTTGGCAACGCATTTGCAGTCTTAGGATTGCATGGCAGTCTTGTGAATGCAAATGTCTATGGGTCACAGTTTCCACTTACCATCAGGTGGCCTGTGTGCCCGTTTGTCTTCTCTATGCCATAAAAAAAAAAAAGTTATCTTAAGCTCGCCGTCAGTGGAAGTAGAAAGTACGAGTAGGTAGTTAAGTGACATAGCGCATGGTCCACCTGAATTTCATACTGAATTTGATACAATAATTTAAGTCACCACAGAACGGTAGCATTTGCTAACCTGCCACTTCACAAGATAAAACATGTTGGTTCACGACACCCGTACATATTATAAAAACAAAAACCGTTCTCTTAAATCACTCTATCTATTGATTAAAACCGCATTAAAATCTGTTGCATAGTTTGAAAGGTCTAAGCGTACAGTGGGATACGACTTTGTTTTATAATATAAAGACATAATGCAAATGAACAAGCTAAGCTCTGGTAAAGTCTCATCATCTAAAATAACCCTGATATTATAATGTAGTTAACGTCAGTTGGAAATAGAACGGTTTGTATTTACAGTATACATTAGGTCGAGACAGAAGCAAGGCAGCTGATGTCTCTAGACAATACAGAAAATAGCGGAATATTTCACTTCGTATTCTTTACTTTTATGTTTGAAGCATGAAAAATAAACAAGCAAATATATTATGTCACCTGATGGTAGACCAGATCTGGAAACTTTATAGAATATTAAAAGTTTTATTTAACTTGCAAGTTCAATTTGACCCCATTCC
Organism: Acleris laterana; assembly: GCA_963966035.1. Taxonomy (NCBI): domain Eukaryota; kingdom Metazoa; phylum Arthropoda; class Insecta; order Lepidoptera; family Tortricidae; genus Acleris; species Acleris laterana. The sequence goes on along the minus strand of OZ014456.1, from coordinate 3,178,819 downwards.
CGGATTCCGATGAAACTGAAATTTTGCATATGGCTTTAGTTCTGATGACAATACAAAAATATAATACCATCAAGCTGGTCTGATGATGGAGACGCACGGTGGCCATAGGAACTCCTAAATTACACGTGATAAACCCGTCGTGTTAGGGCTTGTTAGAATTGTCTTGAAAAGTATTTAGATGACGACTGCGCAAAAAAAATACAGTCGGCAATAAAAGCTTGTCCTAAAAAAATTAAAATGAGCAAACCATTGGATAGTAAAATTTGTAGGTCGCTGCAGCAATTTGTGTTTTTAAAAAGGGCGCTTCTGCCATTATGGCCTAACGCACTCGCAATTGACTTCAAAGCGGAACAATTATTTTCATTTTGTATGCAGACTCACCTTCGGAATGTCAAAATGAAACCGATTGCGATTGCGAGTGCGTTAGGCAATAGGCCTGCTGGGCTCTATTCTACACGGTAAAACCACATTGCTTAGGACATGCTATCGTATGGTCTACTTTATAAAGCTTTTACTTTACTCGACATAGTGACCGAGTAAGAAACAATACTTTAACATGTTGTCAAAAGCAATACTGTTATTAAATGTAGAATAGAGCGCCTGACGTTTCAAACTTTTTTATATTTAAAGGACTATATGGCTAGCATTCGTGCTTTTCGATCAGTGCGTCTCTTTTGTTAAAAACTAGATAGAGGGAGAATACCAAGTAACAATAACTAGCGAGTAAGTCATGCTAGATGCTCCGATAAAGTTATTTGTCAAGTACATTTAACATTAAAAAACGCGTAAGAAAACTTACTACTCCGTAAGGCACGTCCCAGTCGGTAAGTCGTGCCAACTTTTTTATTGGAAACTACTAACAAATGGCTGGAGAGAAACTCTGTAAGAAATTCAAATTACGCGCAATCTAATTTCGCGTACATGTTGATTCGGTTCATTCAAAATAATCGAAAAGTTTTTGGGTGTCACAGTGTCCAGTATAGAACAGCAGTTTGGCAATTATAAGGGCTTTATTCCACTGTGTAATACCATATTTCCTTTGACATGTTATCATTTGTTTTTAACTCAGTAACCATTACTGTCAAGTAAACAAGCGCTAACGTCACTTGAAATATAATATATTGTTTAAATACCTTTGTGTAGCATAATACTTTACACAACTTAAATTAGACTAAATTAAAAAAGTTTTCTAATGAACAATAGTATTTTTCGTAATCGTGTTATAATAGAGAGCTTTTTAGTCGAGTACCGTGTTTAGGCCACGAAGCTTGCTGAGTGGCCTAAGTAAGGTACGAGATTAAAAAGCTTAATTATGACACTATTGTGAACAATACTTTTTGTACGAGTTCATTAAAATTAATAATGTAATTCATTAATACGAGTATATAAGAAAACTAAATAGTATTTTTCGTAATCGTGTTATAATAGAGAGCTTTTTAGTCGAGTACCGTGTTTAGGCCACGAAGCTTGCTGAGTGGCCTAAGTAAGGTACGAGATTAAAAAGCTTAATTATGACACTATTGTGAACAATACTTTTTGTACGAGTTCATTAAAATTAATAATGTAAGTCATTAATACGAGTATATAAGAAAACTAAAAGTAGATTTTTGACAGATGATGCGACGCTGCTACGTTCCGAAACGACACAGATTGGCAATTTTGTATCGGATCGAGGCTCCTTAAACAAGGACACATATATGGAAATCCGAAGTTCTATTTTCAATTTTTTTTCGGTTGTCTAGAGCGTATCGAAATAGTTATTTCGGTTGTCTAGAGCGTATCGAAATAGTTATTTCGGTTGTTTCGGAAGTAACATCTAGACTATTCAACGATGAAAAGAGTGACGTTACAGTATTCTCTATGAAATCGTAATACACACATTTTAATCGACGAGTACAAAAAAGTATTTTCTTGAAATTGGAAGAATTATTTTTGTACTACAAATGAAAACACAACTTATAGGGTAGGTATATCATATACTTTAATAACAATTCACCTTCGAGTTATTACGAGTAACTTAACGGAAAAAAGTGGCCACCTTTTCCCGTTAAGCTAACTACTCAAAGGGTAATTATTATTAAACTTTGTTACGTATCCCATAAATTGTTTTTTTACTTGCACTACAAAAATGTTTCATCTGATGCCAAGGAAATACTTTAGTTATTTAGAAAACACAATAATAGTAATGAGGGCGCCACTGGACGCTCGGCGTTAACTCGGCGCAGTCTTAATCAAATCTGAAATCGAATAGTGCCCGTGGCATATAAATAAGTAGTAGGAAAGATGCTTGCAGTTTTTCCTTACTTTTTTGTTTTTTTAATGATGTTTTATGTACATATATTTATTTATGAATGTCGTCGTTGAAATCCTTCAGAAAAGCCTTTGGCCTTCAGCGGATAAGGTGAAGATGAAGAAGTTTTATCAATAAATGACGCCCGTCAATCACCATTGCAACACAATCGCATTCTGTTTCCAAAATACCCACTGCGCTGCGCCCGGTTCGCATTTGGTAAAATGCGAAATTCACGAATCGCCTCGGCGAATGGAAAAGCTTTGTTTTCGCAGATATGGGAAATAAATTTTCGCCGGGGGCGAGCGGGAGATTGTTCGCAAAAGGGCCAACTTAAATCGACTTTCGAACTGTTCGCCGGATGTACCCGATAGGGCTATCGGGTTTTTTTGGGTGCGTGAATTTTTTGGGCACTTTTAATCAGTTTACGCATACACAGCTGTAATCTGAAATGGGGTAGACGGACGTATGTAGTGGAAAGGACGAGGGAACGTGTGGTCATGTGCTTATAAGGTAAAAAACGTGTGGTAAAGTATCTACGTTTCAGAATGCTGAGCTAAAGGAACGTAAGCTTGAGAAAGAAATATGAAAATAAATTGTATCACAATAACATGTTTAAATTTCTTTGTGGCTGACTAGCCAAAGTTTTATTTTTAACTTCGACATCATATTTTCTTGTTATAGGGACATTAGTTCCTTTGAGGTGTTGTGTTCACAAGGTTCCGATTTCGAACATCTGACGTAAGCTACTTTTTGAGCGCATTTTGTTTTAAACAATATTTTAGTTTAAGAAACAATCTTAACATAGTATTATAATAATAATATCAGGGGACTATGTCACACCAATTGACCTAGTCCCAAACTAAGCTCTAGGCTTGTACTATGGGTACGTACTAGACAACGATATAAATACTTATATAGAGAAATATATACTTAAATACATAGAAAACATCCATGACTCAGGAACAAATATTTACGCTCATCACACAAATATCTGCCCTTACCGGGATTTGAACCCAGGACCTCTAGCTTCGTAGGCAGGGTCACTACCAACTAGGCTATCGCGTCGTCAAAATCGTATTGAAACAGAGTCGCTACTCGCGTCTGTCTTTCTTTATATCCTAAACCACTCAACGGATTTTGATTGGTAATTTTTCACAAAATAAAACCTAAAAACGCAGGTAATTAAAAAAATGCAACCTATCTAAATTACACTCGTACGAAGCCGGGGCGGAACGCTAGTTGTTAAGAAACATACATATTCCGCTTGCTGAAGATGCAAGAAGAGTACATACATACATACATTAAATCACGCCTGTTTCCCAGAGGGGCAGGGAGAGACCACTTCTTTCCATTTGCTACGATCTTGACAAATTTCTTTCGCTTCTTCCACATTCATACATCGAGTCATGCACGCACGTCGGTTTCGGGTACTTAAGATTCGGCCCTTTTCCAGTATTTCTCCGATTTGACTCGAATATTAATTACATAAATCCTAAAAAGTCAAACTATATCTGAGAAGGCTCTTCAAGAAATTCAAATACCGTTTTTAATATAAGAATAAGAATAGAGATTAACTGTAAAAGTTAAAATATATTGTCAGTCCTCGATACTCGTATCATAGTAATCCATCTACTGCCGAATAACCCGTGAACTTCCAGTATATCATTCTGAATAGTCTGAAGAATAGGTCAAAAAACCCTTTATTTTTATATCCCACTTCATCACTATAAAGTACCTCGCACACTTGCCTTATGGAAGAATTTTGGAAGTGGTTGTACTAAAAAACGTTATTAGTTCGAATATTGCCTTGGACAAATTGATGGCTTTAGGCCTCTGTTTAACTCTGTAAAACCATATTGTCTTTGACGTGTTATCGTTTTGTTCTTAACACGCGCCTTTACTGTCAAGTAAATAAGAGCTATCAACATTTTTAGAATACTGAAACACGTCAAAAGCTATAGGTGAAAAACTTAAGTAAATGACCTCTTGCATGTATTTGTGGTCAAACCTTACCTGAAATTTACGTCAAATTTCAAATTATAGAATGTCGAACGGTCTATCCAGACAAGTTACAACTAAATGCAAGAGATCATTTACCTGTATAAGGTTTTTCAGTATAAAAAGGCAAAAGTTGACTGCTGTCTCACTCTATCTTTAGTGAGAAAAATACAGCAAAATTGTGCTTTCTGCTCTAAAATTAAGTTAAAGTAAGACAATGATCAACTGTTGCAATTTTATTTGCTGGTTTATTTCACGTATTAGGCCTGTACCCTTACCATGAGTTCTCTGTTGAAATGCTCTGTCACTCGCAGACCTCGCACTATTCTTATAGAGTGCAAGGGACAGAGCATTCGACGTACGGTAATTGTAACTCATGGTAGGGGTACTGATCGTAACCAGTTAACGGGTTTTATTTTTTCTTAATTTGTGTAAACATAAATAAGATAATGCCAGTTACGCAAACTTTTACAAGCAAGCAAAATACAGTTAATAGTTACAAGTTCAGAGACAAATGCCCCTGAAATATAATAATTGAGAACCTACTTTCGGAGCTAATTACTCTTTATATTTATGACATGTTTCTGTTGTGTTTTTGGCATGTTTTCCTGCCGAACTACGCATGATATTCGATATTATATATTATTAAATACATATAGCTTCATTGTAATAAGAATTAAAAAATAACTGATTGCTGAGTTTCCTAATCGTTCACACACACAAACTTATAACAATGGCTTAAAAAGAAGCCTACAACAACCAATAAACAGCAATACTTTACATTTAAATAGTATATCTATAAAAGTCAAACAGACCGACCCCAAGGAATCCCATCTCTTTTTATAACTCGCTGACTTCCCGAACATATTTGGCAAAACTGAACGCAGCTTATTTCCAAAACTAAACGCAAATCCTGCACCTGGCCATAAACAAAACACGATTTACGTCCCGAAAAACACAATTCAATAGACAAACTCGTTTCCCGTTGAGTCTATTCTCTATCTTACAATGAGTTCGACATCGTAACCACCATCGATTGACCTGCAAGCTAGTGACAATTGTTTGAAAGCCAAGGTCTAATGTGTTGGTTATAGTTAGATAACTAACATAGTAAGATCGTTTAATTAAAACAATTGTACCGTTTCTAGCGTTCAAAGCGTTAAATGGTTGTATAAATGAGTTCCTAACTGCTTTAGTGAAAATAAAAGGGGTTTATTCTTTATATCACTCGTTTTATGCTTAAGTAGACATGCTATTACAACTTGGACCCTGCGCATAAAGGTACATTTTACGACGTTACGTACCTACGACCTTGGCAAATCACGCAATTTGCGACGACTAATTTTTAGGTTAAAAAAACTGATTCGTCTCGTTGACGTCAATTTCCCGCCTGTCCTTTTAACCTTACGTCGAATGGTGACAAGTCTATAAACATGCCACTCTTCACATGTACCAATACTGTCAAGTTCCAATGAGCTATAGGACTTATTATCTTTAACCCTTTTATCTGAACAACTTATAATACGGCCTCTGTAATGGCTGATTTAGATTGATCCAGCAAACGCATGCCAGTTGAAGTACACTGCGTCGTTACAATAGCTCTCGCCTCAAACGTGAAAACCAACTCGTCAATGTACTGGAATGTTTTTGCTGGAGCAATGTAAATCAACGAAGGCTAAGCGGCTATACTTATCACTGGTTTCGTCTACAATGTATTACCGAAAGGAATAACACCACAGGGATAGAACAAACAGCTTTACCCACCATTAAGTTTATAGTTGCGTCACGGTGCCAAGCGACGCTCGTCAAAATCTATGGAGCGGGCTGGGCGGGATTCCAAACCGATACTTCCGTAGTCAACTTATGATCAATTTAAAAAGGTTAAATGAAAATGGCTGCTTTTAAAATTACGATTTAAAAAAGTTGCCTACCTGCATAAGAGATAATTTACCTTATAAACGAACCTTACACACGTCGAAGGTTTCTTAACGTGCTATGAGCATAAGTTGCGACTAAAGGCTGATCAGTAACATCCGAATTAACTCATTATTATAACGCTTACGCCCACTTGCGTGGACCAGAGTTAGCGTCTTAACCCGAGGTTAGGCGGCAAACCACGTACAAAAGTAGACGCTTAACTCTGGGTTAAGAGCTAACTCTGGTCTGCGCAAGTCCGCCTTAGAGCCACTTGCACGAAAAGTTTAACCCTGGGTTAAGACACTAACTCGAGTTAGTAAACGTCAGATTCATACGAAAACCGTCATTTTAACTCGAGTTACGCCCACTTGCGTGGACCAGAGTTAGCGTCTTAACCCAGAGTTAAGCGTCTTGTACGTGGTTTGCCGCCTAACCTCGGGTAAAGACGCTAACTCTGGTCCGCGCAAGTGGGCGTTAGTGTCTTAACCCAGGGTTAAGCTTTTCGTGCAAGTGGCCCTTAGAGACTTCTGTACAATGGATATCTGCACAAGAGCTTATAATTTACCTCATAAACTAATTTTACTCAAGCCGAAGGATCCTTAACCTGCTATGAGCATAAGTTGCGACTAAAGGCTGCACAATAAGATCCAAATGAACTGATATAATGCTTAGAGTATATTTTGCCCTCTTTTACAACGCTAAATCAGCAAGCCTGTACAAGACTTGAAAATCTCTCCCTTGTGCAGTCTTGAATCTCACCTAGACTTATATATCTTTAATAAAGCTTGATCCTTGTTAAAGGTTGTCTTATTACTGAACATTCAGCCTATGTGCTACTTGGGCGAATCCTCATACCATATGTCACACTGCTTGCGTGACGTACGCGTGCTTGTGTCACGGCAGGCGTACGTCACGTAGGCTCGGCCTTAAGATAACCAGAGAAATTACTAGCATCGAGGCAGTCCATCTTAGTCTTCAGCGGTGGCAATGCTACTGCAGTCATAGAATTGCAGTCTTGTGATTGCAGAAGTGTATGGATCTTAGATCCTTCTTACAGGAGCCTATGTGCCTTAAAAAGAAACGCGTAGGCGACATTATAGGATTGTTGCCAGCTGGACAGAAAAAAGAAAAATATATTGCTATGGTAAATAAATATAACGCTTTGCTTTTGATACAATCTTTTTTTCATTGTATCAAAATTCCCCAACAATACATAACTCGAGTTCAATCACGAAACGCGAAATCAATCAGTCTCGGGCAGAAACACCCTCGCGATTTCACAAAAAAATAATACATCTCCCAATAATTCTCACGCTATAAACGTCGAGTTTCTATTGGTCAATACGTATCAATCTAAACGTGATGGAGAGTGCTGGTTGGTTAATTTATGGCTCAACCCAAACCTGGTAACAGCGGTCAATGAACTGATGGATGTTATTTGGTAATGTGTGTGTAGAAATACATTTTGTTTTGATGTTTATGAATTCTGTTATAGCGGAGAAGTGGATTATTCAATAATATCATTTCGCAAACACTGTACGAGTATATGTGTATGCCCTTAATTAAAAAAACTACAGTTATATTATAAAGGGGAAAGATTTGTTTGTTTGAATAGGCTCCGAAACTACTGGAAATAATACAACTTAGCTATAGGTAGGATTCACCCTAGTGAAACTAGCTACCTATTTAAAAAAATTGCATCGCAATCGGTCCATCCACTTTGGAGTTACAATGTCACAGATACACAGATGGGTATACTATATAATTCCGAAGATTCAAAATTCAAAATTGATCAAAATTTGGAATTTTCATAATCTCGAACTATAAGAACCATAAGACTTAACTTTTTGTTATCGCTTATAAATCAAACCTAACCTAACCTACTTATGACAATTAAATTATGCATTTAATCTTAAATAGCGTAACATAGCTTTAGGACAAATAAAAATTCAGACAAATAGTGTTATGTTTAGTGTTAGTCAAATATTTCGTCATTGTTAATTTAATTTGTTATTTACTCTAAAAACAATGTCTCATTCTGCGTCTCATTGCTTACCGCTTCCACTGTTCAATGTAATGCAATTAGTATATTTAAGTATGGCACTCAAGGTCATTTAAAAAAAGGTTTTTTTTAAATAATTATAAGACTCTATGTTGCCTAAATAAATTTAACATAATAATAATAACTCTCTCTTAATTTAAGAGCCTCGCTCTTGTCGGTGGAGTAATACTCATTTCCATTACTCCATAAATAGGGCATTTAGTGTGGTGGTAGCCCCACTTGCCTTCCACACCGCAGTACAGCTTCCGGACTTCCTTCCACTGCTGTTGGGACAGAAACCCATCTAGAGCCCTTCTCTAATAATAATAACATTCAGGAAAAAATAATTCGGAATTTTAAGGTGTTCCCAACACATGAACACGTCAAACTGAAAACACCTCTCTGTTCACTTAAGGCGCTTAAAGGATCTCTAAATCCCTAAAATTATAGTATATACCAACATGCATATCCATTCTTCCATTTCCAGGAGGCCAAACAAACAATGTTTCACCATCCACTCGGAATAATTAAACCAATTTCCATGGAAATCGGGGCCCCCGGAAGGCAGTGACGCTCCATCTTAATATATGGTGTATTTCACGTGGTCGTATTTCTACTAAATCACAGGTTATAACTGCCATTTGGGATGGGAATTAGGTTCCTGTATTCTGTTGTCAAACCAGTGTACCTCGGCGAATTACATTGTAGACATGCTTTTAGGTTTGTTACAATTTCTTACCTAATAAAAGTTACAATTTGTATTTCATCAGTGTTATTAATATTCAATTGTGTTGCACTGTTTTTCGATACTTTTGTAACTTTTATGAAAAACCGGAACCGTCAGACGGAACGGAACTGTCCGTCTATCACAACCAATTCGCTCTGAAACTACTGGACTGATTGAATTAAAATATGGCACACATATGTAAATTGATGACCCAAACACAGATGTCAAGTTTTTTTTTAAATAAGTGTTATTTTCGGGGCTCAAATTAGAAAATTGTGTCATATCAAATGAAAGGGCTTATTATGAGGATCTCAAATATATTTTTGTTATTATTGTAAAAAAAATAGTTTTGATTTTATTCAACTGCAAAAGAAACGAACGAAAGTGACCATCCCCCCCCATGATCTCCTCTGAAGTTTAGATTTGGAATACAATAGGGCCCTAGTCGCGAAAGGGTTAGGTTAACAGCAGTAATTTAGTTCTCTAACTTTCTCTGCTTGGAGCTTGGCAGGTTATGAGCACTTATGATAAGATCTGAAAATGGTAATCAAAGTAATTATCGCACGTAGTTAGTTGTTTCCCCATCAAAGTCAGTATTAACGCAGGGCCTGTATTACACTTCGTGTAACTTCAGTTTAGTTCTATACATATAGTTAAGTATCATATAATTTTTGGCAGTATGAACTGTAATAATATCAAAAATATGATTATGACACGTATTCTTATAAGTTATAGTTTATGTTGGCGAGGCACATTGCTTGTAGAACCGATGGCCATTGGAGCAGGAGCACGAACCGGGAGACGAAGTGTCGGCAGGCCTTCCACAAGGTGGACCGATCGTTAAAGGTCGCCGGAAACCGCTGGTTGACAGCAGCAGAGGACCGACCCTTGTAGGAAACCTTGGGGAAGGCCCTTGTCCAGCAGTGGATGTTTTGTGGGTGATGATGATGATGATAGTTTATAATTATGATTGTTACATAATAAAAGGCAGTAAAATACTTATGAGTGTGTGTTTTTGTGAAACGAGCCAATAGGCGAGTAGGCTTTGTTTGTTAAATTAACGTAAAGTTCAAATAGAATAGCGTCCTCGTGTCCGTATTTAGTACTTAAGTAAATTGGCTAGCATGTACATATCGTTCAATGAATACAAAACGGACACAATCTAAAATGAGTCCGTGTTGCATTTTAAAATTAGAAGCGTTTGGAATACGATTTTTAATGGAAGAGCAAATTATTTTGGAATGTGTCTGTTTTGTATTCAATGAGCGATATATGTTGATTTGAAGCGATTTTTAACTTGTTCCTTTATCAAACTAATGAAAAATTATTAGGTACTCTGGAACGATGAAAATCCTCACTACCTGACTTTGAGTGCGGCAAGTCAACCCATTCCCCTTTTTCGTGAGCCAATGACTTTCACGAACGGAATGACAAGGACACAAACTCTAAGAAGCACCAAGTACACAAACCGGGTTATATTATAATTGTTTTCGAGTTATCCGGGAGCAGGTGTGCCGAACGCTGGATTACCCGGATGACAAACGACGCCCGGGATATAAACACGTTTGTAATTAGATAAACCCTAGTGTGTGTAAACATAATGTGTTTAATTTGAACAACGAGCTATTTTAGGTTCGGCCGGGTTAAAAATACAGGGAGTTTAAATTTTATCGCCGTGTTTCATGCATATTAAATTCTACTTGGATAATCATTTTGTTTCATGCGCAGCATGAAATAAATTGCAGTTGCTAGAGAAATTTTCCGGGTGATTTATATACAGCGAAAGTATCTGTCTTACTGTAATTTAAAGTGATAAAACGAGAAGGCAGTAGATTGCAGATTACTGAAGACGAGTGCAACACCTTAATGCATAAACGTTGTAGGTTTTTTTTTATAGCAAGAAGATCTGATTCAAAGGGATGAAAAGATCTGAAGTTACATACATACATTAAATCACGCCTGTTTCCCAGAGGGGTAGGCAGATACCACTTTCTTTTCACATGATCTCTTTCGCTTCTTCTACTTCGAGTCATGTATCTGAAGTGTTTTTACAGAATATACACTAAATAATACTCAAGCCATCTGATGGTTAACGAGATCTGAGACCCATAGACATTTCCATTCTCAAGACCACAGCTTGTATTTATAAACTTATCTCAACTCTAATGCTTGTCTCGAGGTTTTAGAGTCCACTCTTCATCAGTGGTCTGTGTGCTACCTTGCCTTTTTTTATGATTTAAAATGGTTTACCTTTGTACAGTCAGCATCAAAAGTAGCTAAGCACAATAACATGCTTAAAATTATCTAGACACGACGTATTCTCTTGGTAATTAGTCGAGTGCAGATCATTTTGACCTATTCGGTTGCGTAGATACTTCTGCTGCTGACTGTATCACAATAATTTCAAAGAATATTTTACTTCACTGAATTTTAATTTACTCGTGCGGTCCAACCTATTTAATCCTTGGATAGCCGGAAAACAATATGTTTCGGCCGAAATTAACTTTCAATGAAATGAAATTCAATTAATAATTACCAGAGCCCGGGTTTTTCACGGCAAAACAATACTGTTGCAATCTAGCTAGTGTAAGCAATATCTTTTTACCGATATATAGATAATTGTACATACATACATACATACATACCTTCACGCCTGTCTCCCAATAGGGTAGGCAGCGATTATGGAACGCCAGGTGCAGCGATCTAAACACACAATTTTCGCTTCCTCTACATTCATCAATCTCTTCATGCACGTACGGCGGTTTCGGGAGATAATTGTATAATAGAAAAAAAAGGGCCACGAAAAAAAAACATTTTACGTGAGTACACACAGCAGCACTTGACTTTTTATTTGGCTTGTGAAAGTTACAGAAGTACTCATGTCCTGAAGGCTCTATTATTTTCAATGAGGTAGTAAAGTCACTTAATTTAAAGTTTTACCTGTTAGTTACCCAAACAGTTATTTTATTACTTGATATGATAAAGTAGGAGATAAGATCTAGATGGACTAATAACACATGTAAAACAACGGTCACGTATGATTATAAAATAATGTAAATACATCGGCGTGTTTCTTTTTATTCAATAATATCGATACAAAAACTGATTCTAGCACTAGGTAGATTGCGTCAGTCATCAGTCAGAAAAATCCGGGCACTGCTAATTACACATTTGATCAAATGAATGTCAGTGATTCAAGGGAATCAACCTTTTCAAAAACTACAACTTAGCAGTTTGTGTTTTGTAATACTTGTAATGATTGGCTTGCTTCTTAAAAAGTCTCAGAAGCTTCAAAATTGTCACATTGTCATCTTGTAACGTACGATAATATATTCACCAAGTGTTGCCGAGTTAGGCCGTGAGCCCATGCAAAAACACGCGGCTCGTGTTTCGGGACACGTCGGGAAGCCAGGATCAATGCGGTCGGCCCTTAGGCTGTAACCACACTGATAACCTATATATTGCCTAGTTCGTAATATACGTATTTGGATGTAATAATGTATAGGCATCATTCGACATACTGCCATAAGAAGGCGATTAACTGCATAGTAATATTATTAGCATTGTAAATTTTAATGCGATTTGATTACCCATGGAGTATAGAATAGATTGACTACACTACATTACAGTTATCGTCTGGTAGGACTAGGATAGCAGAATAGGTGTGGAGTTCTGTGGGAGGGTCTATTGCGTTTAGGCGAAAAAATTATGACTGATGATTAATTAACTCTAACCTAATAGACGTAACAAGAGGTTTCCCAAATATGATAAAAAATAATATAATAATAATTGGGAAATTATGTATTTAACTAACTGGAGAACGTGTCCTTGCAAGGGTGAACAGACCGGACCTCACAGACAGCACCCGTTCACGAGTATGACGTCATCGCTTCCCTCAATCATGTGTTCGGGACTATAGTTACTATACAACAATATACTTATAAACACATAGAAAGTAACCAAAATCACATCCACATCCAATAGCTTTGTTGACATCGCACGAAGAATCCAACAGATACACTATGTTTAAAAATAATTCAAACACGTTTATTCCTATATATATATGTCCTTTCCCAGGATTCAAACTATCTTTGCACCAAATTTCACCTAAATCAATTTAGTGGTTTCAGCGTGAAGAGGTAACAGACAGACAGACACCGAACTTTCGCATTTATAATATTAGTATGGAAGTATGGAAGTATGAATTTTAGCCATTTCAGATGATTAACACTAAAATAGTTTCATTTTTTAGTATGGGCAATGTTACATAGGGCTAAAGTAACCCGAGTTTACGGTATTCTGCATTAACTGTCACTGTTAGATTTAACGGGCGACATGATCGCTGCAATTAACAAAGCACAATAAAATTGATCTTGCACAAAACGAGTATATCGTATCGAATTCCCACAACTATACTTAAATTCTCAACTGCTCAAATCTCGAACACGTAAATGAACAAAATACCGATGCAAACAATTTCACGTGATGTTCGTAGGGTTTGTGAGGCTCGTCAAATAAATAAAAAACGGATAAGACCGAGTCTGACTCGCACTGTTGAGGTCACGTTTCAATGACACTAAAACAAAAAATTAATAATGTGGATTATATGAAAATACTGTATTTTTTAGGTACTCATAGACTTTGGAGTTACGACGATTATTTTGGTCATATTTGGCTAATGAACAAAAATATTATGTTTTAAAAATTACCTAAAGATAGTTTTTCTATGTGCACGTTTACTCTAATAATTTTCTTTAATTTTTCAACCTAACGTTTTAGACGCCATTTCCAAACATGCCAAATTTCAAATAAATAACTTTCGTAGGTCCAGAAAAAAAGAATGAGATCCGAGGGTTTCTCTTTTAACATTTTGGTACGGAACCCTAACAACGTCAATAAATAAAAATATGGCCGGTAGACAGCGGGCGATCACCGCGCCGATCTGATTTTTAGGGTTCCGTAGTCAAACTAGGAACCCTTATAGTTTCGCCATGTCCGTCCGTCCGTCCGTCCGTCCCCAGTCTAGCTCAGAGACTCATAGTACTAGAAAGCTGTAATTTGGCATGAATGTACATATTAGTCACGCCAACAAAGTGGTAAAATAAAATTTTGAAAAATATTTTTTTTTAATGCACCTCCCCTACACGTAACGTGGGGATGTCTTTTTTTTTTCTTGCCTACCCCATAGTGTGGGGTGTCGTTGGATAGGTCTTTCAAAAATATTGCGGGTTTATAAAAACAATTTTTCGATTAAGGGATTCGTTTATGAAATATTAAGCTTTAAAGCGCTATTTTTTGTTAGAGTCAAGTGTCTCCCCCCCCCTACAGCCAAAACTACAAGTACTAAAAATCTGAAAAAAATCTTCAACGAAAGTGCATATAACGAATTTTAAAGGAAAACTATCACGGCTAAGTAGACATGATTAGTTCCTGAGATACAGGCGACTAAAGTGTTTATACCTACTAAAAATCATCTAAGACAGCGCCAAATAACTTTAAATAGAAAATTGGTTCATACATGTTGATTTTTGAGATAGTTTTTTGTGTTTGTCGTTACGGCTTCGGAACCCTACACTGAGCATGGTCCGACATGCTCTTGCCCGGTTTTTATTTTATCTGTTGCAGTTTTCTGCTCATAGATTGGGAAGCGTGTTTGCGTCTGCCAGTTGAAAAACGCTTTCTAGATTTAAAGGGTTGACGGCGCCAAGCGACTTTGTTTTATCTATGTAAAAATGGAGTTGACAAGTTCATATCTGTATGTCTTGCAACAGGCCCGTCGAATCCTATCATTATACACCTCCATTTTGTTTTTCAATTACATTTTTATGTGGTTTTTGTGTTATTATATAGCGTATTAATAAGACAAGAAAACTAGATACAAAAACTTTAACTAGGTACCGCATTTCCAATAATTAGAAATGTGTTATGTTATGTTGTTAATTTTCAAATTTTTATTTCACAATCGTGACTCTCGCCAGTCGGGATAAAAAAAAAACTGTATATTGAGCCCTGATCGTAGAGATCAGTGGGTTTCTTTTTTACCATTTTGGTACGGAATTCTAAAAACGTCAATAAATAAATAGATGGCCGGCAGGCCGCTGGCGATAACCAAACTGATTTTTTGTTGTATCTGTTGCCGTTTCGTGCTCATAGATCCGGGAGCGTGTTTGAGTTTGCCGGTTGAAAAACGCTTTATAGATTTAAAGGGTTGATAGCAAGCCATTCCAATCGACAAATTCAGTTGAAAAAGTGCCACCAACGTTTACTTTTTCAATAACTACCGGTGTGTACGCTGCGCATTCCAATTCGGTTTAATTGTAGCAAAAAGTTTTTATTTTCAAAACAAACGCCATTTTTTGTGCATCACACAAATGACTGAATCATTTATTATTTTTACATGACATATTATTATTATAACTTTAACGATTTTGAATACAACTAAAAATTATAAAATATATTTTATACAGGGCGTCCCACGGCTATGCAACATGAAGGGGAAGTAACTTAAATATTGTAGATAGAGGATTTTGCTTTATGAAGACATTATTTAATTTCCAAAAGTAAGTAAGACAGCATTCAAAAGTTTTTGAAAAACTGCTTGCCTCACCTGGGAATTGAACAAACCAAATATGAAAAAATAAACATTCTGTATTTTTATGATGCCAGTCAAAAGGGTAACTGAAAATAACAAATTCCCAATTCCCAATTCTCCAAGTAACATTGTATCTAAAAATAAAGGAACAATGTGAAATTTTACATTTAAGTCACTAGAAAATTTATTTGTATGTAAAATACATGCAAAAACGGAAGTTCTTTTTTTAAATCTTTGAATGCAATATAATTCACTTTTAAAAATAAAATAAAGTTTCTAAATAGCAAAATCTCCTAAGGATCATAATTTAAGGTACTTTCCCTTCATGTGGCATAGCCGCGGTATATGTATATGTATGTCTAATAACAAGGCGTCAAATCCTATTAATGTATACACCTAAATTTTTTAACCTTTTCTTTGATGGCATATTAATTAAACATGAAACCTTATTCTTAATTCTGTACTTTCACATTTACACTAATGTATTGTGTTGTTCTTTTTAAAATTATTTTTTCACCGTCGCGAATGTCGTCCTCCAAGGTTTGATAAATACTGATTAATCTGATACATTTTATGTCTTAACCAATCTTAATCTTAGATCTCTAGAATCACAATATTGTAAGGGCCGCGGCTGATACCCTTATCATTGCGAGGGCAGATAAGAACAACACTGCAGGGGGCCGTATGTATAAGTAGTGCACAACAGTGTTGGACGGCACGTTTATTCAAGATTATTGGTCACTAGTCACTACACTATAACCACTGCTAGTTAAAGGTCATGATTCTACTAGACTAACGAATGTGAAATTAGCAACCTGGCGTTTCAAAGTCTCGGCCTACCCCATTGGGAGACAGATGTGAAGGTATGTATGTACGTGTATGAGTCACGGTAAAAAAGATTCGACACTTTTCGACACTAATTCAAGGCTATTAAGGTCCAAAAGTACCCTTTTTTTTCTTGCCGTGATTATACTCAGTTTTCAATTTACCGACGGAGTATAAGGAATTGCTCAAAACGAAGCTTAAAATATGCTAAAACTGCATTAAAAAAATGCTGCTATTCGTGAATTTGACCTTAGCTTAAAATATGCTAAAGTCAAGATCGCAAATATTATTTACACTTAAAATACAGGTGTCCCTCGGAAACCCTATTCACGTTTGTCTTAACGTATCATTTTATCATACCTAATTATCATTTGGCTTAAACTGGTTTTTTAGCCGAAATCGTCAACTTTTTTTTTAAATACCATTAGTTAGGTTAGGGATGTACAACTGACACACACACTAACACTGAATTTTTAATTCAGGCGGGAATGGCTTTGCGATAATCAAAAATTCGGACAATCGATTCATTAGGACAAATTATGTTTAGGACAAATTTAATGATCTACATTCTTTTAAGAGCTAGGCTCTTGTCAGTGTAGCAATTTCTAACTATCTATCAACTGGCTTACAACTAATAGTAACGCGATAATTCAAGGTGTGGATCGTTAAAGATCGTTTTGTATTAAATGATCCGTGTATAACCACACACTACTTTCCAAAAACCTAGTTTCCCAACCAGAACAACGAGCCTTCTAAAGGGATGGTTGATGCCAATAAGTGGAGATGTTTTTAAATAGCGCAAACTATCCGATTCTCTTAGTATTACAAACTTAAATACTTCAAAAAGAACCTCTGCAGAAGCAGACATTTCCACAATCCCAGCAACGACTGATTCAAGACCAAGACTTACCAAAACCAGTTCAAACAAGTAAAGCTTAAATTTATATAAAACTATCTGTTACAAATGTTCGACTGACAACATCAATTCAAGCTACCGCCATCTATCAGAATAACACTCAACTAGGAAAAGCCATAACCTATATAAAAATGTGTATATCGTCCATCTGTAAGCCGCACAATTTAATGGACAAACGCTCAATGGGTTCTCAGGCAGAAAAAACTCATTGGAACGTGAAATAAGTAGGTAGAGATTCGTTTGACAATCCTCTGATATTATGGACGGAAACAAAGAAATAAAAGAATCTTTGAAAGCCTCTTGTGAATCAGCGGAGCGAAAACTTTACGTCGATGATTTAATATTTTGCTGCATCGTTCATGGTAATAGTTTGTTATTTACGCTAGCTAGTACTCATGTTTTCTATGAAACATTGAGTATATTTCAATCTTATTCTTTTAGTCGTTTTATGGCTAGCCACAGAAGTTTACAGACTCCATGTCGTAATTTAATACATACAAACATACATTAAATCCGCTTATTTTATTTCGCTTCTTCCACATTCATAACAATGTCATCGAGTCATGCACGCACGTCGGGTACTTAAGATTCGGCCCTTTTCCAGTATTTTTCCGTAGTTTAATTATATTCCCAATCCATATGTTACGCTACAATTATACAGTTTCAAAAAGTTTGGATTCGATTTTGAAAAGATAAAGTTTGGGAAAACGCATAATTTATACACTAAAGTAACTCAAAAACGAGGTTACCTAAATAGTTTACCGTCCATCTTCCAGCTTAAAAAGAGTTCCCAGTCCAAATTCAGCCGCATCACATTGAATCTTTTGCCAACGATCACTTATTTCACATCAAATAAAAACATTTATAGAACTTAGATTCTTAATAAATTGAGTTTTTTATCGTTGAAAGTAAACGAAATGAGATAAAAATCTATCTAATATAAAATCTGTTAACGTCAGTTGCAGGATTCTCTGTAAAAGGGCCCAATGGGTCGGAAAATTAATGGAAGCCTTCGATACCTGGCTGAATTTAACATTGAAAATGTTTGAAACAGACTGATTTCTTTACATAAACTAAGTTCTTTAAATCTTATTATAACCTAAACATGTTTTAAGGACATTTCAAAGCGACTGGTCGACAGAACTCGTAATCAAAACCCTGGTTTACTTTGAGATTTACCATTGCCTTTCAACGAGGCAATGCTGCCAGCGTTTTGGGAACTATGCGGTTTACCGTTCATCTAATTTTAGTAAAATGTTGGTGTTGTTATTATATAATTTTAATTTAAGTAGGTATAATGTTATTATATCATTTTAATTTAGGTAGGTATAATGTTATTTTTAATTTAATTTATACAGTTGTTGTCTTAACAATTATTTATGCGTGAATAAATTTTTGCATTTTTATATATTTGTTTGTTGGTTTTTGTTGTTTGTGACGGATATTGTAGGTTAGTGTAGTAGTTGTCTGTCTATTACCACAAACAAAATGTGTCAATATAAATGTTAGGAAAAAACAAAAGGAGGACAATAATAAGAAGAATAAATAAATGTCAATGGATAAAGAGAAATGGAGGACATATCATTAACGCTACACTGGCAAGAATGTAATAAAAATAATGTAAGTGACAAGGCCTTGCTTTAATTCCATTGACCGAACAATTGTACAAATAATTCAGTACGGTTAAACGTTAATTATCGCCACTTTAATTATTAAACTGCATTTACTTTTTACGTAGAACGATTTTTGTGAGCACTGAATATTTCTCTTGTAAATTTTTGCATACAATTATGTACTTACTTTTAAATTTAAAAGCCGATTACATTAACATTTTAAAGGGCAATTTTAAAACCTGGTACTAAAAATTACCGCTTACAACTGATACTTTCTGTATTTTTTATTGAAAGGATTTTTTGCCAGTAGGAGGCATCTAATGAGGCTACAATTCAGGTCTATTTTTAGTTTTGCCCTATGATGGGTTAAGGTCTACTTTTAGTTTTGCCCTACAAAGGGTTACTTAACGAAATTGTAGTCAGGTAATAAACTTGCGTGCTTTTCATTCCAGGAATGTGCAAAATTTTGGAACTATGTTACATTATAGTTCGGTGCTATGTATAATAGACACATCGACAGATGAGATCTGTTTTTGGAGAAAACTCATGTAATATTTTTAAATTAAAAACACTATCTTACAAGGTAAAACCAAATTATGTTTGACGTCTTATTATTGTTTTTAACTCTTGAAGTAAATAAGAGCTATCAAAAGGTTGACAATACGGAAAAACGTCAAAAACCAATAAGGTCTAACCGTATACAATCTCAGCACGTACATCATCATTACACGTATAGTCATACATACAGCCAAACAAAATTATTGTTTTAATTTTTACATGACTTCCTGTGAGATATAAATGTCGCAAAAAATTATCCTAAAGGCACCGTTGGTTACCCATAACCCTAGCTGATAAAGTAAGGACAGTCAGAAAGTCACGCACAGTCATTATTTCTTAGTACCTAGATGACACTAAAGTCTGTGGTTAGCGGATCTTGAGGCGTTACTTTGAAAATCGAAGTTCGAAGTTATGTTCGCTCCATCCCTTTCTATCGATTTAGTTTTGAATAATGAGTGTCAGGGATAGGGCTGACAATTTTTAAAGTAGGGCCTCTGGCTGATTGTGTATAAATTGGTATCTTTTGGATTTACAATTAGATAATTAACGTGGAGACACGCATTACTCATGCAAAGAAAAATTAGAAACGAAGCAGATACCTAAGGGATAAGCTCGCTTTTTTAGTGTATCTTTTTATATTCGTTATTTTTTCTGTATATGATACTTTAATGTCATTGTCATGTGTATAAAGTTTGGCAGCAACTTTGAACAAAGATTAAGCTTGCGGTTTGGAGAGGCAATGCTGCCAGTTTCCTGGGCACCATAAGCAGCGACAGCGACTTGGCAAGTATGTATGACAGAAATACTTGTTATGGTTAAATTGTAAGCTATTTTGTTTAATCAAGTATTAAAATGTAGGTAAGATAACAAGCCAAAAAATGGGCTAGATGAATGACAGATCAAATTTACTGTTAACGAAGTTTCAAAACGATAGCTAGGATGAAATTACACGCCGAGACGACATGCCTTGCAATTTTTGAATCATCTACCTACTATGTATAGTTTTAAGTCTATTTACGATAACCTTTTTATTGGTTTAATGCAAACTAATATCGCTAAACTACAATAATGATCCCTATTCCACATCAATATCTTGTGCTCCCGTGAAAGGAATAAAGAAACACGGTTTCTGAACGGATACAAAGAATCAGGCAAAATACATTATCCCTCTAATATAAAGCATATATTTGCCTTAACAAGCCGGATTATACACGCCTGTGCTTAATGACCACGTATAACTCGGCGAGTAACAAAAGATACTTCATAAATATTGAAATTCGCTCCCGTTTACGGAGATCGATAATGGCGGCGTGCTGTTAGGGTACTCGGGAATTTGTTTCACTATGATGTAGGTAATGTTATGTTATTATAAAAGCACAGATAATAATAAAATTTGCTAGTTTTACATGAATTGCAGTTTTTCGGGCTATAACCTTGTAAAAGTTTTGGAAAAAAAACTGTAAGTAAATATAAATGAAACGGTGTTCGTTGGTAAGCGCATCACTTGAAACGGCTAAAAAGATAAGATATCTTAAGATAGGTTAAACCTTACTTAACCTAACCTACGTAATTAATGCTTAAGATATCCTGAAAACTTCATGGTTTCAGCAGAAAATAGCGTTCGATGAAATGAAATTCGATGAAACGATAGAATCGATGAAGTGAAATTCTATAAAATGAGGTGTTACCCTCCACGATGTATATCGACGATAATAATGACATTGACATGTTAGCGGTTTTTACCGATCGTCTGTCAGTCAATTAGTGACGTAGAGTTTTAAGTGTATCAACAGACGATTAGAAAGCAATGATAAATACCTGACTGCAGGTTTAGCTGAGGCGCTCTGTGCATCAGCGAAGACCGGAGCGACCCTGACTCCCCGGGCCCTCTGAGGTCTAACTCTCCTGCAAACAACCAGAAATACCATAAGCATATCTGTAGCGACATGTAGTGACGAGTAGATAATCTAATCATTGTTACGCAGAATTTTCATTTAATCGAAAGGAAATTCTCGTCGCGCGAGTTATTTTTAAGTCACAAGTTTAACCTACGTATTCAATGTAAGATGAAATAGAATTAGATGAAATGATACAATCGATGAAGTGAAGTTCGACATAATAGTGCGTTACCCTGTTTGAGGTAAGTTAGTAAGTAAACTCTTTATTACGCAAAAATAAATCGCCTTACAAACAACACTTTAAATGAAAATAAATTATGATCAAAGGCAAACTTATCCCTTTAAGGGATCTCTTACAGTTAACCTTGTTATGACTAGGTGAAGCTGAGGATAACGCATGAGGATGACAAAAAAAAAGTAGAAAAGTAAAAAAGTAGATATAGGTATTTCTTTGTTCTTAACTTAATCTTTTAGAAGCCATTAAACATCCAGCTTATTTTACCGACGTCTACTAGAACTGTCTTAAATGCGGTTTGTAACATAGTTTATGCCTTCACAGAGTTTAGTAAGTATGCCAAGCATTAAACAGGTTTGTGTCACTTTGAATACTTAATGACGTACCAGCTCACAAAAAGTGCAAAAAGCTCTCAGTTCAGTACTAGAGCATTAAGTAATAAAAAATAAAAGAAACTTAGGGTATTATCCATAATAATAATTCTAATTAGTCCGTCAGTAAGATTATCAAAAAATATTGAACACTTTTGTTTGCTTTATCAAATTAATCACAATTGACAAATGTAACTCGCATCAAAGTTCGGGAGTGGGGGCTCGTGACGTCACAACGTGGTATAAAGTATGCCACGGCGTGACGTCACGCGAAACTTCGACGTACTTTATCTTCGTTCATTTTGGTTTAATTGACAAAGGGAAAAATAAGGTTTCAATATTTTTTAATAATGTAAATGTCGGACTAATTCGATTTTTACTATGATAATCCAAGTTCTATCAAATGAAAACGTGACCACATCGACCACAACACGACATGTTCAATATAAAAATTGCTGCCAGTGAAAGTTATTACGGAATCTTCTTATTTTATTTTTACGAAAAAGTACACTATTACCTTTTGCTGCTTTATACGAAACTGATCTGAGACACCGTAGTTTCCTATTTACTACGGACCCCTAAAAACCACAAAACGAAAAAGTTGTTTCCCCTGTTTTGAGCATAAAACCTACATGCTTACAAAATGCCCCGTAACTCCCCTTCTTTCACGTGAACAGCTGAATTATACACCACCATTTACCACGTTAAGAGCCACGCCCTTCAAATCTAATAGGAAATAGACGCCACATCGTGTTTTAGGCCTCGAACGTGTATAAAAATCTTGCGCACGTGAAATCACGTTTGGTTTCGTGTTTCGAGGGACAATCCAATCGGCGTAAAATTCGCAGGGCCCAGGAGACAGTTGCCATGGTAACGGTAGGGCTGCCACGTAATATGTTGCGAGATAGGGATGTCAACGCTGACAGGGATACATATAGCCTGTTAGATGTATACATAGTAGCGGGGTTAAGTATTATTACGACGGGCATTAATAGTTCTAAGTGTTCGTGCTTTTAGTTTAGGCTTAGTGACAGTTGTACAGGAAATAAGTTCCATTTTTAAGCGAGTTTAAAAAAGGACATTTTGTTCTAGTTTTTGGATCTAACTTTCTTACGGCCGAATTAAATATCCGTTAATGATGACTAAGTGGTTCCTTAGTGATAATTCAAGAAATCTTTAAATTTAACACTATTAAATCACTATTAACACTGTTATTTGACATTATATTTATGGCATTATATATAATGCTAGACTAAGAAGTACCATTGTAATATGAAATATTAAAAAAAAAAGACTGACTGCTGAGTTTCTTGCGGCGTTTCTTCTTAGCAGTGGTCTCCTCTTGGGAAGCGCTGGTAGATTGTTGACGTGTAAAAGTGCCCGTGCGGCCGTACTTACTGAATATTTTTTTTTATCACTAAGCTTTAGTAAACCGCTGTTAAAGTCCACGAATAGAATAAACAAGAATTTGAAGAGCAATACTGAAAAAATATTGTGTAAATCATATTAAAATATACATACACTAGAACATAACCATGTAAGCACAAGCCTGGATCACGGGTTGTTAAATCAAGTACACGTAAGACTTTATAACTAAAACCTACCCCTATTCCCACCCCCCTCGCCCCCCTACAGAGCTCTGCTAATAACTGTGAACATCTCAAAGACTCGTCTGGTGTTTGATACCAGTCCTGGCTGCATCAACAGTTGCATTTGCGCAAAATTACAGCGAGAGAGAAGTTCAGAATTTGCAAGCTTTGAACATTTGATTCGTGTAAACTGTTATACGTTGTTCGTTTGTTTTTGAACGTTGTCTAATTGCATAGATACAGTAAATGTAGATTACATGTCAAAGTCAAAGTCAAATTACGGTTTTGATATTCGACGGAACATCATATAGTAATATGTAGGGCCCGGAGTTTTGGGTACAGTTTTTGATAAGTTGTAAAATAATAATAATAATAATAAGTCATTTTCAACATAGACAAATGCACACTTTATAAATTGTAAGGAGAGAACACCACTGTTTATCGATGTTATCTACAAATCGATAGTCTTTTTAAATTATATTTTCATTAAAAAACATCTCAAACTTTCACATGATACGTGTACTCTTTTCAGCGGTCGATGATAAAACAAGTTTGTAATATTAGAAAGTTTAATCCGTTTAAATTGGTGTATTGAAATCATATTAATTACGAAAACCTTTATATTTTATAACTTGTGAATTGATCACTTTGAGATCACTTAACGTTAGGTGGCTTGTTTGTCCACCCTTTGATAGAATGAAAGAGAAAACATTACTTAGTATTCCTTCAGTTTTTTACATTGTCAATATTAAGTATTTTAAAATAATGTTACTTTTAAAAAGACTTCATATTTGCTTGCAAGTATTATTTTATTACTTGATTATTATTTATTATTGTCTGATAATATCGATAGTATCTATAAAAAGCGGTGTTCTCTCCCTACAATCTGTCAATAACCGCAAAAACAAACCCTTTCCCTACTCATATGTTACGCTACGCAATTTCAATATTAAATTATAAGTGAATTATTGAATATTACTTTGTCAAAAAATTCCAACAGGAAATTCGAGAATTTATCAAAGCATTTTTGTACAAGCAATTTGAACAAATACGTAAATACTATGCTGCAAGGAAATAAGTCACGTATATTTACGTAAATTGGTAAATGTATTGTCACACTCTTAGAACACATTTATCTGAAAACTGAATTTCAGGAACTCGGTTTTTCAGCAGTTTTAGATATACTGGCCTACAAAACTAATTTTAATGAAAATTTCATAGAAAGTGTGATACTTAGTTTCGCGGGCCAGTGTATTTTTTATGAGTTATCTTGGGATATAAATGAACTTAATTATTCTTTGACGTATTTTTTACTTAATTATTTTTGTAAGGGTAGTGATTCTCTCAAAAACAACTGACGGGCGAACGAACGGCGAGCTTAGGTAGTCCCGTCAGTGCGAGCAAAACACATTTTAGCGCATGCATTTTCAATTAAGCAGCCTTATTATGTTCGATCCATCTGCAGAGAAACCATGCTGCTAAATTGAAAATGCACGCGCTAAAACATATTTTGTTCGCACTGACGGGACTACTTAAACTCGCCGCTTGGACATTCACTCGTCCGTCCGTCCGACCGTCGTCGTTCAGAGAATCACTACCCAGGTCACACCGGTCTACACATACAAGTTTCGCTTCTTCAAGCACGTCCATTGGTTTCAGTGACGTTAATGATAAAACATATAAAATAATACTTTAACTGTAGTAAAATCCCCGTCAAATTTTATGTGCGTGGGCACATTTTTAAAATTTTCAAAACAAAACAAAAACCTACTTACCTACCTCAATGACGTCTCGTAAAAAAATTACGATGCGCTCGTACCATGATTTGCATTTCTTTTTTAATATTAATCTTATGGCCCAGGTTTTAAGGGTTGTAATAAAAAAGGCTCATATCCCGCCACTCGAGCCTGGGCGGGCTTATATTAAAACACTTTACTCGCCTTTATTAATCCAAGACCTTTTTTTAATGCACGTCCTGTATTAAAAAGTCTTGAAATTTCATAAGACGCAGGTACGAGTATTTGCAGGTACCAACATAGGCGCAATGTTTTTTTTTTTTATGGCATAGAGAAGACAAACGAGCACACAGGCCACCTGATGGTAAGTGGAAACTGTGACCCATAGACATTCGCATTCACAAGACTGCAATGCAATCCTAAGACTGCAAATGCGTTGCCAACCCTGAGGACTAAGATGGAATGCCTCTATGCTAGTGATTTCACCGGCTGTCTTATCCCCAAACCGGAACACAACAGTGCAAACACTGCTGTTTGGCGGTAGGTTAATGAATAAGATGGTGGTAGCGATCCGGACGGACCCTGCACAAGGTTATATTAAGATACATTATGCTCATACTAAACGCAATGAAAACTCATCGCCAATTACTGACAGTGACAGTTGCTAGGTTACCATATTACTACAGACAAAGACGGCAATCCGTACCGAACGCTATTATAAGAAAGAGATAAATAGTTGTTTCAAATTGCTCGCAGTTCCCGCCAAGACAAGTGCCCGCTGACGGCCGCCATCAAGCTACCAGTCTTTATCGCACTCATGCGATATCTAATTGTGTATCTCATGTTTCACAGGTGACAGTGACGCCGGTGCGAATTAAACAAATGGCGATGTAAATAAAATGAGACATCCTTTCTTCCTTTTACAGTTAAAGTATAATTTCGGCAGCCTCGAAACACACAAAACGACATTTTTTATGAAACATATTTGTTACTTTCCAGTAGCAAAGCTGAACTGTAAAGTTTGATGCGTGCGTGTCGGCAGCCGCGGCGCAACTGAACGGTAGCAGGGTAATTTACCCTACTTTTTGAGGAACGTTTTTGCGCGCATATGACATATCTTAATATAAACTATCATTACATAGGGGTAGTTTTGTAGCTTCTACTGTGGGTAAGTATATATCTATGGAACTCATAATGCCAACGCCGAAATAAATTATCGTGTCTCTACGTAGAGTACGACATTAAATATTGTAACAAACCACAATAAATAAACAGCACAGAAAGCAAATAAAAAAAACAAGATCGCTAAAATTGTTGATATTAGATCTGATATAAGAAAAGATAAAAAAAGATAAAAGACATTTATTCAGTAAGTAGGCCGTACGGGCACTTTGACACGTCAAGAATCTACCAGTGCTTCCCAAGAGGAGACACTGCTGAGGAGAAACTCAGCAGTCAGTCATTTTTAAACATATTACAATGGTACTACTTACTCTAGCATTATATAAAGCAATAAAGATTAAATTAAATATAATATCAAATAACATACGTACCTAAATCAGTAGGAAAACATGCCAAAAATCTTACGTGAGAGATAAAGTAAGAAAAAAAAACTAAAGCCCACCTTACATTTTACTTATAATTGTTTATAACTATTATAACACGGTGCAAGATGACCACATAAAAGTTTCGATACGTTTTCCTACATCAACGGTGTCCCCTAGACAAGATAAAGCTTTTGATTTGATCAAATTATTGTTGACTATGTTTCGGGAAAACTTTTAAATTGTACTGTATTTTTATTAATTTGATTTTAAATAAATGTAGATTTACTAGGACCTTATTTAAATCAAAACAAATAAGAGCAGTTAAATAAAACTTAATCCTAACATTTAGAGATTTTGCATTTCAAACGACAAAAATATTTTAGCACAATTCCGGGTAACATCGTTACTTAATGCAAATTACTAAAATAATATGCAACAACTTCCATTTTATAGTAAAATCACGTTTCATTCGACTACTTAAACACAGGCTTACACTTTCGCCGCCCTCTTACCCAAATTATGTTCAGAATTAAAAAGTATTTTCAAATTGTAATTTGAACGGCATTCACTCGGCGGCCAGCATTTGTTTTCGCAATTAACTTTTTTATTGCAATACTTCGCAAAGGAGTTCGGACATTTGTGGACCGTTTTATTTTGTATTGAAGTGGCCAGTGTTTTTTTAATACCATTTTGTAATTCGAAAATGGAATGAATTTAAGTTTCAACATGCTTTAGCTCAGCCAAGTTCTTAGATGTGTTTGCTTTTTTATCAAAAATCAAGTTTATACTTAGTGCATCAAAACGCGTATTTTATAAACATTTTTTTATGGCCTTTAATACGTTACAAAGGTTATTATTTTTTTATAGCTAGCCATAGGAACTTTATTATAAGGTCATAAAGTAAACACCAAAAGTTTTCGTCTCGTTAAAATAGCAAAACAAGAATCAGATCAAAATAAACAGTACGGCTCGCAATAAAGGTAAGTAACAAAACGATGGAAGCGGACTTTTTGTTTCTAACGATTATTCGTAGATATTTATTGCGCCGTTCGAACTTTCCATTTTCCGTGCTAACGATTGAGAAAATTAAAAGGAGCCATTTCGGAACTTGGCCCGTTCGTTTCCGTTACGTTTTTTAGGGAAGTGCAGTTGTAAATTTATTTTTATTTTATTGTTAAAACTGTGCTATAGAGATAATATTGCGCTTGAATGGTTTTCCTTTATTGGAATCGAGTTTATTGCACTGATTTCTATGATCTTCGCTTACAGCCGTACTCAGGGGCATTTTTTTTTAACTCGTTCCTTTTTTAAACTTGTGTATGAAAAATCGACACTAAGGAACGATTTCATCTTCATTAACTAACTGAGTATACAGTATTTGACACTTTTGGGTCCACCGCGTCATCCGTTTTACCTTCTGGTACTTATCATCAACATGATATGGAAGTTCAAATCAGTTGCCTACTTATTACGAAGCGTAAAAACGTTTCAAATAGAGATTTGTATACAGAATCTGAGTCTCTCAGTTCTCAGTAAAACTACTAATGGTAAATTCAATCGTAACAATGTTACAATTTACCTGGTCTTAGGTTGAAGGAAAATGATTGGACATCAAAAAGGCGGATTTTTGTAAAATAGGTAGACGTAGACGATAATATCAAAAAGTTCAGTCGGGTTTTTAAAGTTTGCATTTTATTACTCTTGTTGAATATGTTTCGGTTATCATGAAAAACTAGTACAGGGGGGTTATTATGACATAGTAACGCAGTTCAGTTTACGCTGCAAGAAAGGGACATAGTTATATAACTGCTATAGCTCTCTGTCCTTTACGCTCGCCGTAAAATGAACTGTATTGCTATGTCATAATAACCCCCCTATACTTTTATGTTTCGCTCTTATTAATTGGTTTCTTTTTTATAATATTTTCTTGGAAAGGAAAGTAGTGGCCAAGTTTTTCATAACATTTACCACACATATTCAAAAATCTTGAAAAATCGGACTATATTTTAAGGAGAGAGAAACGTTATCACATTTTGTATGGAAATATTTAGCGTCACAATCCTTTTAAATGTCTCTAAAATGTCTCAAAGTTACAGTTTTACTTCATATTCATAACCACATTAATAATAAGTTTCCTGCAAACCACTACCTGCCTTCCATTTATCTTATAAATACCCCATCTTATGTCGAAGACGTCAACTCAGGGCCTTTAAATGGAAAGAAAATATTTTTGTTATTTTTTCCCTCAGCGGACGAGCAGAGGGAAGAGCCACTTCATTCGGTAATAAAATACGACTGTTTTATGGTTGGCGCGTATTTTTTGGATAGAGTTAAGAAAATAAGATGGCGGGGAGCTTAATTTAGTTGAAGTGAACATTTTTTAAAAGGAAGCTTTAGTATTTACATACGAGTATAATATAAAATAGCTAGTTCAGTTTTAGCTGCTAGTACGTCGTGCAATTATAGGGTGATATTGTTGAATTTAGCGCATACATTTGGATTAGACTTACAATTAGTAGCATTTTAACTGCCAAAAAATGTCTGTAATGACTAGTATCATGCTTTCGCTGCATGTAACGTACAGTCACCCAATAAGCATATTTTGACGACGCGCTGGCCTAGTTGGTAGTGACCCTGCCTACGAAGCTAGCGGTCCTGGGTTCAAATCCCGGTAAGGGCAGATATTTGTGTGATGAGCGCGAATACTTGTCCCTGAGTCATGGATGTTTTCTATGTATTTAAGTATATATTTCTCTATATAAGTATTTATATCGTTATCTAGTACCCATAGTACAAGCCTACAGCTTAGTTTGGGACTAGGTCGATTGGTGTGACATTGTCCCCTGATATTTATTATTATTTATTTATTATACTTAGAACCTTGTCATTGTGAATGTCACTGTCATTGCCATGTGTGCCATTTGATGTTCTGTTTGAAGTTTACTATGACAACGTACTAAAGTGCTTAACATTGTACAATCGGTACATACCTATGCACATACGGATTTTTCCGACTTTCAGCCAGCGCTTTGAGGACGCATGCAAGTTTATACAGTACACGATCTTATGGCCCCTTTACACTATCGGCGATGATCTTTGATGGTCTGATCGTCTATATTCGGCACGATGATCGTGCACTATCGCCTGTAGTAGTTCGTCGGGACGGCAAGCGTACAAGATGGACGTGGATTGTGTTCCCTGCTTTATTTATAATACATTTTAATGGAGGAAAAGAAGATGGTGGTGCTTGAGCATTAACCATAATAAAACGAAGAATGTAGATGCAATAACTATATAATACGATTTAATTTTAAATCAATTGTCCACGGAAATAATGATCGGCGATAGTGTGCCCAGCAAGCGACGATGCCCTTTGATGCGTGCCCAAAAAACCGACAAATCACGGGTCGCAGGCGATCATCGGCGATTACAGCCGAGTATGCTCTAACACTATCGTGCTCGCCCGTAATCATCTGTATTCGTCTGTTTTAAAGTCTATGACAGGATCTCGTCGATCAAACTTTAGTAAGTAAATAAGGTAGAACACGGAGCATAGAGGCATTCTTACTTAGTCTTCAGGATCGGCAACAAATTTGCAGTCTTAAGATTACAAATATCTATGGGTTTCAGATGCCACATACCATCAGGTGTCATGTGTGCCGGTTCGCCTTCTCCTTGCCATGGAAAACCTAATGCACACAAGGCAAGTCAACTCACACAGACGTACACACATATCTATATAATAATAATAGATACTTAGTTAAAAGTTGCGAGGAGCACGTAACGGAATAATATCATAAGTTCTTACTTGACCTTAACCTTTCCCGCCCGGCGTTATTTTTTTTATGTCTTACGCTAAAACACTGACATTTCCACGATAGCACCACCATAAACTTGCAAACCTAATCTAAAGAAACATTTTATTTCGAACATGAAGAACGAATCAACAGTAACTTTAGAACTGCTGTTCTATTAGGATGGTGGAACCAGTAATGAACAAGAACCCAATGATGGACACTTGATACTTATTTTACAGAAGATAAGGGTTATTCATTTGTTTTGCAACAATCAACATAATAGTTTAGTGTCCATTACCGGTGCCTGTCAGATAAAAGTATCCAAATTGGTGCCGTTACCCTATGACAACACAACGAATTCATGAATCTAGCATTTTTTTAAAGAAATACTGATCGGGAAATATAAACCTTCGTAATTTTTGAACCTTAACTGCTTTGAAAACTGTCGTAATATAATAGTAATTGCAACATTAACTCACGACGAACATAAAACATATACGAATAATAAAATAAAGTTACTATTATGCTTACCATCTGGTATGTTTTTTATGGCGTTTCATCTCTACTTTTCACAGCTTTAAATTTACAAGGATAAGAGTCGAAAATATTCAGAAATGTGAGGTATGGTAAGAACTTTTTAAACTGGCCCTTTTTGTTACGCACATCTCTTTGCTAATCGGGGCACTTCATAAAATTCGTAATATTCTTGGTAAAAATCAATCCGGTTTCCTGTAAAAATATTTGAAAAATATTGACTGCTTCCTTAGTTTTTTCTCATATTTTTTCAACAATCGTGCAATGTAAACAAAAACGTGCGTTATTAATAGCACTTTTTTCTAAAACATCTACTTTTGTGGACGATGAAAAACGCGCGTTAAATACACAAGAAATAAAACTGTACATTGCTGACCCAGTTCTTTTAGAAATTTGATTCGGGGACTGCGCAAAAATATAGAATTTCCTTTGAGCTCGTTCGGCGGAAAATTTGTTTTAAAAATGGAACATCTTTCACCTGCATTTTTAGGGGAAATGCACTTTAACAGTCGTTAGTGTGAACGTAATATTCCAAATAGTGGTCTAAAGTGTTCGTTAATATTTGGTTAATAAGTGATCATTTCTGTAGGTACCTTGTCGCTTTCAATCGTTTCACAATTTTGTATAACATTTCAAACACGGTGTTAAAGTGACAAGGTACATAAATGATCACCTATTTATGCTAATGACTGTACGAATGGGTTATGTGTCGTCAATGTATGAATTAATTTAGTTTGAAGCTAGCTAAAACTGTGTGTGTGTGTTTGTTACTTCTTCACCCTGCTACGGATTTGGTTGAAATTCGGAATAAAAATAGCTTATACCCTGGATTAACACATAGGCTACTTTTCATCCTGGAAATCTAAAAAAATCCCAAGGGAATAACTATAGTCGAAAAATACGCGGACGTAGTCGCGGGCAGGAGCTAGTTCACGACTCACGGGTCCGCATGACATAAAGTACAGAGAAAGCAAAATTAGGGATGACTCTATTTAAAAAAAACAAAAACGTCCGACGAGCACACAGGCCACTTGATGGTAAATGGAATCTGTGACACACCTTGAGGATACAGAAGAAATGCCACTATGCTAGTAATTTGAAAATATCTATCTATTTATTCTGGTGTTCTAAGCCAAAACACAGTAACGAAGATAAACATTCTATAGTAATATCAACCTTATTATTAACTGTATAGAACTGAATCTACTTCGGTGATTGAATTTAAGATACCGCTTATTGGCTTAGGAGGGCAGCAGTATTAGTGTACTACTTAAAATTAAATATTAAAAGAGGCAAACTAATACGTAAACTTTATTATAATTACAATATCGAAAGAGGCACGTAACTTAAATAGATTAACTAATAACCCATTATCCTGTAACACCCGTTTTTTTTGCTTAGTTTTTTTCTTATAGCAACACTACTACTGGTGGGCTTCTGCACCAAAATCAAGGATCGAGTACACATAGTTCTGTCCTTTTCCCTCGCTTTGGTTACGAACGGAGAAAGAGTGAGACGGAGTCAATCAATACTTCAGTCAAGCGTGAGCGTGCGTTACGTTTCACTGCTGCGCTCCTGCGCTTTGATCTATGGACTAAGACTCGGATCATTCGATAATTTTCGGCATGTAAAATTATATTGTTTCAGGATTCATAGAATATCTTTAGGACTATCTTGTGGATTGTTTTAGATTAGTTTTGATTTCTAAATTGTTAAAACAGTGAATGAGCGTTGCTGTCTAAGAGTGAAACGAGTTCGCGACCATAATGACGTAGAGGGATTGCCACATCATCTAGGTTCGCTCTATGCTCTTTGGTTCAGATTCCGCTTGTGGGAAGGGCATCATTGCCTTCTTCATATATAATTTAATAACCTTTACAAATGGATAATTAGCGGTGAGTTGCGGTGTTTATTCGATGCTTCTTTTCATCGTGCCCATGTGGGATTTGTTTTTATGTCCATTTAACTTTTGTTTCAGGCAGTTTATACGATGACAATTTCATGCATCGTGGCAGTACTCATATCTGTGTGCCGGTTAAACAAATAGGCGACAAATGCCCATGAACTACATGATATTACTAATATAATAAACCGTAAGTAATACTCGCCTCCCACGCTGTTAAAGGTGTATCTCTTTCTTGATTTGTCGATTCACGTGAACTCTTTTGTTGTAGCATCATGCAGCTTTCTGTATCCCAAGCGATGACTCCTGCCTTGTAAAACAGGGTCATTAGGCGATATACGTGCCTATTTAAGGTGAGTATCGTGAGAGACCACGCTCCCGTCGGCAAGCACAACCGTCCCAACCAAATTCTAATAAGCTACGTTTTCTTTCAGCCAGTGCCACGTTTTATGGGGGCACCGTGTGTATACCGGCCTCAACTAGCCTCATGATATAAGGCTACATAAAACCCACTTTGTGGTGAGTACTATATTTACCTCATGGCTAGGGCTGATAGGTTAGCTTTCAATTAAGGCTTCTTTTATTAAAACTGCAATTCTTGTTGTAGGGTTTTTAATGCTAGGCGTAGCCTTAACCCCGGATACCGTGAAGGGCGCTTCGTGTTGGACCGCATGGGCGGGACCTCCGTGCCACGTGTTGCAACCCCCTTCGCATATCTCTGGGACATCAAGTCTTCGCTTGCCACTTAACTTCACCTTACACACACTTGACCACATGCGTACTTCACCCTAGATAAGTGATGTTTCTATTTCTGTAGTCAGTAACCCGATGGGACTTAATATTAAGATGGACCTACTGATACTCCTGGAGGCTTTATCTGTGTGTATGGAAGGATACCAATAAACCAAGGAGAACCAACCTTTTTGTTTTACTTATAACAAGAAACCATCCCTGTTTGTAGTAAAGTTACCCAGGGCGCCTTTTTACTTTTATAAATTCGAGGTGACTTACTCTCAGGCCCATGAAACCCTCTGGCCCTCTCAACGTCTCATGCCTGCCGATTGAGGATGTTTCAGTGGCGCCCAACGTGGGGCCTGAAGGAATGGTTTCTTTGTTTAAGTATTCTTTAAATGTGAATTTAATGCTTTATCTCATATCTTTTGTCTGTCTTAACAGTGTTAATAGGGTATTAATAGTTATTAAATTCCTTTATACTCTTATATATAAGGAATAACTAGCCTTTTTCATAACTTCTTATGTTCTGACTGTTTCAATGAGATGAAAGCACATAATATTTATTGGTGGTGTGTTCTCCTGTAAAACACTTTAACTTTATTTAACCTTTTACTGTTTTGATTGTGTAACAGAACAGTGGTTTGTTTGTTTCTTAAATTGTGTGTTGTGTGCATCTTCTATTGCTAATAAGCACGTAGCATACTGCACTATTGCAAGGCTTGATTTGTTCCATTTTACTGTTTTTATAATAGACCATGGACCTGAATGTAAAGGTTGAATACCTCACTAAGGAGGAACTGGCACATGAACTGACTGCTTTACACATACCCTTTGACACTAAACATAGCTGTGATACTTTAAGAAAATTATTTCGACAGACTCGTGCTCTTGTAAGACGTGGCAGCCTTAAGCCTGCGTCTGATATGAAGGAAGTTGATTCACAAACAGAAGTCGATGCATGCAGAGTGAAGGTGAATGAGTTGCAGTCGGAGATTATGCAGGGCAGTGAGTTTTCCAAGTCGCAGCAGGACAGGTTAGTGGGTAGATGTAACTACTATTTGGATCGTCTATCGCGTGTGTCGAATTTTGAGTCTGAGGTTAACAAACTTAAAGGGGCTCTTGTCAGTTGTCTGTCAATCTTAAATCCACTGTCAGAGTCTTCGGATTCAGATGATGAGGAATTTCAGGTTCCGTCTGAACCAATTGCTAAAGTGGTGTGTCACTCTGAACCTCGGCATAACTTGTCGAGTCTTAATTTAAAGTATAAAGGGGATACTTGCGTGCGTGCTTTTACAACGCGACTGGAGGAACTTAGGCTCTCCAGAGAGATACCAGAACGTGTTGTTTTTAATGGATTTCCTGATATTGTTGAAGGTCCCGCGTTATTTTGGTATCGTGCAAATAAAGATAGTTTCAAATCGTACTCGCAGCTTCTCGCGGCTTTGAAGGCGGACTTTGACATTCCTGACTTTGACTTTAGGTTGCTTCGCGAGATAAGGTCTCGTACACAAGCGCGAAGCGAATCGATAGTGGTTTACATGTCAATTATGGGTGGTTTGATCTCTCGTTTGAGTTCCCCTATATCTGAGGCAGAAAAATTAGATATCATTGTCAGAAATATTCGTCCTGAATATAGTCGCGAGCTTGCGTTAATAGACGTCACGTCAATGCAGCAGCTTAAGGCGTTATGCATGAAACTTGAATTAGCCAATTCGCGCGCGGGTGATTTTGTCGAACCGTCTACGTCACGTAGCTCTTTAGCTCCAGACATGCAGTGTCAACCAACTAATAGCCGTTCGATTCGAAAAGAGGACGTGGCCTCCGCAGCTGCTAAGACTAAAAATTTAAAATCATTTAGTTGCTTTCGCTGTGATGGAGCGCACAAAACTAGTCGTTGTCCCAAATCGCGTGACATTGTCTGTTTCAAATGTGGAAAAAAGGATGTTAAAAGTACGAATTGTCCAAACTGTGTAAAGACTGTTCCGGAGTCAAAAAACTAGTAAGGCCAGTCTCACGGGTTCCTTTGGTGCGTAGTTCTAACCCGCCCGTGGAGACTTACTTTGTGCCACCTGTCAATGACCACCGCCCCTACTTAACGGTTCAGGTATTTAACGTTAACGTTTGTGGTTTGCTGGATTGCGGTGCGTCTTGTTCTATTTTAGGTGACAACGCACATTTAAAGTTTTTAAATTTAAATATAATAATGCACGAATTTGATCAACCTCGCCGATTAAGGGTTGCTAATGGAGAGGATTATGTTTGTCGGTACTATATGAACATTCCAATTCAATATAATAATGAGGTGCAGCTCGTGTTGTTTCACATTCAACCAGAAATATTGCTACCGATTCATTTTGGTATCAACTTTTGGAAAGCTTTTAATTTAGCACCGGATATCTTAGCTTGTCTGCCTAGTAACGTGTCATCCGTCGTAAATGGACAACCAAATATTGTCGAGGAGGGACTTCGACATTATGACTCGCTGAGTCCTATACAAAAGCAAAGTATGGACAAAGTCAAGTCACTCTTCGACTCTATTAATACCGATAAGGTAGGCTTGGGTCGTACGTCGTTAATCCAACACGAGATATCCACGGGTGACGCTGCCCCTATTAAGCAGAAGTACTATCGTCTGAGTCCGGAAAAGTTAAGGTTGCTTGATGCCGAACTAGATAAAATGCTAAAGAATAATGTAGTTGAGCCTTCCGCATCTCCATGGAATTCTCCTGTGACTATGGTACCTAAGTCGAATGGTGAAATGCGCTTATGTTTAGATAGCCGTCGCCTTAACGCTGTATCAAAAACTGACGCGTATCCTCTCCCTTACATTAATTACATCATTGATAATTTACGTGATGCCAAGTATTTAACCTCTTTGGATCTCAGTGCTGCTTACCATCAAATACCTCTTCATCCAGACTCGAAGGAAAAGACCGCTTTTACTGTTCCGCGACGCGGACTTTTTCATTATAACGTTATGTGTTTCGGTTTGGTCGGTGCGTCTGCTACCATGCAGCGATTGATGGACAGCCTGTTCTCGGCGGAGTTTGATAATAAGGTCTTTGCTTATGTCGATGACATCGTCATCTGTACGTCTTCTTTTGACGAGCACGTACAAATACTTAAACGTGTCTTTGAAAAGTTGAAGCATGCTAATCTGACGATCAACATGAAGAAATCTCAGTTCTGCCGGAGTGAGTTGAAGTACTTGGGTTATGTCGTCGATCGTTTCGGTTTGAGAACGGACCCATCTAAGGTTGACGTTATTATGAATTTTCCTACTCCTAAGGACCCGAAGGAACTGAAACGATTCTTGGGTATGGCTGGTTGGTACCGACGTTTCATTGAAAACTTTTCTCAGGTAGCTCGTCCACTAACCCGCCTTACAAGTAAGAAGGTTGCTTTCGTATGGTCGAATGAAGCTAATGAGTCTTTTAACACTTTGAAGTCTGCTCTTATATCCGCACCTATCTTAAAGTGTCCTGATTTCAGTAAACCTTTCTATATTCATACGGACGCAAGTTCGTTTGCTATTGGTGGAATTTTGGCACAGCGCGAAGCCGATGTAGACCATCCTATCGCGTACTGCAGCAGAACCCTGAGCGCGCAAGAAGTTAACTATACGGCGACGGAGCGAGAGCTCCTGGCGGTGATTTACGCTCTCGAGCAATACCGTGCCTATGTAGAAGGTTCCAGGTGCTATATAGTTACTGATCATGCTTCGCTTCAGTGGTTCTACAAATTAAAAAATCCGATGGGAAGGCTAAATCGGTGGGCGTGTCGCTTAAGCCAGTTCGATTTTGAAATTATACATAGAAAGGGGAAGGAACACGTTTTACCAGACACTTTATCTCGAATCAAGGTGGACTCTATATCATTTGACCCTCAGGTAATTCAAGATCCTTGGTATACAAAACTTTTAAAGGATTGTAGCGATAATCCACGTTTATTTCCCAACTTCACGGTAAAGGATGGCAAGTTATTTCGTTTATCTAAAAATAAATACAATTTAACGTCCCAGTTTGAATGGAAGTTGGTCGTGCCTGCGGATCATCGCGATGAAATCTTAACGAAGTATCACGACGACCCGGTCTCTGGACACTTTGGAGTGGCTAAAACTCATAAACGTATTAGTGCTGTATATTTTTGGCCAAACCTCTACCGCGACGTTGAGAAGTACGTCGGTGCCTGCGAGGTTTGCAAATGTTATAAACCTAGTAACGTTGCCAGGGCAGGTCTGATGGGCAATCCACGCGTGGTCACGCGTCCATGGGAAGCCATTTCTTGTGACATTATGGGGCCGTTTCCACCCTCATACGCAAGGAATCAGTACCTCTTTGTATGTTCTGATTACTTTAGTAAGTACGCTCTTTTGTTTCCTTTGCGTAGTGTAACGGCAAAAGCCATAGTTAAATGTTTGGAGAAGGGTGTCTTCCTACTACATGGCGTGTGTAAATTTATATACGTAGACAACGGACCTCAGTTTATTTCGAAGGAGTTCAGGGATTTGCTCTCTAATTATGGTGTCCCTAACATCTTCTACAACCCTCGTTATCATCCTCAGACCAACCAAACGGAGCGTGTCAACCGCGACATAGTACGAGCCATTGCATCCTACGTGCGTTCGGATCATCGTAAATGGGATCAGAACATTCCTGAGATACAATGTGCTCTTAATACTGCAGTTCACGAAGGTACAAAGTTCACGCCGTTTTACTTGACTCATGGTAGAGAAATGATAACGGATGGTTCCCTTTACCATATCGAGGAGCCGGTAGATTCCCCAACGGTTAAGATAAATGTAGAACCGTTTTCTTCTAAACTTCCTAAGCTGAACGATATATATAAATCGGTTCAAGGTCATTTAAAAAAGGCTTATAATCATAATGTGAAGTATTATAATTTACGGAAACGAGCAATTCAATTTGAGGAGGGCCAAATTATTTATAAGCGTTGTTTTCCTCTGTCGAACGCTTCTAAATACTTTAGTGCTAAACTTTCTCCCAAATATGAAAAATGTTTTATTGATAAAAAACATTCACCGTTGGTTTATTCGTTAAAGTCTCTTAACGGTAAACCCTTAGGACGTTTTCACATCAAGGATTTGCTAGATCGCGGAGGTTCTGAACCTCCAGGGGTACAACCCTTAAATTAATAAAGATTTGCTAGGTTAGGATGAGTCCATGGTAGATTCTATGAGCTAGGGGACTCAATTATAATATTAATGCTTAAGTTTGGTGTTAGGCATAGTTGTTAGGTATAGTAAATTTATGTTTATTTGTTAGGTATGTGTTTTTTGTACTATGTACGGAACGCATAGGATGTCTGGACTTGCTGAGATTTTTGGCGTTGGTAGAATATTTGTCCCGACCGTTGGCTCTTTTAAAGGTATGATTTACTGGTTTGTTTGGTATATTTCGTCCGGACTGCAGGTGTTTTATTGAAGGGAAAAGATTTGTCCTGACTGTTGGCTCTTTTAAAGGATTGGATTACTGGAATGAAAGCATATTGAAGTAGAGTGAGATAGGCTAAGTTTTAATTTTAAGTAAGCAAGGATGCGCATCCATATAATTTTAGTTGTGCTGTCATGTTTTGTCCGTAGTAGTAGGATAAGGCATGTAGGTATTGGTAATATTATTTTTTTACTATAGTGTTTTATTAGTTTTAGGATTTCTTCCGATTACGCCATAGGCGCAATCTGTTCGAGATAAAACTATTTTTAAAGGTTTTATCTGTACTTAGTAGAGTTGTTGTGAAAAGGACATTCTGGTGGTATACAGAGTGCGTCCTCCTTTTCCATTGTTCTAATCTCTTTATACTGGTTTCAGTTGAGATTTCCTTTTACAAGTTTAGGTTGAAATTCGTGTGTTATAGTTTCAACACTTGATTTTAAATAGTCTCACTTGGGTGTTTACTTAATTAATAGGGTTTCTGCCACAGTTCTTATAAGTGGTAGTTTAATCAATACAATTAAGCCGCTTAAGAGGTTGGTAGTGTGTCACACCCCTCATTGTAGTTTCAGTTCTTTGTGTAGAGCTGTATAATTCTCGCGGATGTTTCTCTCAGTTGAGGTTGATGTGTACTTAAAGAGATACTAACTTTAGTACATACTTGATTTAGTTTAGGATCAAGAGCGCTTGTTTGGAAATTGAACCAACAAACTCTGATATAGGTTTAGAGCGTTTGGTTGGAGGCAGAGCCAACAAACACTAGGAAAGTAGCTTATAAGTTTACTTTAGCAATTAGTGTAGCTTATGCGTAGTAGGTCTGAGACGGGCAACCACGTTTGCCGTTAGTGGACCCGGATCGGGCCTATGATTTAACTGGCTTCCCCTTTATGGCGAAGACCATTAGAGATAAGACTTGTTCTTTTATCTTCTTTTCGGTAGAAGAGGGTGTGTTTATGCGTAGTAGGTCTGAAACGGGCAACCACGTTTGCCGTTAGTGGACCCGGATCGGGCCTATGATTTATCTGGCTTCCCCTTTATGGCGAAGACCATTGGAGTTAGACTTGTTCGCGTGGGTAGAGCATTTTGGTGATTTTATGTTATATTTCAGACGTCTTCCCCTGCTGGCGAAGGCGACCCCTCCTTTGAATATTTTCGTTCTCTTGATGGTGTAGAATAATTTTATTTCAGAAGCTTGCAATTCTGAAATAAAATTATTTCCCCAACTAAGCCGGTACTGTAACACCCGTTTTTTTTGCTTAGTTTTTTTCTTATAGCAACACTACTACTGGTGGGCTTCTGCACCAAAATCAAGGATCGAGTACACATAGTTCTGTCCTTTTCCCTCGCTTTGGTTACGAACGGAGAAAGAGTGAGACGGAGTCAATCAATACTTCAGTCAAGCGTGAGCGTGCGTTACGTTTCACTGCTGCGCTCCTGCGCTTTGATCTATGGACTAAGACTCGGATCATTCGATAATTTTCGGCATGTAAAATTATATTGTTTCAGGATTCATAGAATATCTTTAGGACTATCTTGTGGATTGTTTTAGATTAGTTTTGATTTCTAAATTGTTAAAACAGTGAATGAGCGTTGCTGTCTAAGAGTGAAACGAGTTCGCGACCATAATGACGTAGAGGGATTGCCACATCATCTAGGTTCGCTCTATGCTCTTTGGTTCAGATTCCGCTTGTGGGAAGGGCATCATTGCCTTCTTCATATATAATTTAATAACCTTTACAAATGGATAATTAGCGGTGAGTTGCGGTGTTTATTCGATGCTTCTTTTCATCGTGCCCATGTGGGATTTGTTTTTATGTCCATTTAACTTTTGTTTCAGGCAGTTTATACGATGACAATTTCATGCATCGTGGCAGTACTCATATCTGTGTGCCGGTTAAACAAATAGGCGACAAATGCCCATGAACTACATGATATTACTAATATAATAAACCGTAAGTAATACTCGCCTCCCACGCTGTTAAAGGTGTATCTCTTTCTTGATTTGTCGATTCACGTGAACTCTTTTGTTGTAGCATCATGCAGCTTTCTGTATCCCAAGCGATGACTCCTGCCTTGTAAAACAGGGTCATTAGGCGATATACGTGCCTATTTAAGGTGAGTATCGTGAGAGACCACGCTCCCGTCGGCAAGCACAACCGTCCCAACCAAATTCTAATAAGCTACGTTTTCTTTCAGCCAGTGCCACGTTTTATGGGGGCACCGTGTGTATACCGGCCTCAACTAGCCTCATGATATAAGGCTACATAAAACCCACTTTGTGGTGAGTACTATATTTACCTCATGGCTAGGGCTGATAGGTTAGCTTTCAATTAAGGCTTCTTTTATTAAAACTGCAATTCTTGTTGTAGGGTTTTTAATGCTAGGCGTAGCCTTAACCCCGGATACCGTGAAGGGCGCTTCGTGTTGGACCGCATGGGCGGGACCTCCGTGCCACGTGTTGCAACCCCCTTCGCATATCTCTGGGACATCAAGTCTTCGCTTGCCACTTAACTTCACCTTACACACACTTGACCACATGCGTACTTCACCCTAGATAAGTGATGTTTCTATTTCTGTAGTCAGTAACCCGATGGGACTTAATATTAAGATGGACCTACTGATACTCCTGGAGGCTTTATCTGTGTGTATGGAAGGATACCAATAAACCAAGGAGAACCAACCTTTTTGTTTTACTTATAACAAGAAACCATCCCTGTTTGTAGTAAAGTTACCCAGGGCGCCTTTTTACTTTTATAAATTCGAGGTGACTTACTCTCAGGCCCATGAAACCCTCTGGCCCTCTCAACGTCTCATGCCTGCCGATTGAGGATGTTTCAATCCCAAAGGTCAGATAAGTTATTTGCGGTGCCCACACGCATTCTAATAATAATAACCTTTAAACTGCCTAAACTTTACCGACCTATAAAGAAATTACTAGCGACGCATGTAATGATGGTATAGGAGCAGAGTAGTGATTCTCTTAACAACGACGGTCGGACGGACGAACGAGTGAATGTCCAAGCGGCGAGTTTAAGTAGTCCCGTCAGTGCGAACAAAACATATTTTAGCGCATGCATTTTCAGCATGGTTTCTGGCGATGGATCGAACGTATAAGGCTGATTAATTGAAAATGCACGCGCTAAAATGTGTTTGGTTCGCTTTGACGAGACTACTTAAACTCGCTGCTGCGATTTCGCTCGTTCGACCGACCGTCCGTTGTTTTTAAGAGAATAACACCCCATTACTTTAACTGATGCGTTTGTATTCTTATGCGTCTTAATACTGTAAATGCTTATTTTTTACTCCTGACGTAAGTAGAGGGATGTTATAATATTTAATCTGTGTATGTGTATGTTTGTCTTTAGCATCGTAGGTAGAATGGGCTGATTCCGACACGTTTTTTAAAAAATAGTATGTTAGTGTAATCGTAGTTTTTCTTAGCTAGATTTAAAAAAGGCTCTGAAAGTAGGGGTTGCCATTATATCAGAGCGGTTTATCTATTTGATAGGTTCAAAAGAAAGAAAGAAGAAGGATTTTTTATTCTCACATCACACAGAAAGACAAAATCAATCTGAAAGAAAAAAATACATAAAACGTGTAGCTGACCTCAATTTTTAAGTGGGTACCTCAGGGGCTTTGGTTTGTTTTATTACTTTATTTTTAAAACTACTTTTCATCTTCATCGCAAAATCTAGATTCTCCGCTAACAAATTCTCAGAATACAACTATCGAACAGAATATCACAAATTGATTCGTTCCAAGCTAACCCCATTCAATGCTCGTTCTATCCGCGGTTGTATGCCGACGAACAACATTTACTTTAGTTGTAAGTACAAGCGCTCTGTTCAAAGTAATCGAATTATACGACCCAGGACTATAGTGTATAAACAGTTATGTTGTTTAGAAGATAAAAGATATAAAAACAGGATGGGGCCTGTAACTAAAGCAAAAAATTAAAACGTAGATTCTACTCCTCAAACTAGACAACTTTTGTTTTGCAACTTTTTAAAATCATAAAGTTTTTAGATTGTTTTTTTTTCAAACAAAGTATTTTCGATGTACTTAAAACTCCGTCTAATTGACATCGCCTGTCAGTCTAGTCACTCTACAGACATAATCAATTTCATAGTACATTGCGTGTTCGAATCTTTGATGTTCGAATTAACTTTAAAATGTAATAAAATTCAAACCGCAAGTTTTTTTTCAAAGTCGTCAAACAAACGTTGCGTAGTTTGAGGAGAAGAATGTACATTTTTAATTTTTGCTCTAGTTACAGGCCTCACCGTGTATATATATTGTAAAGTGGTGGGATGTTTTAAACTACCGCAAGCAGTGTTCGTATTGTTGTGTTCCAGAGTGGGGGTAACTGGTAAAATTACTAGTATAGACGCATTCCTTCTTGGTTCTCAGGTTTCAAGATTTAAGATTCAAGCATTTATTTTACGCATGCACTCGCGAAAGTTTATAATTCTACCCACTTTCCTTTTGTATTTCTTACCGCAACAAATAACTGTATAAAATTAACACCGTCTGCATGCTACTTTTAGTTTTTTTTTGTATTTACTAAATATAAATATTATTAAATTTTTTATATTTATCATGTACTTCAGTGAATTTTGTTAATTCTTTATGAGAATAAAGTTTCTTAAACCATATTTATTGATAAAATGGTACATTTTACTAGTCATAATCATAACGTCACGGTAACGTCACGGTAGGAAACGCAATTGCAGTCTTAAAATTGTAGTCTACAAAATGCAAAATGTCTATCAGTCTCAGATCCCACGTGCCATCACGCGGTGTGTTCGTTTGCATTCTCTATACTATAAAAATAACGTGACAAACAGGTGTAAACGATTCTCGGGAATTGTCAAAATGTACGGAAACGTTACAAGCATTCGATGCGATCGTCCGGCAGCTTACGTCAATCCTATACATTTTCTATAGCGATAACATTCGCCGAATGCATCTTGTGTTACACGCCTTTATTCCCAGAGGTAAGCAGAGCTACAGAATAACTAACAACTCTAAAAACTTTTTAATAATTCTGTAACCACTTTTTGCACAATAAGGCTAAAATGTTTACCAGTGTATTAGTGACAGGTTGCAAGCCCAACGCCTAACAGTACTACACAGCCTTAATTCCTTTAGTTCTTACGACATCCACGGGAGGACATGGAGTGGCACTATCCTAACCCGTCAACCACGCATCCATGCCAATAATTGCCTACTAAACATAAAATAACATGCAAGCTGTTACTTCCAATATTATCAAGTTAACAGCGGCAATCTAGCCAAGTGAGCCTTCTGTTTTAATCTGTGACAAAAGTGAGGGTAACTGCATAAAATGTTAATAAAATTATACAACCGGTTGGATACAGGCCTAACGGCGCTTGGCCCGCACGGTCGAAATTAATACCTT
This sequence comes from Acleris laterana, assembly GCA_963966035.1. Lineage (NCBI taxonomy): Eukaryota > Metazoa > Arthropoda > Insecta > Lepidoptera > Tortricidae > Acleris > Acleris laterana. The sequence continues at coordinate 3,134,122 of OZ014456.1, read as the reverse complement.
CTAAGCCTTCGTTACACGGTGCGAGCTGCTTGACAGACAGCTACTGGGGTGTTTTCTTGGGGAACTCGGTTTTCACTTGCTAAGTATTAAGTAAGGTAATGTCTAACGGCTTATAGTCCCCTGCATATATTGTTGAGAACCGTTGTTTTCGGAACTTTCGGATGTTTTCCTGTTGTCGAGAAAATCCGACTGCACGCCTTAGTCTATCGCTCTGACCTAGCTGCTCGTTGATAATTTAAAAATTACAATTGAAATCAAAAATAACGTTCTAAGGCTTCGCTTGTTATTAATTCGAAGAGGAATTAAAAAACTGAGTTGTTTATAATAGCATCTGACGTTATAGTGTGACGTTACCAATGATGGCCAATTTTAGCTGACAGGCACCAGTATAGACACTACTCTTAATTCAAATTTCATACGCTCCTAAATTGATTGTTGCAAAACAAATGAATAACGATTATCTTCTGTAAAATAAGAATTAAGTATCCATCATTGGTCCTTGTCCATTAATGGTTCTGTCACCCTACAGTTGGCCTTTAAAAATGTTGAGCATGTTTTAACCATGTTTTATTCAATACTAGCTTCTGCTAGCGACGCCGTCCACGTAGAGATAGTAATTTTGTCATCCTACGGGAACCGTAAATTTTCCCGGATATAAAGTAACCTATGTACTATTCCAGACTATAATCTATCTCTGCATCAAATTTCACCCAAATCCGTTCAGCCGTTCTAGGGTGATTGAGTAACAAACATCCAAAAGTTCGCATTTCTAATATTAGTAACACTATTGGCTACATAAATCGTACCTGTCATTCTAATATAAGTTTGACATTTATTACAATACGGCACTAACGTTACATTTTCTTTGGGGTAAGAGTACCGGGTCTACCTTCCTAAAAAAATAAACTGTATGTCAGATTCAATTGCTAGAGTAGATTCAATCTTCTCCTCTTAGTAATGAGGTTGTGATTGCTACAGGAGTTTTATTTAAGATGCTGCTATTTTCCACTGCACTTACCCAACTCTTAGCAGTAATGTATTGTTATATGCATTTACATCTACGTTAATATTATCTCTAGAACAAATTATAACATGCCAGTATTATTATTATGATTACATTGTGAGTGAGTGTGTTTTGTTCGCACTGAAGGGGCTACTTAAACTTGCCACTTGGATATTCACTCGTTCGTCCGTTCGACCCTCGTTGTTGAGAGAATCACTACCCTAATCAAAGAGCACAATAATACTGTGCCTGGTCAAAATAACGGTCAGTTTCGTTCGCTAATTCCTTCGCACCGCCATCGTCTTCTCGTCTTGTCTACCCTGTAAGCTAGCTGTAGCTCTTTAGTTGCATTTATCACTTACTCAGCTTGAATTCGACCCGACCTTATCATTTAAATCGCGTAGCCAACTGTACCCCTACCATGTTACAATTACCGTACTCGCTAGCGAGTCGAATGCTCTGTCCCTCGCACTCTATAAGATTACTGCGAGGTCTGCGAGCGATAGAGCATTCAATTCGCTAGCGAGAACGTTTATTGTCACTGTAAGGGTAGTGAAGGAAGAATCAAAAACCAAAAATACCAGGTTAATCCCAGCGACCGGCGTGAAGTTAGCAGCCTAAAGTTAGCTGCCCATGAAAACCCGACCAATTGAAGAAGTCAGATTATGAACAACCCTTAATCTAAGTCAAAAGTGGTTTTCTAGGTCAGTAACCGCATCATAAACGCTAAAACATGAAGCGTTAAAAAAAAGACAAGCCTGGGACACGAGAACTATGAAAAAATATCACTTTTATAATTAGGCTGCTAACTTCACACAGAAATTTAAGGTCGAAAAAAGGTTTTCATACATTTTTGTATGAAGTAGTAGAGATTACACTTTATAATTAGCATTTTTAGAAACCTCATCAGACGCCCGATCTAACAAGACCAGTTTTATCAATATTGAAAGAACAAGGCTACCTATAATATAGGTGAACACGTTAGCAGCCTAAGCCTTATGACGGTTTTTCATACATTTTTGTATGAAGTAGTAGAGATTACACTTTATAGTTGGCATTTTAAGAATCCTCATCAGACGCTTGATCTAACAAGACCAGTTTTGTCAATTTTGAAAGAACAAGGCTACCTATAATATAGATAAACACGTTAGCAGCCTAAGCCTTATGACGGTTTTTCATATATTTTTGTATGAAGTAGTAGAGATTACACTTTATTATTGGTATTATAAGAATCCTCATTAGACGCCCAATCTAACAAGACCAGTTTTATCAAAATTGAAAGAACAAGGCTACCTATAATATAGGTATACACGTTAGCAGCCTAAGCCAAAAGAAGGTTTTTCATACATTTTTGTATGAAGTAGTAGAGATTACTATGAAGAAAAGGGTGTAGCTTATGAAGAAAAGGGTGTAGCTAGTTAATAAAAATCTTTTCGTTAACTTTCAGAATTATATTAGTTTAAAAGCACAACAGCTACTACAATATCGTGCCTCGCACCGTGGTCGAGAGGCGTCTGCTGAAATTATATAAAACAAAGCCGGTGTTCCATCGAACCGTTAGTTTAAAAATTCAAACCATTAAACGGCCAGTTAACAAAAAGGAAAAGTGCAATAAGGTGTATTCTTACAATACAACCTTATTTCACTACATCCCTCGTCCCTCTGGAAGTAGGGATGAAACCTAACAGGCCCTAACAACTACCTATACCAGGCATGAACAGAGTTTACTCGTCCAGTCTTGCTGGATAGCCTGCTGTGCGATTAACATGTCGATCTTAGAATGTGTCATTTAAATAAATCGACCACCATAATAACACAGGAAGCTTCCGCCCATTGAAAACCTGGCCAAAAAGCAGGGCGGCAAGTATGGAGAAAAAGAACCTGCCTACCTAACTCTAAAAAGAAAATAATGTCAATCCGCGCATTGAAGATGCCGGATTGCCTCACAAAGGTAATTGAGGAATCTCTCGAAACAAGGATGAAGCTTATTTGAAGACAATAGCGGACCTCTGTCCCTTTCATCCGTCAGTGCTTCGACCTCTATCGGATCACTCTCGGATTCAAGTATCTAGAAACAAAGTTAAAAGTTTTATTTTATTAGAACCCTATCTCAATAAAAACAACATAACATTATATAAAATAGAAGCGCCTGTGTCACACATCTCGGCCTGAGATATGGACACAGCGTCTTCGCAGAATGATGATGGACTGCATCTCTTCCTGATGTCACATCAGGTGAGTGCAGCATCAGCAAACTGCCAAGCACAATCCAAAATTGTGCAGCTTGCAAGTCATCGGTTTGAGTACATGAAAAAGAGAAGGCATTATATCCCTAACCAACACAAATCAGAAAAAGAGTAACTTTACAATTACTTTATAATTAGCATTTTAAGAAAGCTCATCAGACGCTTGATCTAACAAGACCAGTTTTGTCAATAATGAAAGAACAAGGCTACCTTTAATATAGGTATACACGTTAGCACCCTAAGACAAAAGAAGGTTTTTCATACATTTTTGTATGAAGTAGTAAAGATTACACTTTATTATTGGCATTATAAGAATCCTCATTAGACGCCCAATCTAACAAGACCAGTTTCGTCAATATTGAAAGAACAAGGCTACCTATAATTTAGGTATTGATGACAGGTGGCGCCACTTGCGTCAACAGTCAAATTCAAACTGCTCATTATTTTAATTATTGTTTTATTTAGTTTTATTACATTATTCGCCCTATAATCGTATTATTTATACGTAATTTCAAGCAACTTACATTGTGAAATATAATTACTAAGATGGCACCGCCAAAAAGCAGAACCAGCGAAAAAGAGGATCTGGACAAAAGGTTAGTGGGTGTCATTTTGAGTTTAGAAGGAGAAATTAAGGATATAAAAAATAAACTGATCGATTGTTATGACCTGATCATATTGCAAAAACAAGAAATCACCCTACAGAAGAACCAAATCGAAGGATTAATTAAAATCGTCAAAAATGTACCTGGTGACAAACACGATCCACCACTACACAATGCGCACGAGATTCCTCACAGATTCCACTGCACAAATAAAAATGTCTCCCTGAATGAGTCCGGTCCCCGAGGTCTTGAATACCTAGGCAGCACCAGCTGTGAGCACACTGGCAAGCCTCAAGACAAGCACGACGCGATCAGTTGCGTCGCAAAGCCGACCACATCCTCGACGCCGTCACCACCGAAGGAGTCTGCTGAGCCTGTTCTCAAGCCGCGCCGTGGCCGGCCGCGCCGAGCTGCCGCGCCGCCAATTCCTAAAGGCGATGTTGGTGCGGAAAAGCAGAGTGTGGCTGTCACAAGTGATCCTGCTGCGTCGGTGTCCGCGGAGACGCCTCCTGCAGAGACACCAACGCCGAGCGGAGCCCTCCGTGCTGCCGCGCCGCGTCATGCGAGCCTCCACGTCTTCAACCTCAGCAAAGACACCTCCGTAGACGACGTCCTCCAACATGTCCAGTCCGTGATGAACGTGAAAAACGCACAATGTGAGCAGCTAGTAGTTACCAGGGGACACTATGCGTCGTTCCGGCTCGACGTGCCGGCTGGCCAGGCTAACCTGGTAAGGAACACCAAGCATTGGCCCGACGGCGTATCAATAAGGCATTTCAATTTTGTTGCTCCAAAAAACTCGACAAGTCCCGTCCCAAAGTTAAGGCCACGGTAAACTCTGCCTTTAAAATTATCCATCAAAACGTTCGCTCCATATGTGGTAAAACTGCGTTACTAGACTTGGTTTCGAGTTCTGAAAACCCGGATGTACTGGCCTGCAGCGAGACCTGGTGCAAGCAACCTGAGATTGAGCGAGTTAGGTTATGTGGGTACGAGCTGGCAAATAGCTACTGCCGCACGCGCATCGCGCACGGCGGCGTCGCGCTATTCACACGGGCCGATATTCAATATCGTCAGCGGAACGACTTGCAAAGCCTGGCCGTTCAATTTCATTTTGAATTTTCTGCTATTGAAATAAGTAAATCTAATTTAATTGTTGTTGTTATGTATCGAACCGGGAATGGTGATTTTGACATTTATTTAAAAAATCTTGAATTATTGTTAGGTAAGCTTACAGATGAAAACAAAAGATTTATTTTAGTCGGTGACCAAAATGTAGATTTTCTTTCCGAAAATAGTTTACGACGACGGGTAGAAGAAACTTTACAAAGTTTTAATTGTAAAAATTGCATAAATTTTCCGACCCGTGTGTCCGCGCACAGCTCGAGCTCCATAGACTGCGGAGTTATTCCCTGCGGCCGCGGTGACGTCACGGCGGCGCCTCTGGACACCGTCGTGAGTGACCATAACGCTCAGCTGTTCACGTTAGCCATGCAACCACCCAGCCGTGCCCAACAAAACTCTTTCATTCAAAAGAGATTATTTAAAGATGAATCTATATTTGCATTTAGTACTGACATTAATAATTATGATTGGAATTCTATTTATAATAACTCAAATGACATTAATGATAGATTTACCAAATTATTTAGTATACTGACTCATTACATTGAAATACATTTTCCAATTAAAAATATATTAATAAAAAAGAAAAAACATCTACCGTGGATGACAGACACCCTATCAAAATATTATAATCAATTATAATGATTTAACAGATATGAAACGTCAATACCCCGACAATTCTGTATTGACGGAGTCCATTTTACGATATTGTTCTCTTATTAAATCAGAAACGTTAACTGCACGTCAAAACTATACCGAGAGGCGTATTATCGATAGCACAAACCCATCCAAAGAAATGTGGCGTGTAGTCAGCGAGGAGGTATCCACGAAGCCAGGGAATCATATTATATCCTTAAATGATGCAAATGGTAATCAAATACAACGTAGCAAAATCCCTGATCACCTAAACCAGCATTTTCTTACGGTTGCGTCAAAGTTGGTGGTGCAAATGGATAAACGTAGTAGCATGCGTTACCTCGAGAGTTTTCTACGCGACGCTGATGTTCCTGACTTCGAGGTGCCCGCGGTCTCGCTTGCTGACTTGGGCCGCGCGCTACGCTCCATGCTGAGTGCGCGCGCCACGCTCGACGTGTATGACATGTCCTTGGACTTACTCATGTGTGTCTGGCCGGTCATGTCGGGTTTATTGGTCGAACTTATAAACTCCATGTTCACAACCGGCGTTTATCCCGACGTACTGAAAAGCACACGGGTATGTCCAGTTTATAAGGGAAAGGGAAATAGGAGTTCCGTAGATAATTAAAGACCCATATCTATAGTGCCCAATATTTCAAAAATTATTGAATCGATCTTATCAAACTCTTTAATGCGGCATCTTGAGACAAATGACTTACTGACTGACAAACAATATGCCTACAGGCGCAATAGGTCCACTACTGCGGCAGCCCGTGAAATCTACGACTGTATTGCTACAGCTCTAGATGACAAGTATAAGGTGGCAGGGATCTTTTGCGACTTGTCAAAAGCATTTGACATTATTAATAACGATTTGCTCCTAGACAAAATTCAACAATACGGCATTAGAAACACTACTTACAAATTGTTTAAATCCTTCTTAAGCGGCAGAAGGCAGACAGTTCAGGTGAAAATAGATGGAAAAAACTTGAAGTCGATAGCAGGGAACGTAGAGGTCGGCATTCCGCAGGGTTCGGCGTTAGGGAATACCCTATTTTCAATCTTCATTAACGACCTCCCATCCTCTGTCGCCGAAGGTCTGACGGTGCTGTTCGCCGACGACACCACGGTGGTGGTGAGCGCATGCACGTACGAGCAGCTCGAGCAGAGAATAGCTAGCGTGTGCGCGCACCTTCACAGTTGGTTCTCTGCAAATGGCCTCGTCCTCAACGTGGCGAAGTCCAGCGTGATGCTGTTTACAGCCGGAAACACCACGGCCATCCCGCCGTTTCAGAGTCCAATACCGCATTGCGTGTCATGTACTTTTCTCGGGTTTACATTGAATGCTAAACTAAACTGGAAAAACCACATATCTAATCTGTGTGGAAAACTTGGTAGTGCAGTATTTGCACTACGCAAGCTCAAACCAATAGTTTCCGATGATGCACTGACCCAAGTATATTTTGCTTATTTTCATTCCATTTTATCTTATGGTATAATGCTATGGGGTAATTCTACGGACTCTAAACACGTCCTCACCTTGCAGAAGAGAGCTCTTCGTACACTGGCAGGGGTAAAACCGAAACACTCGTGTAGGGAACTGTTTAAAAAATATGGTATAGTGACGCACTATTCCCAGTATGTTTTTGACATCATAATGTATACTCGTCGCAACATAAATAGCTTCAAACGTGTGAACATCCCCGGCAGGGTCACCCGGCAGACGGGCCGCCTGCAGCGTGTGCCGCGGCGGCTGGCGCTGCTCGACAAAAACCCGCGCGTAATAGGCCCCGCTTTCTATGAGCGTCTACCCGCAGATATAAAAAATGAATCTTTGGATGAAAAATTTGGTCGCCGACTTAAAAATCTCTTATTAATTAAATCGCTATATTCTGTTAAAGAATATACTGACGATTAGTTATTACGTTATTATTAGCTATATTAAGTTGTTATTTTTATTACTTCTATTTAAATTCCGTATTTTGACATTACCAAATATTATTGTATTCTTGACATTTTGTGACTGTAGCATTTGAGCTATGTTTATTTTGTTTTTTTGTACTGGTTTAATTTGATCCATTATTATTATTATTATTATTTATACACATTGACATTATTTGATTTTTATTTTTTATACTTACTGACGATCTTATTGTGAATTCATTATAACTATGCAACATATAATAATGTAATTTCCAATACGAAATAAATGACTACTACTATACACGTTAGCAGCCTAAGCCAAAATAAGGTTTTTCATACATTTTTGTATGAAGTAGTAGAGATTACACTTTATAATTAGCATTTTAAGAAACCTCATCAGACGCCCGATCTAACAAGACCAGTTTCGTCAATATTGAAAGAACAAGGCTACCTATAATTTAGGTATACACGTTAGCAGCCTAAGCCAAAAGAAGGTTTTTCATACATTTTTGTATGAAGTAGTAGAGATTACACTTTATAATTATCATTTTAAGAAACCTCATCAGACGCCCGATCTAACAAGACCAGTTTGGTCAATATTGAAAGAACAAGGCTACCTATAATTTAGGTATACACGTTAGCAGCCTAAGCCAAAAGAAGGTTTTTCATACATTTTTGTATGAAGTAGTAGAGATTACACTTTATAATTAGCATTTTAAGAAACCTCATCAGACGCCTGATCTAACAAGACCAGTTTCGTCAATATTGAAAGAACAAGGCTACCTATAATTTAGGTATACACGTTAGCAGCCTAAGCCAAAAGAAGGTTTTTCATACATTTTTGTATGAAGTAGTAGAGATTACACTTTATAATTAGCATTTTAAGAAACCTCATCAGACGCCCGATCTAACAAGACCATATTGGTCAATATTGAAAGAACAAGGCTACCTATAATTTAGGTATACACGTTAGCAGCCTAAGCCAAAAGAAGGTTTTTCATACATTTTTGTATGAAGTAGTAGAGATTACACTTTATAATTAGCATTTTAAGAAACCTCATCAGACGCCCGATCTAACAAGACCCGTTTTGTCAATATTGAAAGAACAAGGCTACCTATAATTTAGGTATACACGTTAGCAGCCTAAGCCTTATGACGGTTTTTCATATATTTTTGTATGAAGTAGTAGAGATTACACTTTATAATTAGCATTTTAAGAAACCTCATTAGACGCCCGATCTAACAAGACCAGTTTCGTCAATATTGAAAGAACAAGGCTACCTATAATTTAGGTATACACGTTAGCAGCCTAAGCCTTATGACGGTTTTTCATATATTTTTGTATGAAGTAGTAGAGATTACACTTTATTATTTGTATTATAAGAATCCTCATTAGACGCCCGATCTAACAAGACCAGTTTTATCAAAATTGAAAGAACAAGGCTACCTATAATATAGGTATACACGTTAGCAGCCTAAGCCTTATGACGGTTTTTCATATATTTTTGTATGAAGTAGTAGAGATTACACTTTATTATTTGTATTATAAGAATTCTCATTAGACGCCCGATCTAACAAGACCAGTTTTATCAAAATTGAAAGAACAAGGCTACCTATAATATAGGTATACACGTTAGCAGCCTAAGCCAAAAGAAGGTTTTTCATACATTTTTGTATGAAGTAGTAGAGATTACACTTTATAATTAGCATATTAAGAAACCTCATCAGACGCCCGATCTAACAAGACCAGTTTCGTCAATATTGAAAGAACAAGGCTACCTATAATTTAGGTATAAACGTTAGCAGCCTAAGCCAAAAGAAGGTTTTTCATACATTTTTGTATGAAGTAGTAGAGATTACACTTTATAATTAGCATATTAAGAAACCTCATCAGACGCCCAATCTAACAAGACCAGTTTCGTCAATATTAAAAGAACAAGGCTACCTATAATTTAGGTATACACGTTAGCAGCCTAAGCCAAAAGAAGGTTTTTCATACATTTTTGTATGAAGTAGTAGAGATTACACTTTATAATTTGTATTATAAGAATTCTCATTAGACGCCCGATCTAACAAGACCAGTTTTATCAAAATTGAAAGAACAAGGCTACCTATAATATAGGTATACACGTTAGCAGCCTAAGCCAAAACAAGGTTTTTCATACATTTTTGTATGAAGTAGTAGAGATTACACTTTATAATTAGCATTTTAAGAAACCTCATCAGACGCCTGATCTAACAAGACCAGTTTCGTCAATATTGAAAGAACAAGGCTACCTATAATTTAGGTATACACGTTAGCTGCCTAAGCCAAAAGAAGGTTTTTCATACATTTTTGTATGAAGCAGTAGAGATTTCACTTTATTATTGGCATTTTAAGAAACCTCGTCAGACGCCCGATCTAACAAGACCAGTTTTGACAAAAGTGAAAGATCAAGGCTACCTATAATATAGGTAATTACGTTAACAGCCTAAGCCTTACGACGGTTTTTCATACATTTTGTATGACGTAGTAGAGATTACACTTTATAATTAGCATTTTTAGAAACCTTATCAGACGCCCGATCTAACGAGACTAGTTTTGACAATATTGAAAGAACAAGGCTACCTATAATATAGGTATACACGTTAGCAGCCTAAGCCTTATGACGGTTTTTCATACATTTTTGTATGAAGTAGTAAAGATTACACTTTATAGTTGGCATTTTAAGAATCCTCATCAGACGCTTGATCTAACAAGACCAGTTTTGTCAATTTTGAAAGAACAAGGCTACCTATAATATAGATAAACACGTTAGCAGCCTAAGCCTTATGAAGGTTTTTCATACATTTTTGTATGAAGGAGTAGAGATTACACTTTTAAATTGGCATTATAAGAATCCTTATTAGACGCCCGATCTAACAAGACCAGTTTCGTCAATATTGAAAGAACAAGGCTACCTATAATTTAGGTATAAACGTTAGCAGCCTAAGCCAAAAGAAGGTTTTTCATACATTTTTGTATGAAGTAGTAGAGATTACACTTTATGATTAGCATTTTAAGAAACCTCATCAGACGCCCGATCTAACAAGATCAGTTTCGTCAATATTGAAAGAACAAGGCTACCTATAATTTAGGTATACACGTTAGCAGCCTAAGCCAAAAGAAGGTTTTTCATACATTTTTGTATGAAGTAGTAGAGATTGATTACACTTTATAATTAGCATTTTAAGAAACCTCATCAGACGCCCAATCTAACAAGACCAGTTTCGTCAATATTGAAAGAACAAGGTTACCTAAATTCAAATTCAAATTCAAAATTCAAATCATTTATTCTGTAAGTAGGCCCTGTAGGCACTTTTACAAGTCTGAGTCTACCAGCGCTTCCAAAGAGACCACTGTTGAGAAGAAGCGCCGCAAGAAACTCAACAGTAAGCCGTTTTTTAAAAATGAATCACTTATTACAATACTAAACTTAAGCTACATAATTTAAATGTCACAGGGATGTACTGGTCCCAGTAGTAATAATAATTAAATACATCAAATCAAAATGACGGATTAAAATAAATAATACAATTTCGGAGATGTAAACAGGCTCCAAATGTCAAATTAAAATTAAGAATTAAATATAATTTAAAAAAAAATACACAAAACAAGGGAGATGTAGAAAGTCTCCACGGTCAATTTTGGAGATGTAAAGAGTCTCCAGATGTCAAATTAAAATTAAATACAATTATATAAAATAAAAACACACACACACACACACACAAAAAATAAAATAAGGGAGATGTAGAAAGTCTCCACGGTCAATTTTGGAGATGTAAAGAGTCTCCAGATGTCATATTAAAATAATAGGTAATCATACAGGGAGATGTATATCGTCGGCTTAGTGCAAGAAGTCACTAATGGCATAAAATCACTAAGTACAGGTACAAGCACAGGCGGATTCGCCGCGACTTACTCTTTCTAACGCACGGATACATATAACTTGTATGAATTTTAACACCTTTAGTGAAATATTCTTGCACAACAGTTCATATTTCAACTCATTTATACCTACGAGTACTTCTTGCTCGCGCGGTAACGGGGGTTCGGCCACCGCGATCGAAGTCATACCGTTGCGGCTGCGACCGGGGATGGACGTTACGCGAGAAGTTAGTGATTTCTTACAAAATGAAGCGAAATGGTATTCAATTTAAGGCAGGACGAGGATCTTTGATGTTAGAAAAGATTCTAAATAAGGAGAATGAAGATCACAGCGTAACTACTTTTGTCATTTATTTATAATAAGATACGTGCAAATTACTTTATGCTGTTAAGTTGTAGGAAAGTAAGTATTTCATTTGCGAAATACCAATTTTGTCCTTAGGGCGAGATTTTGTATAGGTACCTAGGTTTTGTTTTTGACTTTTTGACTGATAAGATCAGTGATATTGACGGTAATGAGTTGGAAACAAAAGCACTCAAAAAAATTTAAACAAAACTGTCGTCAAAAGGATTTTATACTCGCGAACATATCAGTAAATCCTCCACAAAGGTGTTACGTAAAAGCAGTTAGAAAACGAACCATGTCACGTTCATATTTTTTTTTCTAATGATGAAGGTAAAATCAAGGTATGTGAAAAGTTTTTTAAGTACCCTCTGTATTTCAAACGGCCCTATAAACAATGCATTTTCCAAGGTTGGCAGTTCTGGTCTTTTTGAAGGAGAAGACCAACGTGGTAAGCATGTTGCTCACAATAAAACCAAACAAGACGATATAGATTTTATAAAACAACACATCGAATCATTCCCTACAATGGAATCGCACTATTGCCGAAAAACATCGTCAAAACTCTATTTAGATGGCACGCTATCTATTTCAAGAATGTACGAACTTTATACAGAGGAATGCAAAAAAGTGTCTCGGACTTCTGTTACTATAAACGTGTACAGAAATGTATTTGGAACTGAATATAATTTGGATTTTCACAATCCAAAAAAAGACCAATGTCTAACATGTCATAAGTATAACGGTATCAAAAATACAAACGGACCCGATCTTGAATCTTGGAAACAAAAATATGATTTACACATTTCACTAAAAGAACAAAGTCGAGAAGCCAAAGAATTGGACAAAATTCGTGCTAATGAAGATGAAAGCTTTAATTCAATAACCTTAGATTTACAAAAGGTACTTCATATCCCAAATGGAACTGTTTCTATTCTTTATTACCTACGCAAATTGAATGTGTACAATGCTACCATTTATGAAGCTCGCACTCCCAATGACGGCTTTTGTTACCTCTGGTCTGAGCTGGATGGCAAAAAAGGAAGCGATGAGGTGGGTAGGGCTTTGTATCTATGGATAAAACGTCTCCCATCTACTGTAAAAGAGATTTCCATATTCACTGACACCTGTGGAGGCCAAAATCGTAATCAATTCCTTTTAAGCCTGCAGTTGTATTTAGTTCAGACAACTCATCACGAGGTAATAGAACATAAATATTTAGAGTCTGATTATACACATATGGAGGTAGATAGCATGCACAGTGCGATTGAGAACCAATTGCGTTCAATGCCAGTGTACTCAATGATAGACTTCTGTAATGTTATTCGATTAGCAAGATCAAACAGAAAAAATAAGAAAAATGAAACCCTGAAAAAACCGTACGAACCGATAGTTATGATATGTTTCAGTATTAGATAGCCCATTTATCGAGGAAGGCTATTAGGCTATATATCATACTCACATACACCGAAGCGAAGCGAGGGCGGGTCGCTAGTTATTAATAAAGGGAAATTTAATCTGGTGATGGTTGAGCGGTCAAAGTATATTTTTGACTACGACCATTTCAACGCGTCTTTTCTCGACTCAATACCGATGGATGAGGAAAAAGACACGGTATTTCCTATATGTCGGAACAGCCATTATACGATGGTTATAGTGTCCATGCGGGAAAAAACTTTAGAAATTATAGACCCTCTTGGAAATGAGCAAAATTATGAAGAATTATACATTTCCAAAATGAATAACCTCCTGCGCTTAAAGTCAGTAAGTTTAGAATTTGCAGCAGTCAAGGTAAGAAAACATTATGTGCAAAAGGATTACCATAACTGTGGCCCTGTTATCGTTGATTCGTTTAGGCACATAGTTGAAAATAAACCGCAACCGACACGAAGAAACTATGACACCCATAGAGAATCTTTAAAGATGCTTCTACTGGAGAATAGCGACGACATGCACCAACGCTGCCTGTTTTGCTGTCGCAAAGTGAAACCTAAAGACGGGGTACAATGCAAATTGTGTTTAAGGAAAATCCACAATGACTGCTACGTTTCCATAGATGAGAAATTAAAACACCTAAGCCTTGAACACAAACTAGAAAAAAATTGCGGAAAATGTGATTTGTGTGTTGCCAATATTTATTAGGTCGCCCAGCATACGGTGCCCTCATTAGATTCCTTATTTCCCTCAAAATTTCATGATAATTGGTTGTGGCTGTTTTTAATAGAATATCAGCTCTGAAAGTAGGTGTCGTCGTAAAATAGGGGGCTTTGAACCCCTGAAAGCTCAATATCTCAAAAACGGCTAAACCGATTAAAACTTGTAATATCCCCCTTTTTTGCGTGGAGGGTTAAACAATAAATAAACAAGGGGTCCATATTGGCTCATATAAAATTGGTCTTTCGAATTGTTATACAAATAACGATTTGTGACTATACTCATCATTACACCGAAAAACTTTTGCTCATACTTTTTTGTTCATACTTTTTTAAGTCATAAGTATCGCAACTCATAATCCATTTTTTCAAAAAACCGTTATTTATTTTAATTTTCATAAATCTAACCTAAACCTAACCTAACCTAATTATTCTACACGTAAGATATTTAAGAAATTCTGAAAAGTGTACGGTTCTATGAATATTGGCGCTATAAGTTCAGATGATTATAAGATCCGATCATTAAAAAAATAAAAAATAAATTAAATTAGAATTAAAAAAATATATATGACGACTAGCTGTTCCCGTGTCCACTTCGTTGGGCAAAAATTTTTTTTGAGTTAATAATTTTCTCGCTAATTCCCGTTCCCGTGGGAATTTCGGGAATTCCTTTCTTAGTGCACCTCTACGGTACCTAAGCTACGTCCCTTCCAAATTTCAAGTGCCAACGTTTAGCCGTTTAGGCTGTGCGTTGATATGTCAGTCAGTCAGTCAGTTTCTCCTTTTATATATTTAAGATTATGAAGAGTGATCATTAGGTTGTAAAAAAAACTGGACTTGTTAGATTGGGTGTCTGATGAGGATTCTTAAAATGCCTATTGAGAGAGTCTGTGAAGCGCGTAACTTAGGCCTTAGGCCGTAGTTAGTGGATAGCGAAATACGTTATGAAAAACACATTTTAAATTCGATGAGAGGATGTTTCTACAAGTTGAAAGTTTTGTACAAGATTAGACCCTTTTTAAGTGAAGCCCTGCGAATTCAGTTAGTGGAATCTCTTGTATTGTCAAAATTGAATTATATGGACATAGTTTATGGTCCGCGTCTACTCTCAACAACAAAAAGGCTTATTCAGCGAGTTCAAAACGCCTGTGCCCGTTTCTGTTTCGCCATTCCGTTTCGGGCCCATGTCACACCTTATTTGAATAAATGTAACATTCTTAAAATGCTACATAGACGCAAGCTTCATCTGGCATGTCTCTTCTTCGGGGTAGTAAGATCGGGCGTCTGATGAGGTTTCTTAAAATGCTAATTATAAAGTGTAATCTCTACTACTTCATACAAAAATGTATGAAAAACCGTCATAAGGCTTAGGCTGCTAACGTGTATACCTATATTATAGGTAGCCTTGTTCTTTCAATATTGACGAAACTGGTCTTGTTAGATCGGGCGTCTGATGAGGTTTCTTAAAATGCTAATTATAAAGTGTAATCTCTACTTAAGGTTCTTCATACAAAAATGTATGAAAAACCTTCTTTTGGCTTAGGCTGCTAACGTGTATACCTAAATTATAGGTAGCCTTGTTCTTTCAATATTGACCAAACTGGTTTTGTTAGATCGGGCGTCTGATGAGGTTTCTTAAAATGCTAATTATAAAGTGTAATCTCAACTACTTCATACAAAAATGTATGAAAAACCGTCATAAGGCTCAGGCTGCTAACGTGTATACCTTTATTATAGGTAGCCTTGTTCTTTCAATATTGACAATACGGGTCTTGTTAGATCGGGCGTCTGATAAGGTTTCTAAAAATGCTAATTATAAAGTGTAATCTCTACTACTTCATACAAAATGTATGAAAAACCGTCGTAAGGCTTAGGCTGTTAACGTAATTACCTATATTATAGGTAGCCTTGGTCTTTCAATTTTGTCAAAACTGGTCTTGTTAGATCGGGCGTCTGATGAGGTTTCTTAAAATGCCAATTATAAAGTGAAATCTTTACTATTTCATACAAAAATGTATGAAAAACCTTCTTTTGGCTTAGGCTGCTAACGTGTATACCTAAATTATAGGTAGCCTTGTTCTTTCAATATTGACAAAACTGGTCTTGTTAGATCGGGCGTCTAATAAGGATT
This sequence comes from Acleris laterana, assembly GCA_963966035.1. Taxonomy (NCBI): domain Eukaryota; kingdom Metazoa; phylum Arthropoda; class Insecta; order Lepidoptera; family Tortricidae; genus Acleris; species Acleris laterana. The sequence goes on along the minus strand of OZ014456.1, from coordinate 3,118,050 downwards.
CTTATAATGTCAATAATAAAGTGTAATCTCTACTACTTCATACAAAAATGTATGAAAAACCTTCTTTTGGCTTAGGCTGCTAACGTGTATACCTAAATTATAGGTAGCCTTGTTCTTTCAATATTGACGAAACTGGTCTTGTTAGATCGGGCGTCTAATAAGGATTCTTATAATGCCAATAATAAAGTGTAATCTCTACTACTTCATACAAAAATGTATGAAAAACCTTCTTTTGTCTTAGGGTGCTAACGTGTATACCTATATTAAAGGTAGCCTTGTTCTTTCAATATTGACGAAACTGGTCTTGTTAGATTGGGCGTCTAATGAGGATTCTTATAATGCCAATAATAAAGTGTAATCTCTACTACTTCATACAAAAATGTATGAAAAACCTTCTTTTGTCTTAGGGTGCTAACGTGTATACCTAAATTAAAGGTAGCCTTGTTCTTTCAATATTGACGAAACTGGTCTCGTTAGATCGGGCGTCTGATGAGGTTTCTTAAAATGCTAATTATAAAGTGTAATCTTTACTACTTCATACAAAAATGTATGAAAAACCTTCTTTTGGCTTAGGCTGCTAACGTGTATACCTAAATTATAGGTAGCCTTGTTCTTTCAATATTGACGAAGCTGGTCTTGTTAGATCGGGCGTCTGATGAGGTTTCTTAAAATGCTAACTATAAAGTGTAATCTCTACTACTTCATACAAAAATGTATGAAAAACCTTCTTTTGGCTTAGGCTGCTAGGTAGCCTTGTTCTTTCAATATTGACGAAACTGGTCTTGTTAGATTGGGCGTCTAATGAGGATTCTTATAATGCCAATAATAAAGTGTAATCTTTACTACTTCATACAAAAATGTATGAAAAACCTTCTTTTGTCTTAGGGTGCTAACGTGTATACCTATATTAAAGGTAGCCTTGTTCTTTCAATATTGACGAAACTGGTCTTGTTAGATCGGGCGTCTGATGAGGTTTCTTAAAATGCTAATTTTAAAGTGTAATCTCTACTACTTCATACAAAAATATATGAAAAACCGTCATAAGGCTTAGGCTGCTAACGTGTATACCTAAATTATAGGTAGCCTTGTTCTTTCAATATTGACAAAACGGGTCTTGTTAGATCGGGCGTCTGATGAGGTTTCTTAAAATGCTAATTATAAAGTGTAATCTCTACTACTTCATACAAAAATGTATGAAAAACCTTCTTTTGGCTTAGGCTGCTAACGTGTATACCTAAATTATAGGTAGCCTTGTTCTTTCAATATTGACCAAACTGGTCTTGTTAGATCGGGCGTCTGATGAGGTTTCTTAAAATGATAATTATAAAGTGTAATCTCTACTACTTCATACAAAAATGTATGAAAAACCTTCTTTTGGCTTAGGCTGCTAACGTGTATACCTAAATTATAGGTAGCCTTGTTCTTTCAATATTGACGAAACTGGTCTTGTTAGATCGGGCGTCTGATGAGGTTTCTTAAAATGCTAATTATAAAGTGTAATCTCTACTACTTCATACAAAAATGTATGAAAAACCTTCTTTTGGCTTAGGCTGCTAACGTGTATACCTATATTATAGGTAGCCTTGTTCTTTCAATTTTGATAAAACTTGTCTTGTTAGATCGGGCGTCTAATGGGGATTCTTATAATACCAATAATAAAGTGTAATCTCTACTACTTCATACAAAAATATATGAAAAACCGTCATAAGGCTTAGGCTGCTAACGTGATCTATATTATAGGTAGCCTTGTTCTTTCAAAATTGACAAAACTGGTCTTGTTAGATCAAGCGTCTGATGAGGATTCTTAAAATGCTAATTATAAAGTGTAATCTCTACTACTTCATACAAAAATGTATGAAAACCTTTTTTCGACCTTAAATTTCTGTGTGAAGTTAGCAGCCTAATTATAAAAGTGATATTTTTTCATAGTTCTCGTGTCCCAGGCTTGTCTTTTTGTTAACGCTTCATGTTTTAGCGTTTATGATGCGGTTACTGACCTAGAAAACCACTTTTGACTTAGATTAAGGGTTGTTCATAATCTGACTTCTTCAATTGGTCGGGTTTTCATGGGCAGCTAACTTTAGGCTGCTAACTTCACGCCGGTATCCCAGCGAACATAACGCTGGTAAAAAATGATTAAAAACCATAATTAACAGGTATTTTATTAACCGTTACCAAGCCTTCTTCAATCTTAATCCTCAGTATTGGCAAAGCCTTCTCCAAAATATAAAAAAAAATGGTGCTTTAAAAGATTTTTTATCTTATCTTTTACTAGAACAGTGTGAGTCAGGCATAACACCGAATTGGCTCTTTCAATAGCCCCAGTATGATTGGGCGTAAGTAAACAAGTATAATTAAAAGTTGGCTAGCAACGTAAGGGAATTAGAAATTTAATTTAAAAAAAGCATTTACGAAAAATGAAACGTTTTAAATTAATAAGTGAATTTAAAATTTTGCAAAAAAATTGAGGTCTTTTTGTGTCTTTTTGCGACGAAATTTTTACTCTAAGTAATATATATTTTTTTATATTAGGTTTGTGATTTCAATTGCGGTAAACATAGTTATCGTTAATTTTATCCACATGTTTTTTTTTCAGGACAAAATATCTTAACCAAGACTTTTTATCGTCATTATACTACGTGAAAGCATTCAAACATCTAAAAATCCTCATAAAAGTTTAGATTAATAGTATTAGCATCGAGACATTCTAAACTTTCGTATAGGTTCTTCGTTTGCATAATTACGTTTTACATAAATACGTTTAACATAATTATAACGATATTTTCTTAACACAAACATGTTTTATAACTTTTATTTTTACTCTTAAAACGATATTCTAACGTTATTCTCGGCGAATGGCAAGTTTGGTGCCAAAGTATAATTTTACTGCACTTTTATGTTAAGTGCAGCAAATGCGGTTTCAGATGCTTTTGGCCTTTTACTGCTTTTTAACAACGATGGTTACACATTGAAGTCATTGACTTGGAGTATTTTTTTATAGGTACCTATATTTTACCTGTGACAAATGTACAGTTTTACTCCGATTTTAATATATTTCATGAACAGTTGAGGATTTTTTATAACTAAGATAAAGCAAAGGATGTGATCAATAGACATTTGTATTATCAAGAAAACTATCTAAAAACTGCAATTCCTCTACTCATTTCTTTGCTTGTCTTAAAGTATATAGTATGGTATAGTTAAAGTATAGTATGTTTTGTATAACGTTCCGTGAGTCACCGAAACGGTACTGGCTGAAAATCAGCGCTGTAGGTGTCTGACGCCTCGGCATAATGCTGAGCCAGTGTCCGATTCGCTACCGCGAGGACACACACTCCGTGCTGTAGAAATAACAGCCAACGCAGGTACACACGCCTATCACATTGTCTTTTATCTTTCATTTGTCTATTTGTGTGTATTCTGTGTGGTGAATAAATGTATTTCTTCTTGTTATCCCTACATCGAAAGACAACAATACAAACACTGCTGCTTGACAGTAGATTAAAGGATAAGTTGGTAGCCATCCGGATTCACATTTTTTTTAAGGTAAAAATTGTTGCATTTTGCACTGAGCTGGATCAGGAGAGCATCATATCAACTGTCCAACCTTCAAATTGAATAATACCCTTAAATTGACACGATTATCTACTTTAATCCCATTCGATTAAAGTCGTTACGTTAAAACATATTTTTAACAGTAAAAACTCTACCGTAAAAGAAGACAGCTAACTGGAAAGTAGTAGGCGAAGCATTCTATACTCTATTGGTAACAACATTAAATACAAAATGCTTATACTATTACTATGGAGTTAGCCGCCTTTGTTATTACGACAGAACTGTATACCAACGTGTTCAAAGCGCAAAATCACGTAATTTCACATGTCTGAGCTTAAACATTTTCACCAGGTGTGTGGACTACGCAGCCAACCAAAACAAAAAGACAGTATACGCACATGGATTCACAGACTTATAACACCTTTTACACTTGCACGGGTGTGGACGACGCCGGCGACAAAAACCAAAACGTCGTAAGTGCATATGGTTTTAACATTCTTATACTGCTTTTTACTTTTGAACGGCATGGCCCCAGAACTTTTGGCTCATTACTAGCTAAATAAAACCTGCCATACTTTACCGAGGGCGTGTTAAATTAAACATTTCTCTACATAAAGGCGTGTTTCAGCGAATGGGAGCTCGGTGTGATTAAAAAAGTTTCACTGTTTGTCTGACTTGTGTAACGTTCGGTTTATTAACAGAGTTCTGTTGTGACGAAAAGTGACATTTTGCTGTCATTGTTTTATTGTTATTGTCCAATTTTAAACTTAGAGAAGTGCACTTGTTTAGTCTACCAGAGTCAATACACTTTAACCGAACAATTGTCATCGCATCACGTGTGATATCCATGGACTTATTGCTCTAATATGTTTATGGGAGTGTCTATAAATAGCTTGGCGAAATACACCTTCAGAAGTTCACCAACAGTAACGAAAGCCATTAATTAGAAATTAAAAACCTTGTTTTACTTTACGAAAACCATGTTTTAATGGAGAAAAGGGGCAGACGAAAGAATTTTGATAATTTGCTACTTTTTTTGACGCCACGGTGTACATAAATGTACAATAAAACATATTTTATAATGTTATCAGCCCTTTCCAATGTAATTACAAGTGTTAAAAGATCAGATTATCCTCGTTGTTATTTAAAAAAAGTTAAATTATAATTATTTTAAAGCATGCTAAGACACGAACAAAGGTTTTTAATCGAGTTAACAACCTCAAAAGATTAATCAAGATGGCGCCAAGCATTAATTTCCCGTTAAATCGTTAACCGTTTGTTTAATTAAAACTGATACGGCGCAATTAATCACGCCGTTCAAACAATAACTTTCAAGATGGCCGTCATATTTTACCATATCGTGCAATAAATGCAATTGCAGAACGATTTCAACTTTGAAATCTAGCCGATATTAATAAAAAAGTATTAAACTTCACTTAAAATGGTTAACAAGATTTTATTTTAATTAGAAATGTGTTCTTTAATTTATATGTATTGATAATTCAATTATTTATTTGTATGAACTGTACGTTGATACGGTATTGTCTTGGCCAGACTTTTGCTTTTTGAATATTTTATAGGTGTGTATGTATGTATGCATACTCTTGATTGTGGAAGATTAAAAAAGAAGTACTAAACATGCCAATAATGTATTTAAATATTATGATGTCAACAGAAAAGGTTGAAAAAAAAAGAGGTGCCAAGATGCATTACGCTAACTAGCGTTTCTATTCGTTTCGCTTTTATAGCAATCACGTCACTACTAGATCACGTGACTCTTCGTATGACGTCATCTACCAGTGACGCAATTTATTATAAAATGACAGCTGACGCCCGCGACTTTATACGCGTATAATTATTTCCCCGCCACTGCCCCCATTTTTTTCTACATCGAGTTGATTTTCCAAAAATCCTTTCTTAGTGTACCCATATACCACGGCATCTCTAAAAATTTCAAGTCCCTAGTTTCAGCGATTCAGTCTGTGCATTTTTACCAGTCCGTCATGAATTAGTTTCATTTGACATGAATACCAAACCATTTTTTTATTACTTTAATTAAATCCCGTCAACAATAATAATCATTAATTACTTGCTGTCAAGTCACAGTTTTATTACGCGTCCCCTTTACAGGCCACGCGGCAGACTTATCACCCCAAAGCCTTTTATTCCAATTCACTTTGTATAATGAATGCTTATTGCTGCAGCGCACGCCATGTTATTTAAGCCGGGTATATACTAGACAAGTTTTATAGCAGGTAACTTGTAGAGCAGCTACTGACATGAGTATTTATTTAAACAAAGAGTAGTAAATAGTTGTACCACTGCACCGTGAGTACTAACTTTATATTATCTAATAGCGACCCGCCCTCGCTTCGCTTCGATTTATGTGAGTTTTCTGCAACATATACATAAATCTTCCTCTTGAATCCCTCTATCTATTGCTAAAAACACCGTTGATGTAGGAAAACGTATCGAAATTTTTATGTGGTCATTTTGCACCGTGTTACTATAAGTTATAACAAAATATAAGTATGTGGGTTTTAGTTTTTTTTTCTCCTTTTTCTTCCTTTATCTCTCACGTAAGATTTTCGGCATGTTTTCCCTGCTGATCTACGCATGTTATGTGATATTATATTTAATTTAATATTTATTGCTTTATATAATGCTAGATTAAATTGAGTTTCTTGCGGCGTTTCTTCTCAGCAGTGTCTCCTCTTGGGAAGCACTGGTAGATTCTTGACGTGTAAAAGTGCCCGTACGTCCTACTTACTGAATAAATGTCTTATTTTTTTTCTCTTATCTCCATTAAAATTCGCGTAGAGTAGTTTAAAGATCTAAGGGAACAAACAGCGGAAGTAACTTCAATTTATACTACGTAAATATTATTTCAATAAAATATTACTTTTATGGTGCAAAAAATATATAACTTTCCTCCTCACATCATTATTTTTAGATTTCTATACTGAAAGGGTAATAACAGGAACCAATTACTAAGCCTTTGCTATTTGTCCGTCCGTCCGTATATCTGTCATCGGGCTGTATCACATGAAGCGTAATAGAGATAGTTGAAATTTTTACAGAGTTATTTTAATTTCTGCTATAACAAATAGCAAAAAAAAAAGATATCGTTGGTGATACTGCAAAACCGCGTAACCAAAGAACTGATTATAAAGCAAAATAAACCTTCATGTCTTTGAAAAAATGTGCATTTTGCTCCTTATTAAAATGTTAATTATGCGGTTTTTTGGCCCTTGGCCGGTTTTTCATACATTAATGGCAACGGTACAACGTCTTTTTGACTGGCAATAGGCATGCTGCCGTGGATTGAAAACCCTATATACCTATAGCAAAACAGGTACGGTGAGACAACTTATCAAACTGATTGAGATTAATAACATTAATCTTATTCGTAACTTTATTTAGTACAATGAAACAGCAAGCGTTACTTTATTTTCATTCATATGTACAAATGTTCTATAAAAAGAAAATGTTTAGAATATTTATATACTAATATAACCATGTAACTCTGAATTATTATTCATATTCCAAACGCATTTGTAATAATAATAATGGGAAAGTAAAATGTTTACTTGTCTCGTGTAATCCCGCCATTACTGCCCAAAATCAGGTTACTCGGTAACTTGATTCGTTCCAACAAAACAGGGTGAAATGGACTGACCAGAGGGGCTATTGCTTAACGCACTCGCAATCGCAATTGTTATCATTTTGAAAATCGAAGGCTTATCTGCATACAAAATGAAAACAATTGTTCCGCTTTGAAGCCAATTGAGATTGCGAGTGCGTTAGGCAATAGCGACGCTGTTCTTTTGGGCATTTTGATTTAAATTCAATGATTTTGAGCTAATTTTAATGTATATACTGTGTTATATTCACTTCCATGAACTATGAAGTGTGTGAAGCTAGGCGTGTCATTGGTAGGGTGACGGAACCAGTAATGGACAAGGACCAATGATGGACACTTGAGTCATATTTTTATTTGATTCGCATCAATCAATTTAGGAACGCATGAAAGGGCATTATGTAAGTTTTTATGAAGAAAATTTCTTCTTCTTACGTAGTTATTTAGAGGGCCTCTAAATACACATAGATATATATAATTTATAGAGTTAAATAATATCGGAGCGAAGAGTACCCAGATTTTGGTACTAAAGGTTCGCCCAGGTATGAATATTTAAATATCTCGACTCCGATGCACTTAAGACTATTACATAACAAAATATATTAATTTTGAGTAATTATATCATAATTTACCACTTTTACACCTTGAAAATGTATGATTTTTACAAATGATCAACTCTGAAATTAGGACAAAAAATCAGCTGTTTCATACAAAAGTTCAATACTTACTCGACCAAAATGTATGAAGCAGCTGATATTTTTTTCGTGCTTTCTGGGTAGGTTCCATAGTAAAAGTTGTTCATATTCGTGGGTAGAACACAGAGGTGATCATTCGATTCACGACTTACATTTCACCCTGTATAATGATATCCTAATGGACCCCATTCATACACGTTAACCGAACCAGCTGGTCCGTATTAAGGAGGTTTTATCGGTGCTAATCGTATTGCCTGTCATTGGCCCTCATATCTTTGGCCTATCTATAGCCATTTATCTCTCAGTAAGCTGAGCCATCATTAAAAAGCTAATTTTTTTTTCTATAACTTAATAAAAAATGGAATACTTACTAAATAAACCTGGAAGACCGAGCGTCGCTAGGGTTGAAAAGGTTATTTTTCAAAAATGAGAATTAAACAAATATTTTTTTCGAAATTTCTTCGAAGTCGTTAAACCCGTTTTCGAAAACGTGATTACAAATAATAATAAAAAAATAGTACTTAATCGGATACGCGAATAGCTCGCGAGAAAAACTAGTTTTAAATCTTACTGCAAAGTGAAAAGAAATTAAACTTTTAAAAGTCCATTTATACCAGCATGCAAAAAAACAATGCAAGACTTACAAAAAACGGTACCTTGACTACGTTTGCAAGATTTGCAAGATCATTCCGTGCTACAGAATTTTTAATAAATACAAAGCGTCGGGTTTATTAAAAACCCGAGTCAAGACGGTTTATCCCCTTTTGGACGTTTTTCCCCTTAATTAATGTTGCGGCTGTCTGGGGGAAAGAACTATGATAAGACGTTTTTACTACGCGGTAGGTTTTATAGTGGTTTTTAATGAATAAGTCAAGGAACAAACTGGAAATATCATCGTTAATCTTGTTTAAATGTCAAATATTTCATCCTCAAAAACATTTTTTTTTGTTTTTTTGCTAGTGTAGTAGGCAAGTGTCTATTAATCTATTGGGTTTATCTGAAAAAAAGTGACTGGCTTGATCAACATACAGCCAAAACCGCTTAAAATTTGGAGGGGATATTCCTTGGTTATCCTAAGAGCAGACTCTAAACGATTTTTTGGAAATTCATCCCATAAGAGATTAAAATAAGTGGAGTAGTGGAAAACTTATTCTAGCGTATGAAGTCACGAACATCCTCTAGTCGATACATAGAATCAGTAAGATCAAGGGGGGCAATTATGTCAAGTGGCTTTATCTCCCGTTTTAAAGTTCACATCGAAAAGTTACATCTATTGACAGGTAGATATTTTTTTCTCTACTTCACTTTCTCAATTCAGTCTGCGATATGAATTTTAGAACAGGAGTTAAATCCACTTGACGTAATTGCCCCACTGACGTAATAGCCCTGCTAAAGTTTGCCCCAAAATTTTGTCGATTGAGTAGACTTTTGATAAGACCGTTCACTAATTAAATATGGATTTTATTGAAGTTTATACGGATAGAGTCACGTGTTAAAACTAATTTATCTTGTCTAAAACCGTCAGAACTTGTACCTAGAGTTTAAACATGCATGCAATAACAACAACCCTAAATCAAAATTAAAATGCATGAAACTAATTTACCCCGATTACAAGTTTATTCCATCGCGTGTTGTTTATCCCTTAATCAAAATGATCCAGACTTCAAACGTGTTTAATATTAAATCATAAATTAAATGTTCTAGAATTTTTCTATAACTACTAGTTTAGCAACAGCGCGATGTTTAGCGTCGTCATTAACTTTCTAATTAATGTGGAGAATCGTGTAAACCTGCTCGGTCTTTATGAGAAACATTTAGTCTTTACTGTATGGTACTAGGGTATAAGCGGAAGCAAGCGTGAGTTTATCTGATCAGCTGGCAAACGTTCTAACTAATATTGCCCTGTTAGTTCATTGCATTACAGAGACTATTGGTAAGTTCAGGGGCTATTCCGTCAGTGGGGCAATTACGTCAAGTGGCTTTATCTCCCGTTTGAAAGTTCGTATCGAAAAGTTACATCTATTGACAAGTACTCTTTTTTGTCTATTTCACTCGAACTTAAGAACGAGAATTAAAGCCACTTGACCTAATTGCCCCACTGACGTAATAGCCCCGCTTGGCATCTCTTAAGGTTTCATATATTTAGTCTGTGCCGTTAGTGGTTCCTTAAGGACTATACGTCTATTGCGTCAAATTCGTACCGTTTTACTGCAAAAAGTATTCACCTATTTAATTTTGTTGATGTAATGATAAAACTATAATCGCTAGTCGCTAGTAACTTACAGCCTCCGGAATTTGGTGCCGTGCAAGGTACTGTAGAATGGTTTATAGACATATTAACAATTTCGTATGGCGCTAGCCAGGTTTTACTGCTGAGGGCAGGTTAATTTCCAGTATTACTGCGATTTTAAACTAAAGGGCCGCGTGTAATTATCTCAAGCTGGAAATTACGGCTCATTAGCGCTTACACACAACTAACTGTTATTTGGAATTTTACGAATAAGAGTTTATTGGTTACCACTTAATCACTAAAACGATTTTTACGATAGTTATTTATGAAAAGTTTGATAAGTTTTTTTTAAACAGAATCTTAAATAATGTATGAAAACATTAATCCGTTATATAGGAGATCGTGCTACGAATAGGTTTGAAACAGATTTTCGAATAGCAAAGGCGATTTAAATGTCCGTGCTGGAACGATTCTAGAATATCGACAAAATGTATAAGATTTATGTAACGTGACAAAAGATTGCGGCAACGCTTTTGTCAAGTCCATACGTTTCGCATCGATAGAAAACAGAAAATAGTTAGCTGCATTTGCATCTTGGCTAGGCTTTTAAAGACCTTAGACAAGATGCACAACGCAGTCGTAAAAGATTTTCGAAAAGTTAAAATGTCTATGGAATTTTATAAAAAAAGATAAAAGATATTTATCCGGTATGTAGGGCGCACTGGCACTTTTACACGTCAATAATCTACGAGCGCTTACCAAGAGGAGACACTGCTGAGAAGAAACGCTGCAAGAAACTCAGCAGTCAGTATTTTAACCATATTTAATACTACAACGATACTACTTAGTCTAGTATTATATAAAGCTATAAATATAAAATAAAATATTATATCAAATATCATGCGTTGTTCAGCAGGAAAACATGTCATAAATATTACGAGAGAGATAAAGGGAGAAAGGGAAAACGAAAAAAAAAACACAAGACAACCACATCATATTTTTGATATGTTTTCCTACATCAACGGTTGTCCCATAGACAAACAACTTTGCGCTCAACGCGACGATACGGCAGCTTGACGTTAATTCTACACATTTTCGATAGCGATAACGTTTTTAGAATGCATTTTATCTACGGCCACAGAACAAGTTTTCGCACTGTAAAGGCGATTTGAAAATGTGACGTATGATTGAAACGTTTGTAGTCGAGCTACAGCTATATAGCATTTTTTCATTTTAATTAATCCTATGGATGGATATTTTCAAGTACTTTGTCTGCCGGAAAGTGCTCCGAATGACGAATGATCCTAGATAATGATGAATTTAGAACTTATAAATTTCGGACCACCCCGACCAAATTAACTAACAAACAAAAACTGCAGTACAAATTTTCTATTTCACCAAAGACCTTCGCCAATCTATGCCAAAAATATGGGACAGACAGACATTGGCAGACAAAAAGTTGCCACTTGTAATATTCCTTCGTATTTTTGAAAGAATTCGTATATACAAACCTAATATGAACTTAGTAATAGTAAAACTACGTTTTACTTCGTTGAAATGTTGATGTTAATGCTTGATTAGGCACTTTTCAAACCAAAATTTACAAAGATTAACAACACGAATAACCACAAGATAACATCAAACCCTTTGATTATACTCGTACGTTTGAAACGGTTGAAGTTTGCTTTTCCCTCTTTTTCATTATCCCCTACGCGTCGGGCGACAAGCGACATTTCATTCGGGAAATGGAAAAACAATGTCAACGCTCCTATGAGGTAATAAGAAATGGGGTAATACGCAATGGGGAATATGGAGCTTAGTTGATGCGGTTAAGTCGAATGGTTAAAGGAATTACGGAGTAAGTGAAGCCGTTTATGTGAAGACGATTGTGATTGATTTTTCATGTAGTGTGTAGTACTGCTTTAAGAGGTCAAGCATTGCGTTTGTTTTTTGGACTAGTATGCGCCACGAGTCCGTCCACGTAGTTTGCAGTATTACCTGTTCCATTGGCCCAGATAAATAGTTATCTACAAACATACCAATAATGCATTGAAAAGGAGATTATGTTAACAAAACGGCGCTGGATTGGACAATTGTGTTGCGGAGAGCAGACAACCGTATCTAAGCAAGGTCTTCAGAAAACTAGTGGAAAATGAAGACCAGGTCGGACTCATACCATCTGGAAGCGATCAGCTGAAAAAGAGGCTTCATGACTAGTCTAGGCTGGAGAGATTTTAAAGTTGCCGCGCAAGATCTTGGAGATTTGGAATACCGTTCTACAAGCCGTTTTCCTGATGAGAGATTATAGAAATAATTGTAAGAAAAATATGCTTGAAGTCGTCAATGTCATTAGAGATGTCAAGTCAATTGTAACTTTTAGGAAATTCAACGTTATTTTTGTAGATTGTCAGATTGACTTTTGACCTAAGGTGGGTAGGTACCAAATTAAATCTCGTGACTGTACATTTTGCAACTTAATGAATTTGTTAGTTACGCCGTTTTGCAGGATCACCGACGATAATACGTTAATGTAACAATTCCCATTATTAACAAACATAATGTCTAATTACCGTACTATAAAGGAGCTTATTTATTCCAGTTTAACCCCATTAAGGAACACAAAAACAAGCAGAATGCTACTACTGGGGCCGGAAACTACCCTTGAGACTTTAATTATATTTTTGGGGTGATGTTTCTGTATACCGTGTTACTGTCGCAGTATAAACAAAACAGTAAATTAAAAAAAAACGCAAGCATGTAATTAGGAACACTTGTGTTTTTTTCGTACAATTGCTTACATATACGAATTATCCATTTTGACAACCAAACAAAAAGTTCTGTATCAATTTTATAGTTATAGGGTAAAGTCATCAGTGGTTAGTCAGAGCCCAGTAGTCTACCTAGTCTAATGTCATTCGGTACACTTTGAGTGGAAGAAAAAAAAAAACGTTAGTAGCGTTTGCATCTGAGATAGAGCCTCAGGGCTGAGATTCTACACGGTAAAACCATATTAACTTTGACATGTTATCGTATTGTCATCGTTACAACACCGCGCCGCGTCGTAGGTGGTGCACAAGTCCATAGCTCTTATTTACGTGACAGTAATGGCGGCACAGATAAAAACAATACAATAGCATGTCAAAAGCAATAGTTTTATCCAGCAGAGCATTTGCGGTCTTAGGATTGCAGTCTTAAAAATTGTAGTCTTGAAAATGCTTACGCCTGCGTTCTTCATGCCATAATAAAAGTATGATGAGTAGGTACAGTAAAGCTAGATGTGATTAAAAAATAATATATACTCGTTATGCCAGGTTTCATAAAGTTATTTGGCGCGAGCGCTGATACAGATTGCAGTGCCCTTACCACGAGTTAAAATTACTGTACTCGCTAGCGACTCGAATGCTCTGTACCTCGCACTCTATAAGAATACTGCGAGGTCTGCGAGGGACAGAGCATTTGACTCGCTAGCGAGTACTGCAATTGTAACTCGTGGTAAGGGTACAGAGCACGCAAAGGATAATAAACGGATCCTTAACGTAGCAAGAGATTCTCAGGCACGAGACGCAAATAACTTTGATGCCGTGCGAAGCAAAATTGTTCACCTCGCTGCAACGCGGAATCTAAGTGTTAAAATAGTTATTTGTGCAATAAGAGAGCTAAGTTGGTTGGTGTTGATTATGAATCACGAGTAAGCGAATAAATTCGATCTCGTGTTGCACAAACATTTCACATAGGCAGCAAAGGAAAAATACATGGTCAAAATTAAACGACATGTATATTTACCTACCCATTTATGTTGTCCCAACACTTTTCTTTGTTTTTTTTAATCAAAATTTTCACAATGTTTCGCTCGCAGCAAAATCCACGAACACCACATTTTTGCATTCACACCCCTCCGCCTCTACCTCACTTTTGACAGAATAACTAGCAGGTAAAGTGGACTTTTGCATGTATTTTTGTGAGAAAAAATGTGTGCAGTTGACACACACAAGTGGGTAACGCGACCGATCGTCAACTTACGTTAATGCCATATTTAACCAGATTTCAAAAAACTTTGCCGTGTTGCGAGCTTAGAATAGTGCCACTTTATGCCTTTCTGTGGAAGTCGTAAGAGACGACTAAGGGATTAAAGGCTTGTAGTATTGTTAGGCGATGGGCTTACAACCTGTCGCTAATATTCACATGGTAAACATCTCAGCCTGTTGTGCAAAATGTGGTTATAGGATTAACAACAAGTTGTTAGAGTTGTTGGTAATTCTGTAACTCTGCCTACCCCACTCTGGGATGAAGGCATGACGGTAATATGTATGTATGTATGTCACTAACCCACCTCTTGAAGAGGCCTTGGGCCCTAGACAAGATGGATAACGCTATCTTAAACAAGTTTCGAAAACTGTCATAATATATGGAATTGACACTTAACAAGACCATCCGGCAGCTTACGTCAATTCTATATATTTTCCATAACGATAACGTTCTCGCAATGCATCTTATCTTATCTTATCTTACAGATGGACCCTTTCGGATACACTTACAATTCGGGCCCTTTACAATCTTTTATGCAATTTTCCTCTTACACACGGTGTTTTTCCTTCACCGTACATGGTAACCATGGTAACTCACGATCACGAGTCGAACCCAAGCCACTTATCTTCGCTTAAAATTTGCGTACAAAAGTCCACTACCTGCTAGCGTGGAAAAAGAAATCTATTTTACTACGCTACTGTGTTCTAAACACTGTGGGTGGCACTTACTCTCCTTCATAAAAGGTCGGGCCATGAGCAGGCTAATATAGCCTTTATGTGGTGGAGCATGTTTCGGCCAGCTGTCCTGTACTTCCGATGGAAATGTTACGCCATTTTTTTTTTGTCTATGTTTAAAAGAGGAATGTTACATGTTCCGATTCACTACCGCTAGGACACACTCCGCGCTCCTGACACATTGATTGTTTTCTTCAGTTTACGTATCTTCTGTGTGCTAAAGAAATGTATTTATTTATTCTTCTTTCTTTCTTTCTTTCTTTCTTTCTGTAAAGTTTATAATTATTAAGTTTATCTGTAACTGTGTGTCTGTTTGTGGAATCACATTAACATATTGTTAAGTCTTTGGATTCATCTTTATCTTGCCTGATACATTATAAACTTCTGATAGATAAATGCTATTATTCAGTCAAGGATTTTCTCAGTTAGTAACTAGGCCATTATTAGTCATATCTAAGGATTGTAGTCTTTGTAGAATAAGTTTTCTTATTTTTATATTATGTTTTTAGTCTTAAATTTTACTATCCTGTTTTCAAAAATAATCGGGACTCCAAAGGAGAATGCCCATATAATGCCTGGAATGTACAGAGATAACCTATATGCCAAAAAACATGTTATAATTAAATATAAATATACTCATTAAATTGAAGTCTAATAATGATGGGAGTAATATGCACAATATTTAATTATAGACTTTTACTTGAACAGTCATCGCTCAACCGATTTTATTTCGACCTACCCTCATGTTTACTCGTATCTGCAATATTATAAATGGCGTGAGACGTCACTTCCATATAAATAACACTATGATGCTAAGGTGCTGGTAGACGTTATACCTATATTGTTTTCGTTTAGTTTAAATAATGAGCAGTGCTCAGCATTGCATTAATTGCAATATTAATGTTACGCAATTATCGCGTCATCATTTATTATTGCAAAATAATGAAGTGCGTCAACTAATACAGGAGTGGATAGCACCACAAAGGGTAAGTGGCAGCCTACCATTTATACTTGTATTTCTTTAAACTATTTATTTATGCAATAAACTAAACATAAGCTCAAATGCTTTTCTTACGTAATAAATATTGGTATAGTTATAGTCGGCCAATGACTTGAGCACACTCAGAACCTTGTCATTGTCATTGCCATGCCTGTCATTTAGTTTTCAGTTTGAAGTTTATTATGACAAGGCACTAAAGTGCTCAACATTTAACCATACATACTAAACATACTAAAACATACTAAACGTCTTAATTCGTTTTGAAAGAGTTTGAGATGAAAATTGTCTTTGTCTATTTGCATAAAAATAACAGCGTTTCACCAACTTTTTGAGTAATCACTAAAAGAGTTTTCGGAACTTACAATTTCGTAGCATATTTTGGTGTATAATTGGTTCTTGTACACCTCAGGCATTTTTTTGTAGGAGAGATGGGCATTCCCCTTTGTACACCTGCGGGTAAAGCATAGTGATTCATACCATGTTCTACTATTTTCCAACCAACTCTGTACCTATGTTTATGCAAATAAAACTATTTCTATTTCTATTTATATTTCTTGACTCGCCTTCTTTGTTAATTAACTGGGCCTTTTTTCATCACGGTAAACGGTTTTGTTAACTCGGTCACCATCACTGACAATGTATGTATGTATGTAAACTCTTTATTGCACAAAAAAAATAACAATTACAAGTATGTACAAAAACTTAAGATAAAGTGTACAATGGCGAACTTATCCCTTTAAGGCATCTCTTCCATGTTAATGAGAGCTATCAAAATATTGACAATACGATAACATGTCAAAGGTAATATTGTGATTTTACCCAGTAGAATAGGCCCTGGATTTTAAAACGGCTATTTATATTTTAGTCAGTTATTTTATTTTTGTATTTAAATAGATAACTATAAAAATCTTATTCTAAAAGTGGTGGTTAAACTCTTTAAATCCAGCTATATTCCAATTTTACCATAATCCGAACGTTCTATTAATTAGAAAGACTGAAACTACCTTAATTTCCTTCTACATGAATTAAACCGCTTTAATGGAGGCAATTACCTACTTATAACTCACGGGCAATTTTTCTTTCTTTTTCTTTATTATTCGATTTCTTTGTATTTTTGTAAGATAATTATGTTCTGTTAGAGGTCGTAGAATATAATTATAGGACAGATAAAGTGCGAATAGAATTTAAAAAAAACAAGCCACAGAGATAATACCAATAAATATCTTTGTGGACACCATGAATTAGAATACGGTATTGTACGGTATTACGGTAAAACAAAACATTCAGTGTGAATATGATACCTAACCAAATGCTATTAAATATTACCCTTGCTTAAACAAAGCACTCATATGTATATATTCAAAAGCTGTATAAATAATTGTACATACTACTAAATATACAAAATAAAAAACAAACCCTAAGACTAAGATATATTTCACAACTGTCAACCTCAACTGATTTAAGTATTCTCTCCCAGTTTCTACAAAATCATGATCCTGGTTCTCTCCACCATCTTTACTCCTTTGATAAACTAATCTATCACAATTTTCGCACACGCATTCAATACATCATTAGCCTTCTCTACTACCCTTTAGTCAATAAACATATGGGTGATAGAGACGACATGTTCCTTGTTACCTTGCATTGGGGTTAGAAACTGTTATGATTGCTTCGGCTTTGGGATAGAATGTAAACACAAATTCTATTAATTTATGCAATGGGGAGATATCAAGACGTACGTTGATTTTACTGATCCCTTCAAAACTTTGCATTCGGAATATAGATTAACGCGAGTAAATCAGGGCTTTACGAAAACCATGCTTTTGACAATAATTATAGTATTGTCAACGTTATAATAGCACTTATTATTGTACCGTTGATTTTGCGTTTTGTTGCTTACAAAATAGGGATGTGCAAAGGTGTACTTATCCCTTTGAGGGATCTCTTCCGGCTAACCTTTGGGTGGTATAGAAAAATAAGAAAATTAAGCACCAATATAACTCTAACTCCTATTTCTGGCAAGCCTAGAAACCTATTTACCCCTGTGGCATTAGAACTGAGGAGGTTATTATATACCCTTTGACACTCTTTGGGTAAATACCAATCCAATGAAACCCCGCACTTCAAAACGTCAAGGCGTTTAGCGTTAGGCGTTTAGTCACAAATAAACATGAACACATACATACACCCTAATCTATACTAATATTATAAAGCTGAAGAGTTTGTTTGTTTGCTTGAACGCGCTAATCTCAGGAACTACTGGTCCGATTTGAAAAATTGTTTCAGTGTTAGATAGCCCATTTATCAAGTAAGTCTTTGGGTTATAATCCATACTCACATAAACCCAACCGAAGCGAGGGCGGGTCGCTAGTGTTAATATAATTCCTTTTTCGGTAGTGTTTTTTTTTTATAACATAACAATCTTACGCAATCATTAGCCAGCATTAACGGAAAACACCTTAACATTGTCAATAGTATGGTCGTTCTAATAAGTATCTACATATCTTAGAACTTTGTCACTATAACGTTATATTTGAACATCTGCACAGATCTGTCAAAAGCGTAAAAGCGACAAGGTACAAAAGTGTGCAGCTATTTATAAGACCGACTATACAAGCTTTCAATGAAGATCGCGATGTTAACAAAAAACAAAATGAAAAACCTTTGGTGCAGTCTTTTTCTCTAGCCCCTAGTGATGTGCCGTTATATTGGGATACTCATTCGCACTCTCAAATATGTATTTAATTATTATATAAGTTATAAAAACAACCCAATGTAATGGAGACCCTTTATTTCTATAGCGATAATACTTTAACCCGTGTGGTTGCCGGGTTAGAATAGTGCCACTCCATATCTTCCCGTGGATGTCGTAAGAGTCGGCTAAGGGAATAAAGGCGTATAGTACGGTTAGGCGATGGGCTTGCAACCTGTCACTAATACACTGGTAAATCTTAGCCTAAGACAAGTGTGCAAAATGTGGTTACAGAATTATCAACAAGTTTTTAGAGTTGTTGGTAATTCTGTAGCTCTGCCTACCCCACTCTAGGAATAAAGGCGTGAGTTTATGTATGTATGTATGTATGTAATACTTTAACGGTCCAACCAAATTTCCGCAAACTTAGCTTAAAATCACCCTGATTAATCTATCTTTTTTTTTAAACCGCGGTCATATCTGTCACTTTGTTTGAGAGATATGATTCAACAGACACATACACACACACACACACACACATATTTTATGTATAAACTTATATCACCCCTTTTTGGGTTTGCGGACTAAAAAGGCTGCATACAAATAGCAATAATGCCTTACTCGTGTAATTAACCTAACCTAACTAAATACCAAATAATTGAACGTCATAAGACTTGCCATACAGTCCTTGTGGTTTTCTGCAGACACATCCGTATGTCAGTTCAAAACTGACGCTAAACCACAATGTACATAAGTGAATCACCTACTTAAGACGTTGACTGTGCCAAAGTCATCTTCATTTGCATACTCATCCTCATCCCCACTAGTCACAGCTCTAATCTCTGTTGGTTGAGCCGCCGCAGGGCAAACAACGTGAGCGTCTGATTCCGAGTTTATCGTTTATTAGCGACCCGCCCTCGCTTCGCTTCGGTTTATGTGAGTTTTCTGTAATACCCGTACATAAAACAGAATTTAATATACATAAAAACCTTCCTCTTGAATCACTCTATCTATTTAAAAAAACCGCATCAAAATCCGTTGCGTAGTTTTAAAGATCTAAGCATACATAGGGACAGACAGCGGGAAGCGACTTTGTTTTATACTATGTAGTGATTAGCGATCCTGGCAATCGGAGTTTTTGATGCATTTTCTTTTGAATGTCAACGTCCATCGTGTTTTAATGGAACGAGAGGCAAAAAAGGCTACTAGTACAGTGAAATACAAAGAAATATATCGACTTTTTCATCTCATTGGATGGTAATAAAGTCTAAAAGAAGAAGGATAAAAACTGTCGTAAACTGCCGAATATCGATTGCCGCGGTTAGCGACGAGCGATTCCATACATTTCCATACAATTCCATACATTTTGTCAGTTTTCGAAAAGCGTCTTATTTAAGGCCTCAGGTTGTATAGTCCTTATTATGTTGGATGTTTGTCACCCTTTCACGCTGAAACGGCTAAACGGAATTAGATGAAATTTGGAATGGAGATAACTTATACACTGGATTAAAACATAGGACAATTTTTATTCCGAAAAGTTTAAACGTTCCCGAGGGAATAATGATAATCGAAATTAATGCGGACGAAATCGTGGGCAGAAATCAGTATTTTATAATTACGTTAGTAATATCCGAGTTAATTAGTTAAAAAGTTAAAAACACGCTTGGTAAATATTTGAGGTTATGTCAAACAGTACTAATTTGTTTACATTGTTCACGAGTTCTATTGACGGCGACTATAGTAAGGCTAAATTTGAGCCTAAAAAACTTCCCTCGTTAAAAATCGTCCATTAATACGATTAGGACCGTTATTCCATTAAAAAATAATTAAGTTTCCAGTTCACATGATAAATGGACGCGGGTTAATTTTTATGGGCTCTGGAATCCGGAGTTTATTTAATGACGGCTTTATCCATATATTAAGCTGGAAATATATCAGGTAATTACGTCACGGCATTGAAATTTAATTAAGCTATATAAAAATTATGATATCATATTTGCATCTCCTTTGTTTACCAGAAGGTAAATAAAAGTTTAAAGGTAAGATAAATTTAAGTTTGGCTACCACAGACTATCAGGCGGACCTACAGGCCGAGACGCAGCTATTTGATAGAATGAGAAATCTATATGTCTCTCATTCTTACAGATAGTTGCGTCCTTCTCAGTCCGTCAATCCGACTGGTAGTCTGTGGTGGCCATTATACTGATTGAACGCTATCTTTCTGTTAATTAACGTGGAGATGGCAAATATTAACACGCTACATTGAGCCTTATTGTATCCTTGTTACAAGGTGTATTTCACCAATGCAAATGTCAAGTTTAATTCAATCACCAAGAACTTATGTACACTATTATAATAAAGAGGAAAGATTTGTATTTTTGTATTTTTGTGTGTGTGTTTGTAATGAATTAACTCAAAAGCTACAGTGCCGATTTCAAAAATTCTTTCACCATTAGAAATCTACATTCACCCTGAATCAAATAGGGTCTGTTTTATTTTTCTGCGTGGACGGAGTCGCGCGCAACAGCTAGTTAGAGAAAAAAGTGCATGTATATCATACTCACACGAAAAACAAAACCAAAGCACATGGGGTTAGTTAGCTCCACGCGCTTCTGTCAATTCCTAACACCAACTGTTACTATATTGATTTTTACTCAACCGCCATTACTATTAAAATATTTAAATCCGCAAAAACATTGCGATCATTGTTCTAATTTCAAAGTTAGGATGCGCCAATTCCTCAATTTCCATTTTCAAAATTTCCTCATCTATACTAATATTATAAAGCTGAAGAGTTTATTTGTTTGTTTGCTTGAACGCGTTAATTTCAGGCACTACACGCGATTTAAAAAAATATTTCATAGTTAGATAGCCCATTTATCGAGGAAGGCTATATATAGACTTAATCATACTCACATCGAGCGACGGCGGGTCGCTAATGTCCATATATTCCATATTCAGGGTGTTGTAAATTTAAAGGTCCGACCTGTTATATTTAGATACTTAGATCAAAGGCTCGTCTATAAATACAGGTTTATTTCGGATCTCTTAATATAGAACCTGTTAGTAAACGAGGAAACTAATTCGTATATCAACGCAGAACCTACATCGTTTGTGTACAAACTTGCAATTTGGAACGAATCATAAGAATTATGGATTAATTTAGTTACCTTTATACTTTTTATTAAACAAATAGGATCAATGGCGGACTCAATGCCTAATAGGATTCTATACCAGTCAACCAAATAATCACACACACAAACAATAAGTTATGCCGAAACTACTAATAAAACAATATATGTACTTATATGATATTATACAAATATATAAACGTGTACAGCAGAAAAGAGCCTCTGTTAAACAAGAAATGGAGAAAATTAGGTCAAACAACATTATAATTAAAACCAATTAAATACGCCAAAACATCAATAATCGTAATCACTTCCCAGAAACTTATGCAAGTTTTAACTAAACTCCAACGAGCACCCTCATTTTATGTTGTTCCAAAACAAACCTAACTTTAAAAGTTTAAAGGGAAATTTTGCGAAAATTTGTTCTCTGAACGGTAACTTTCGATTTCGAAGTTCGCTCGGAAAGATTTCCGAATAAAAATTCAACATTCCGCTTACGTTATAAGTTACGGGGTTCCAGAGTAACGTAGGCAAATGGGTGGCGAAATTTATAAGCCGGGGAATATTGTGAAGTTATTGTAACAGCGTAAAAATGTGTACAAAGTTACCATTGAAGACTGTAAATGATTTTTGAATATGATGTCTACAGACATTATGAAAACATTCCTTGGAAAGAGACAAATGAAATAAATGGGGACGTATAAACTAGTATTTCATAAAAACTACAACATTTGCAAACATTTTAAAAATCGAATTTGATTTTGGTGGCGAGAAACGGAATGGATTTTTTCTAACGCTTCACAATTTCTCATAAATTACTTAATGTAGGAACATTTATACATGCCAGTGGATCATCTCACCCAAGTTGAACTATTCCCAAATTAAAATCCAGGTTTTTACTATGGAACATTAAACAGTAGTAGTTACACTTTATTTTCGAGGAGTTGTTATCCCTTATTTGAAGACGGTGAAATCGGGCAGAAAGTGCCCGAATGCCCAATAAACCCAAAAAGGAGGGTAATTTTTTTCAGGTTTATGTACAATAACCCTCATGTAGGCTAAACACCTCGATGGATTTGAAAATGCAATGCATCGTTAGATTGATTTTCACCCAAGGTGTGTCATAAAAAAATTACAAGGCTATTGTATAAGCGGTCACTTATATTGTTGTTTAAATTATTTTCCCGGCGTTATTTTTTACCCGCGTGTTTGCCGGGTTAGTATAGTGCCACTCCATGTCCTCCCGTGGATGTCGTAAGAGACGGCTAAGGGAATAAAGGCTGTGTAGTACTATTAGGCGATGGGCTTGCAACCTGTCACCAATACTGTACGCTGGTATAGATGAATTAGTGAGCACGCTCTCGCTAATTCATGTATAAACACCTCAGCTTTATTGTGCAAAATGTGGTTACAGAATTATTAACAAGTTTTTAGAATTGTTAGTAATTCTGTAGCTCTGCCTACCCCACTCTGGGAATAAAGGCGTGAGCTTAAATGTACCTATGTATGTAAATTATTTTTGAACTCTTTGATTTTTAGTATTTATGTCGACGATCTCAATGTAATTTCGTATCTTTTGTCATGCAATGCATATTGTAATACCTATTACATTGATTAATGATTACATTAAAGTATAAAAACCTCCTGCGTCCTGATGCTGCATTGGTAGTCGGGATTTAGAAAGCTTGCTGTTTGTTAGACTTCTTTACTTCAAATCTAATTTAAACAAAATAATCCATGAAATTCTTTCATAACTTAGTTATAATGTAATCATATCAAACCAGGGAAACTCGATGCGTTTCGATTCCGTTAATATAATAAACGCCGTTTTCTAGGAAATGCTGGAGTTAAACACGAATCTATT
Source organism: Acleris laterana (assembly GCA_963966035.1). Taxonomy (NCBI): domain Eukaryota; kingdom Metazoa; phylum Arthropoda; class Insecta; order Lepidoptera; family Tortricidae; genus Acleris; species Acleris laterana. The sequence continues at coordinate 3,094,483 of OZ014456.1, read as the reverse complement.
ATGAAATAAATTAACAAGCCACTGGAAAGCCAATTTTTCTATCCATTGTGCTCGCGTGAACAAAGCGCGAACAAAGGGACAATATACCTCCGCAATGAATACCGGGTAATTCTAATGGCACTTACGTAATCGCTGTAGTGCATGCTGGGTGAAGGATTCGAAGCTTTTAAGGTTATTAAAAAAAAACTAGCCTTTGCCAACAATTTTCACGTGAGATGTTCCGATAGTTTTTTTTGGATTGTGATTAAACGGCTTCTAAAAGGAACTTCTTTGTAGAAATCGTTTTTAGTTCTTTGCCAACAACTCCCTAAAATAAATACTTTGTTTTGTAATGGCAATTCGTATATTTCATTTTTTTTTTATTTTTTTTTTATGGCATCGAGTAGACAAACGAGCACACAGGCCACCTGATGGTAAGTGGAAACTGTGACCCATAGACATAAAAATATCCAACCCAAAATATTTCAACATCTGGTTGTCACTGATCTTAGCGAAAGTTAATTTCTTTGTTCCTGGTACATACCTACCTTCACGCCTTTCTCCCAATGGGTTACACTCACCTTCTTGGTAATATTAAGAAACTTGTAACCATGTCTTCAAGCAAATTAATAATATTCTATTGACTCAGGAACACCATTAACTGCAATAATTATCAATTCTGCGCCGTATATAATATGACTAGCTATTTTAAAGTTACGTCAATGACACCGGGTCTCTGTTGGAACACCCTTTATGGTTTTTATAGCAAGACGGATTCTCTTGTTCTCGAGTTGCTTGAGGCATTTCTTCTCAGAATTGTTGATCTTGGCCTACAAAAGCGTATCAACGCAAAAATAGCGAAACGTAAATGTCGTATGTGGACTTGATGATCTACTTTTTAATTTATACTATGCCTATACTTTAACGCCCTAAATGCCCAGGTTGTCGCTTTAATCTATTCTATTCTAAAGACATAATGGCACATGAAAAAGCCATCCTATAGTTAATTCAACAAGGTTAAGAATAGTGTTATTCATCGGCCATTATTGCTTACATTGTACATTGCGATTTTTAAAGGGCGGCTGACGGATGCAATATGGTGACGTGAAGCATATGGTGGACAAGCCTTTTATTAAATTTTGTGTATTATTTTTGTAAAAATATGTACAGTTTTTGTTATTGTTTGTACTGTACTCGTATATTAAGAAAGTAATTGAAGTATCACTTAACGAATACGACGCTCTTACGTAGAGAGGACATTTTCCCTTTATAAGTACATAGTGAACTATAAAAGCAATGGACTGAAAATATACTTAATAAAGACTAAAACAATTATTTACTTTTCAATTGACAACAAACAATTAATTCTATAGCATTTTTGCTATGATGTTCTCTCTTTTAAATCAATTGTAGTCAAATCTACGGATATCGTTCGATATTATTTTGACGTAATTGGCACCCGTCAGCTAACCATTAGACATTTTGTATGGTTAAGTGTACTATTACCTCACCTAATTCAGGTGACCCCTTGTTGTAAAAATGCAACGTAGTTTAAGGCAGGTAATATACTTTGACACGCAAGACCTGTCGTTGAAAAATTTACCAAGTAAGTAGCACGACTCTCTCTAGTATAAAAGGATATATAGGATAAGTCTATTAGACTCAGTATATGAATTATCCCCTTTTTTGTTACAAACTAAATAAGTCTACTTATATCCATTTTCACTAGAGCCAAAGTTAACGTTCTCGTAACGTCATTGAGATAAATTATATGGAAATTAGATCAGGGGTGTGATTCTCTCAAAAAAACGCGGTCGGACGAACGAACGAGTGAATGTCGCAGCGGCGAGTTTAAGAAGCCCATCAGAGCGAGCAAAACACATTTTAGCGCATGCATTCTCAATTTGGCAGCCTTATACGACAGAAGCCATGCTGCCAAATTGAAAATGCACGCGCTAAAATGTGTTTTGTTCGCTCTGATGCCGCCGAAACTCGAGTCGGGCCACTTTTTAAGTTTTCCAATTAAGTATATCTGCGGTTCGGTTAGGTTACGGTTGTATTATAAGAATACAAAAAAAAATTAAGCGGCTTTACGATAAATTAAAGTTAGGACATACGATGCATTAGAACAAATGACAATTAGGGATTTCATAGGGAGCCAGGAAAAGTAATATCAAAAGTATCTACGTGAATTCGTAGGCTAAAGCTGTTGTGTTTAATATATTCAAGCTTTTGCAAGAATAATCTTAGCCCCCATTACATAGTCTAATAATAAAGTACCACGTGAAATGGTTATATTTCATCTCGCGAAGCAATAAACGCAGACTCTCACGCTGCTGAGTGGCGAGTTTTGCATTTCAAATCTACGTTTTCATTAAGCATGATAAATTATAGTTGTTTATAAAATATATTTGTGCGATACAAAGACATAATTTCATTTATTCTAAGTATTGTAGAGGTTCGCAAAGTTATTGTTTGTTTTAACGAACGCTTCGCATAATTTATAGGTGAAAAACTTAAGCGAACGACCTCTTACATGTAGTTTTTACGTCAAATTTTCAAATATAGAATGTTGAACACTCACAATTGTCTGGATTATGGGAATTTTTGAAACTGAAATTGTCACCATTGTCAGGATGGTGACACATAACAATTCAAAGTACTTGGCGAAGCATTATTATGAATTCCACAAATGTGAATTTTGTAACCCAATTGTCACCTGTCACCATTGTTAGGATGGTGCCAGATTACAATTCAAAGGCGAAGCATTTATGGGTTCCAGTAGTAATGTGAATATCGTAAACAGAATTGTCACCTGTGTCTTTTGTCAGATTGTGACACGTGACTTTTCAAAGTACATGGCGAAGCATTAATATGAATCCCATAATAATATTATTTTGATTTTCGTATTTTTTTTTGTGCTACAATTACATGCAAGCGGTCATCTTCACTTATATGTTTTTCTCTTGAGTCCTAATTGTCAAAATCAAAAGTTATCCGCTACTCTGACGGTCAATTTAGCCGTTTACTTTTTTAACCTACGCAACGAATTGTGATACAGTTTTTCTATGATATAGATGATTGCTTTTAAAAGTTTTAAAACGTATACTGGTTTATGTTACTGTGTTACAAAAAAACTTATTTAAACTGATGCAAAGTCATAATAAAAATAGTAGGTAATTTGCCTTCAAACAACGGTATGTCCCGTGGCTTGCATGTGTGCGTGTCTCAACCGTACGTGCCACTAAGCACCACAAGCAAACTCAACAGACCGGATCAAGCCGGTTTAGTTGGATTAAGTACCAAGGAACACGCATTGAAGCAACCCTAGCGCTCCAGTGGCAATAGGTAACAGAAAATTCAAAAGAGCCGTTGATGACCTACTATTGATACTTTGGCAATGTGAGTCAAACATAGACCTTATTATCTGTGGTGGTGGTATAGGGGCGTGTAGATATTTCTGTCCCCTTGGGAATATATTATATTTATATTAAGGTGGCATGTTGGCATTGATACAACTTTAATTAAATAGGTAGGTAAACATACATACATGCATTAAATCACGCCTGTTTCCCAGAGGGGTAGGCAGAGACCACTTCTTTCCACCTGCTACGATCCTGATAAATCACTTCCTCTTCTTCCACATTCATATTTACGTCGAGTCATGCACGCACGTCGGTTTCGGGTACTTAAAATTCGGCCCTTTTTCAGTATTTCTCCGATTTGATTCGAAAAAGTACGCCTATGGCGGTCTATTCAGACCCTTCCACTAACTTTTGCTCTGTATACTCGTATCTCTTTCGTCAGTCTTCTTTCATCTATCCTTTCCAAATGACCGAACCATCGAAGCAAGCCCTTTTTAATCTAAGTAGGTAAACATAAAGGAACAATTCACATTTAAAATTATAGTAACGTTTAAATTACCATATTTTTTCATGGAACGTGTTACCACTTTAAATTCTGAAAATTAAGTATTAATTACAAAATGTGTAGAATTTCAAAATTTCCATGAACTATAGAGCAAACGTGCGATGTGAAATTTAATATTACCTTTTGATGACAGCTTTCACGTGCAATATAATTTTATAATGAGTAACCTGAAACTGAATTAAGTTTAATGAAATTAGGTTTACAGTGGCATAAAGATGTATGACCTTAGCACGGCCCAGACGGAGCCATTTAAAATAATAAAATCAAATAAAACCGGGATCGCTGTCTTCAGTTATTTTACACGAGAAAACCATGTGGCTTTTGACACATTATCGTATCGTCAGTGCTATGATAGGTAGCTCTTATTTACCTAACATAAATGGCATCCTAGTTGAAAACGTTATTAAAACGTCGACACATTATACATCAAAGACAATTATGGATCATACCGCGTAAATAGAATAAAAGGTCAAGTTAGGAACAGTCAAGTTCATATTATGTATAAACTTTAGTACCTTGGTTATTCAATTTCATGTTAAAACTGCCATTATAATGAATTGTCACAACGATTAAAGTGACAAGGCACTTATTTTTATATAGACTTAATTGTACCAACGTGTTTTTGCTAAAAATAATACGGTAAAAGAGAACTGGACCCATATAATAATTAAACAATTTCATCCAAAGAGGTTGTCAGATCTTACGTGTACTCGCAAAGCTTTGTTTTCCGTGCCATGTCAGCCCCAGGCAGAAAATTGTACGTAACTTCGTGTCACCTAGATTTTTCCTTGCTAAGTTACGGAATGGGAAATATTATTACTGTTAGATTATAATATTCTACTCGTGACTTTGTTTATTTTAGCCGGTATTTAATAACTGAGGCATTTTTTTCACATAGTAGGAAAACGTTTGAGGCTTTACCTCAATCTCACTTTAAAATCTGGTCAAAATATAATTTTAAATTAATTAATGAGAATCAAAAGAATAAGCACGTAACATAAATAAAATGAAATAAATAAATAAATAACTAGCATAGAAGCATTCCATCTTAGTCGTCAGGGTTGGCAACGCATTAGCAGTCTTAGGATTGCATTGCAGTCTTGTTAATGCGAATGTTTATGGGTCACAGTTTCCACTTACCATCAGGTGGCCTGTGTGCTCGTTTGTCTTCTCTATGCCATAACAACAATAACAACAACAACAACAACAACATACATTACATACATTAAATCACGCCTGTTTCCCAGAGGGGTAGGCAGAGACCACTTCTTTCCATTTGCTACGATCTTGACAAGTTTCTTTCGCTTCTTCCACATTCATACATCGAGTCATGCACGCACGTCGGTTTTGGATACTTAAGATTCGGCCATTTTCCAGTATTTTTCCGAATGACTCGAAAAAGTACGCCTAGGGCGGCCCCTTACGACCCGTCCACTCACTTTCGATCTAACACACGTAATAATAGTAACATTGTCAAATAGATGTATGAGGCAAGAGTAAATGGGAATGTTGGAAGGAAAAGGCCAAGGCGATCGTTAAGAAAGTATTAAAAACGGGCCAGATCAGGAGACTCTAAACCGACGCACGTGTATGAAGAGACTTATGAGTGTGGAGGAACTTGGTTTGGATCGTAGCAAGGGGAAGGAAGTGGTTTCTGCCTACCCCTACGGGAAAGAGGCGTGATTGTATGTATGTATTATGTATATGGCATTGCTTGGCCTTTCCTTAGCTTGACGATGCCTCAAGGCTCAAGAAAGATCACTTTGAAAATTGCTCCCCTTGATCACAATAATCAGGAAGTGAATGTCCTCATTAGTAAAAAGCCCCTATTATGTTATTGTATAAGCCGCCATTACTGTCAAGTAAATAAGAGCTATCTAAGTATTGACGATACGATAACAAGTCCAAAGCAATATTGTTTTACAGTGTTGAATAAATGCCCTGGCCAATCTCCAAAGAGCAGATATATGCAGCAGTCTAAAGTCAAATAAGGTCAATTATTACAAAACGTGTGTTAACCTTTATTAAAACAAGCGGCAATCTGTCTTTTAAATTAAACATTAAATGGAGGAAATCCCGTTCCGAGTGAAATTCGCGTTCACTCATGAATTATAAATGTGTATAAATATACTTTTAACATTTTGTATTTACCGAGAGCTTCACGGATGTGGTATGCAAATGTATATGTAATGTAGAAAATAAGAAGAAAAAGTCAGTTTGAGAGGTAAAAAGGAAAATATCATGGCTGTTTTGAAATAATGATTTGAGCGCATATATTCCAAATGACTTAAGTCTACATGGCAGCTTTTGAACAGTGTAATAATCTTTAGTCATTTTCAGGGCTCCCCTATGGAATCCCTAATAATATTTTGTCCAAATGCATCGTTTGTCCGAATTTTTGTTTATCCTAAAGCGATTTTAAGCGATTTGAAGCGATCCTTAAAGTTTGAAACTTTTTAATGTTGTTATAACACGACATAACCTAACCCAACCGCATATATAATTGGACGACTTAAAAAGTGGTCTGACTCATTGAAAACCAGTTTAGGGCACATGAAAATTCGGACAAACGTTGTTAGGGTTTCTCAGATTTGTTATCGTTATAACATTGTCGTTCGTAATATTGAAAATGGATTTAAAGTCCACTTGCTATTAGGGCGGCTGGGAGCTCTTTTACCTTCTTGCCATATACGATAGTAAATAAATATTATATTTGCCTTCCATAAGGGTGGTCTTGATGGTAGCTTTTTAGGGATCCGTACCCAAAGGGTAAAAACGGGACCCTATAACTAAGACTTGACTGTCCGTCCGTTTGTCTGTTCGTCTGTCTCTCTGTCTCGAATACTCAAATACTCAAACGTTTATTGCATTCCACAATGAGTAGGCCTACTTAAGCTGTCACCAGGCTGTATTTCATGAACCGAGATAGCTAGCTAGACAGTTGAAATTTTCACAGATGATGTATTTCTGTAGCCGCTTTAAAAACAGATACTAAGTAAAAACAGAATATAATAATGCAATGAACATGTTTTTTTTGCCTGTTTTTGCTCGATTTTAATAACAGCAACGCTTGAAATATTCACGGAATATTTAGTTATATTTCCACTTTAAAAGTATATAATTCAATTAAAATAAAATAAACATTTGAGGGGATACAACCAACTTGATATTTAATACATAATTGTACAGAACCCTTCGTGTGCGACTCCGACTCGCCCTTTGCTGTTTTTTTAGTACGCAGTTGCCACTTTAGGATGTTCCCATCTCAACGGCTATCATTCAACGAGTAGTTAAGACTGCGCCGAGCGTACGCCGGATGTACAGTGGCACCCTCATTACTTTTATTGTGTTTTCTAATAAACTAAAGTATTTTCTTGAAATTGGACGAAAGTTTTTTGTACTACAAATGAAAACACAGCTTATAGGGTATATCATATAAATAACAATTCACCTTCGAGTTAATAACTTAACGGAAATAAGTGGCCACCTTTTCTCGTTAAGCTACTCAAAGGGTAATTGTTATTAAAGTTTGTAACGTATCCCATAAATTGTGTTTTTACTTGCGCTACAGAAACGTTTCGTCTGATACCAAGGATATTTTTTAGTTAATTAGAAAACACAATAATAGTAATAAGGGCGCCAATGGACGCTCGACGTTTGAACAGTGCAGTCTTAACCTGGCTATTGCCACTTGAACTTTGCAATTCGGTGTCTTCGGTGACTTATGATAAGTCATCTGCGGTTCTCCTTATTACTATGTTTGATTCTGTTTCAGAGAATTTCCAATCGCTCTTTTCATTGCCCTTTGGATAACTTTGAGTCACCTTTACGACTATTTAATAATAACGTTTTAACTAGTTTAAAATTCCACATTATCAAAAAAAAAAGCAATTACCAGCTTGCACAATTACAATTGATTGCGAGTTTTTAATGTTCCATTAAAAAATAAATGTTGACAAAAAAGATTGGTAGACTTTACCTCATTATATTTTTACGTTGAAAATACACCGCGTAATTTTGGTGCGTCTATTTAGAATTTCTTTTGTTTTACTTTGCAATTTAATTTCAGGCTAAAATGAGGATAATTTGCGCGGAATCGCTTTGCATGTAATTTAGGTTAATAAGAAAATGTTATGTTTTAGGCATGAGTTTGTTTACATCCGGTGTTTACATTAAAAAAAGAACAAAGCGTTTATAAACCTAAAATAACGGGCATCAACATTTTTAATTGTTAAAAAGGTAAGTAAGAGCCTGTTACGGTTTTTTACGTTTAAGACTGCGCCGAGCGTACGCCGGATGTAACAGTGAGTGGCGCCCTCATTACTATTTTTGTGTTTTTTGATAAATTATTTTCTTGAAATCGGACGGTGTATTTTTGTACTATAAATTAAAACACAACTTAAAAGGTATATTACATAGTTTAGTAATAATTACCCTTTGAGTAGTCAGCTTAACGGAAAAAAGTGGCCACATTTTCCCGTTAAGCTGACTACTTAAAGGGCAATTGTTATTTAAGTTTGTTACGTATCCCATAAATTGTGTTTTTACTTGTACTACAAAAACATGGAAATTTTCAAGTTAATTAGTAAACACAATAATAGTACAATGAGGGTGCTACTGGACGCTCGGCGTTTGCTTGGCGCAGTCTTAAGAAAGGCGAAAGGTATACATGAAGTAAACAGTAAACGAATAATTGGTACAAACTTTTAATCAGGCAAACTCTTTCACATACATACTTCTAGCTCTTTCACCCTTCGATGATCTGAAACTAGCTGCCGGAGTTGGCGCCATCATGGCTATCTTTTTTAAAACAACCGGTAACTGTCAAAATAATGGCGCCAACCGGAAGTTAATTTTTGGTTGTGAGGACCACAAATTAACATTTTACTTGTCTATCACGGTTTTATTTAACTAACCACAAAAACACACATTAATTGCAGTTGCTAAGATATTTTATCCAAAAAAGAAAAAATATTAAACGTTATTTTATTAATGTATGCATTAAAGCTATAAAGTTGATTGAAGCCATTAAACTCAATGACATTTTCACTTAAATTTTAATTAATCCGATAATCCTGATTGAAGCCACACATTTTACAATTAATATGACAATACACATATTTATTTTTAAAGTAATGCGATTTGACTTCCATTCGAGTCGGTGTAACCGATCCATTTTAAGTAATATTATCTTTTTAATGCCATAGAGCACTGCAGGAAAACAAAAAGGCCATTATGATGGTAAGATCTGATTGCATGGTATCCCAAGACTACAATCTCAAACTTGCAATTCTTCGGACCGTATTATTGAATCGATCTTGCTTTAAATGCCTTTCTTAAGACACGTCAACTGATACAAATCTATCAACCTGACACGCCCTGAGATGGCCATCACAGTTAACATAGATCTTGCCGTGGTGCTACATGGTTACCATGACATACTAAAGTATTTCAGTTTAGGATGAGAGAAAGGGACAGAGCTATAGCCGTTATATAACTTGGTCCCTTTCTCTCAGCCTAATCTGAACTGTCTCTCAACCAAAACTGCACTGCTTTAGTAACATGTCACAGGTTTTATGATGAGACATTTACGTGTTTTGCGTCACTACCAAAATCATGCCTATGCTCCTAAAATGTTTCAGGTTTTACACCTGGAAGTAACAATGAGAACACTGCAACTTGCCTTTGTATAGCATAGACAAAGCAAATAAGCACCTGATGGTTAGTGGAATCTGTGGCCCATGAGATTTAAATTCTCAAGACTGCATCTGTAGACAGCAATGCTAAGACTGCAAGAGGGTTGCCATGCCAACCCTGGAGACTAAGGGCCGTATTCATAAATCCTTTTTTTTTTTTGATCAATGGCTTTCACTCCTGTTAAGGTGTATTTCGCCAATTTCAAGTTATTTATAGACACTCCCATGGACTTATTAGAGCAATAAGTCCGTGGATATCACACGCGAAGACAATTGTTTGGTAAAAGAGAATATTCTCCAATGGACTAAACAGAAGCACATGGGGTTAGCTCCACGCGCTTCTGTCAAGTCCAAATACATCTTGGCTGAGAGGCCCGTCACAACATATGTCAAAGTAAATGTCAAACCATAGAACACTGTCATTTTCGACTCATCTCGAGACGAGCATCAGAGTTGAGATTAGTTTATTAATACGGCCCTAAGATTGAATGCCTGTTATGATCGTAATTATATCCGTTTTATTATCCATTAACCGGATCTCAACAATGAGAACACTGCATTACCACCACCACTAAACCACTAAAGGACCACTAAAGGAAGTTTATTTACCAATTTAAATAAAATACTTTTAACTCCCCACAGAATCACTCGATCAATGTTAAACTCATAGAGGTAGGAAAGCATAGAGAGAGTATAAAACGGCGTATAGAATACTCTTCGCACTTGTTACTAAAAAGAGTCGTCTATATAGTGTGTTACCAGCACCCTGGCTTTTTTAAAAGTAGGTTCAAATAACGTATATCTGTAATTTAACTATGGCATTAATTTCATTAATAAATCATATTTTCAGGCTTTGTTAACTTTCTAACGAAATTTTTACTGCGGGCAATGTAAAGCACAGTACTTTGACAAGTGCAAAATTACAGTCGACGGATACTTTGATTATTATGATTTGCCCTCGTACCACGACATGTCTTGTAATAAGCAATAGCGATACTGATAACGATGAACACAAAGAAAGTTAATTGTGAAGTTATTTTAATTATTTTTTAACTGATAATACTTGCAAACAATACTTAAAGCAACATAATTATTATCGGTAGTTTTAACAAATTCCCGCATGCCAGTAACACACTGTATAAATGACTGCTTTCGATTGAATTTCAAAAGTGTAAAACTTTTTAGGTGTGTCAGTGTGTGACTCCGCATTAGTGTGCGTAAGTTTGCAGTCAGTGATGTGCGGTTTATCAACAATATTGGCTACAAGGTGTGTTGTACACGGGTCTGCTCCGTTTGACCAAAATGTTTTTGGTCAAATTTGTCATTTCCCAAATTTTTCATTTCCCAAAAAGTTGTATCCCGTTGCAGGTGATTTATTTTTTATGTACTTAGTCACAACTGTAACCTAACCTAATATAGGTACCTAGCAAGCGATTTCCATATTCCACAAATGAAAATTTGGGAACTGATACATCGCCTTTGTTCATTCCAATTCTGTAAATATTGTATTTAATTTTCTGTTTTTTGTACAATAAAGTGTTTACATACATACATACTTTGGCCAAACGGCAGGAACCCGTTGTACACAGAAGAAAAAAGTGGTACTTTTGACATTTGACTACACGGGATCTGTTTTCCTACATCTATGGTAAAATTATAGCGTGCCGGCAATCGCCCAATCGCTGTTAGTCGAGTTCATAACAATTATTATAGCAGCGCCCTCTTTTGATCGTTGCCGATAATTGCGCATTGGATTTGCCCCTTTATTGCTTTGATCGTTAAGTGGTTTTGAAATTCGATATTTTTTGGTCTAGACTTTTATAATTACGAAAGTGGTCTGGGAAAACCTGAGCGTGCTGATCATTAATAAAACATGTAATTGGATGCCAGTCTCATTTCTAGTTAATCTTTACATAGTAGGTATACAATGAAGTGGCTTCTGCTGTCTGTTCACTTAGATCTTTTAAACTACGCAACGGATTTTAATGCAGTTTTCAGCAATAGAGTGAATCGCGAGAAAGGTTTATATGAATAAAACATTTTGGTTTACGAACGGTTGTTACAGAAAACTCACATAAACCGAAGCGAAGCTTGTTGAGTACAAGTGCAATAAGAATTGAAAGCGCAAAAGTTGTGTCTATCTTTTTTTGATACCAGTGAAAAAAACTCAGAAAGAAAAACTTTTGCAAGATACAGTGTTTTCGCAGATAATCTGAATTATTCTGTTTTATGTTAAAAATAAATAAATGGTAATGATTTCTCATGATAAACCGCCTTAATAAGCTTAACGCACCATTAAGCTCTGGTGTGGTGACTCCATTAAAGCAATAAAACTACCATCTCCGCATAGAAATAAACAAAATTTTGACAGCTACCATGATCTCAACCTACAACGCCATCTATTTTTAGATTTTAGATAACCCCCCATTGTTTAGCATCAAATGAGAAAACTATAAACCAGTGACGTTAACGTGCTAATATACAACCTCAAAGCAAATTCCTCCCAACCAGATTGAGATTCGATTTCAAACTTTCAAATGAGATTTCAACGCTCCATAAGGTCTTAAAGTTGTTGATTGAACTACTAACTTATACCGTTTTAGAGCTGAGAACTAATCGAGAACTAGATAAGTATTAAAGTTTAGCACTACAACGTTCCGATTGCATACGTGTTATAAATCAAAGAGGCGGTTATAGGAGTTAGAAGTGATCTTGATTTCCAAGATGGCGGTTATTGGTTCAATTCCCGGTATAAGCAAATAATTGTGTGAAGAGTGCGAGTATTTCTTTGTATGATAGACTTGAGTTACATTAGGTTACGGTCAAATTTGAGATACGAACAAGCCATCTGATTTATACGCAACTACTGCAGATTTTTTAAACTTTAAATTTTCAATCTGTGGTCGATATCCGATGAGCCTAAAATTGTCCCTTGAAAACATTACCAACAATATAGTGCGTGTATACAGCCTTGGCCAAAGCGGTACATACCTACGTTGCCTTACGTGCGTACTAAAGCGCTGGGTAATTTTATTTTTCCGGTTTATACTCCATCAACAAAGAAAATAAAATCGTTTTAGAGATTTAAATCCCTGAGGGATCAAGTTAATTTGCCAGAAAAATCAAAGAGAGCACGAGAATTAAGTTTAAGTAAAACTAGCCAGTGGACTCATTTACGATAATTTTCAAAAGAATAATACCATATTCTCTCCAAATAAGACGCACTGGCTCGGAATAGGCATGTCTCCTAAGTGACAGATGCGATCAGCTGGATAACAGCTGTCACTCTGACACTCGCCATGGCCGATAAGGAATTTCTTTGAGATCACTTGATGGAATTCGGAGACGTTAATCTCGAATCTTCGTTTGAATTTGGAATGCGACGGATTGGGTTTGTGATTTCCGAATCGATATTGCCTGTGCTTATAGCAAGATTGCAACATGCGTTTTAACATGTACAATTTCGATAAAAAACGTTAAATTGAAGACCATTTCGAGAATGTTATTCACTTAGTAGTTTTTATATAACTAGCGATTAAAAAACTCTTCTAGTTATTTAAAATCTAGGTATTATTTGAAATGCTTAATGTTACCATCTCAAATATATACGAATATAGTAGCATTAATACATGGATTTAATAACAATACCAAAAAATGTAGCCAGGTTTTTAAACGTTACTTTTCATTCAGTTATTGAGATAAGTTAGGAACCATGTAATTTTGTACGTCGTTTTTCGTGTCAAGGCTTAAAAAAAATATTTAAAAATTATTTACATTTTATTTCCTTTTTTTCTCCTTTCCTTTCCTCTCTTCCTTTCCCTTTCCTTCCTTCCCTCCTCCCCCTTCCTTTCTTTTCCTTTTCCTTGTGACTAGGATTTCATATGTTTTGCATGTATGTATTTATTATTTAGATAAAAACTCCCGACGGCGACCCCTCCTTTCAGATTTTCATAAAACCAAGATAAAAGCCGTTTTGTTTTAACAACATTACTTTAAAAAAAAATACCTTGGGCCAACTGTTTAAGAGCTACGATGCAACAAACAGATACACAGATATACACTTACAATTTCATAAAACCCCTCTTTTTACTTTGGGGGGTTAAACGATTAAAGGTGAACCTCGGATTGCGTGGAATGAAATCGGTATCAAATACACGCAGTACTTGCCTGTAAGCAGTTTATCAGGGATCTAATTCATGGGTATTACGAATTTGAAGCACGCAACATGAATTGTTTCATTACTTTACTGGCTTCATTATGTTGCTTTGGTCATGCGCAATAATGGTTGGGACACGATTGAAGTTGAACATAGGTAAAAAAAGGGTTCCCTTATTTATCGACCAATTATTCGAAGAATTTCATTTTGCCGAATGATCATATGTCCGAATGACCAAAAGATATCGTATTATTTCCCAACCTCACGATTAGCAACTGTATGTTTTTTTTTTGAGGCCGTTTTTCGAGTAACTAACTTCTATGACAATTTATTTTTTTAATACAATATTTTTTTCCTGCCTTGTGTTTTCGAATGTCTTTTACAAATATTGAAAAACTTGATTCTGGTCTGATCACTGTTTGGTCACTGTTAGCCTAACATACTCCTCCGCTTCGCTCGTCGTCGCACCTAACTGGGCCCTGTCACATGTGAGATTTCAGTTACTATACATATAACAAAGAGAACTGTTCCACTGACGAAACATTATTCGTGTAATAGTTTTTTGGCCTAGTGAAAGATTTGGCAAATAATAGATATCCCAAAAGTTCGACCAAATGAAACGTTATCAAACAAAAATTTGGCAATAGTTTGATGTCAAAGTCAATCATCGGCGAAAGTTTGTTGGCAAGTACACCAAACGCGACACCAAAACAAATACTGTTTTTCTAATAGAAATGTAAAGGTAACCCATAACTTTATCGAATTTCACTTCATCGATTGTATAATTTTGTCGAATTTCATTTCATCGAACGTTATTTCGTGGTGAAACCATGAAGTTTCATGAATTTATGATATCAAAAACATTTACGTAGGTTAAATTAATTTTAAATTAGAATAATATTATATGCAATACGTTCATTGAAAGGTGTTTCGAAAAAAAAATAGGTTGGATACTTATTTTTTTTTCCTTAATATTTTTGTATGGCATGTAGAATTAAATGAGCACAGGTCACATGGTGTTGGTTATTACAAATTTTAACCTGTTCTCATCGAAAACTGGTCCAAGAAGCAATGTACCTATCTATGGATGTGAGATGTTTATTTTTTATTCTATTACAACATTGTAATTTTCATACGCGCGTGTATTTCGTATTCATTTTCCATTCCTATTAAAACACTCGCCTAATACTATTTAATTTCATAAAACACTTCGAAATTTGAATAATTAAACTAACAGCCTCTGTAACTAGAATACTCTTTGTAAATTATGTAAAACCTCGTCTAAAATATCACATTTTAAATTAACATTGTAAGAGAGTAACTTAATAATCGCGTCACCGGAATATAATGCAAATATGTGTATTTAATTACAAAATGTCTCGGACCCGTGCAATTTATGTGGTGGTGTTTTAGTTTTTAAAGCGTACGACATTTTATGTCTCATGAAAGTAAAATGAGGGTGACGCACTGCGCTGGGGAGCGCGGCGTTTTGTTCAAGTGGCTGAAAGGGGCCCCATGCCGTGGCCCTTCTTGTGAAAAAAATATAGGGGTTTGTGTAATATACTTTAGATACCATAAAACTATACAACTAGGGTCCTAACCTGCAACAATAGTCCAATGTTCCTCATTACATTATTCTAAAATATGATACCTTACTGCTATTATTGCTAGGTATATGTACTGTTTGGCCTAAAATCTATTGCTCTAAGCTCTAGCTATAGCTAAAAGCTATATTATAATATTTTTAGAATAATGTGATAAGAAAAATTTGACTATTGTTGTAGGCCAGGACCAAAGTTGTGTAGTTTTACAGTAGTACTTTGGTAACGAAAATTGATCTGACCTTTTTATTTATTATATAATTTCAGTTTAAATGTTAAAAGTTTGTAGCCAGCCGATAGCTGGTAAAAGTACTGTACAGTCGTCAACACAGAGATGCAGTTAAAAATTTGATAGATACAATTCTTTGTAGTGACTGTACAGAGGTATTTCATGTTGGTACTCAGGGTAGGCAATGGATGGGTCTCAGAGTCTACCTGCAACCTTGGTCGCCTTCTCTATTTAAAAAAAAAAATGTTGCTTCGGCATGAACATTTATGTCCTTATTCAATGTTAGGTTTAGGTAGAAAAAAATCTACAGAACGATGTAAAATATTCTTTAATTTCATTAAGGAAAATACAATAGAAATGTTGAATATTATTAGTAACTGAGCAGTCGGATATTATGGTTTTCAACAGCGATCTTTCTCAGATAGCTTTTCAAATAATTACAGTATTAAAACTGGTATTATAAACTGGTTAGTATTAATAACAGTAAACCTATTTTTTTTATTTAACTCATAATAAAAAATGAAATAGCGAATTTCATTAAAAGCAGGGTTAAGAACGTATTGCGCTTCAGTGAATCTTATTAAAATTTCAAATCTAGAACGCCATAGAATTCCAAATTTAAATACACCCGTGCTTTAAACCTGTATCTTAATAAACTATTTTAGTTTCCTGCCGGTGCGTTCGCAGCGTTCGAGCAGCCCGGAAACGTAGTCGCATATTCATAAGGCCATTATTATTGCGCCGCTTCGAATGTTTGATGCGGCTACTTGAACGAATCTGTTTACCGGCGTTCGAAATTCAAATCGCGGTGTGCGTTTCACTTAGAACGGGAAATTAGATGAATTTACATATAAAAAATATAGGGTGGTTAAAATTAATTGTAAAGTAAAAATATTAAAGTATCTAGATTTTGAATTTGATTACTTAGAACTTTAAAAAATAATCTACTAAACACGCTTAAGGATTTTTTTATTAAAGGCAAGAATTCAAAAAAAATACTGCTCGATAAAAAAAAACCTAATAAGAACGTTTGTAGATGTTATGAAATAAACAGAAATAGGTAATTAAATTGAGGATACATCCAAGAACAGGATGGAAATTACTCCTCCGTCAAAAACATGGCCCTTAAGTGAATGATGATTAATCAAATTAGAGGGGGATTATTTTTAGAAAAATAACAAACGTATTTGGGCCATTCTACTTTTCAGTGTACATTTTTGTCATCGTCCGATAAAAAGTATACCAAATTATGAATCCGCGAATAAATAAATAACATGAACTTAGAATGTTTAAGCTTAACGGTTTTCAAAAAAAAATCTCTTAAATTACTCAATTATCGCTGAAGAATCTTGGTAACTCAGTGGTAAATTGCACTTTTTCCATAGAAAAGGCGGGGACATCAACGTCCACTGCGTTACTAACTTTATAGTTATTACAAATAACTTTTTATGAATTAGATTAATTCTAAATATAAGCTTATTTACGTCCCTTTTCGAATTTCAAGTTAAAAAACGCACCACTTCACCGTTTTTTTGAATAAAAATAGTTTCGTGAGAACGTGGCTAAAAGTTATGTACAACGAAAAGTAGAATGGCCCATTTGCTGAAATCAGGATTTTGTTCGCGGGATATATATTTATTTATTAAATTATTATACTTAGTTTGTTATCAAAATAAATGTATGAGTAAAATTACACATTTATGTGATGTGAAACATTTATATATCTGTATTTGAATAACTTCTAATTAATTATTAACGACTATGTACCTACTTGACAAAAAGTCACTAATATAATTATGGAGACCGCTTGATTTGAACTTGGTACCATACGACCACAAGCCCACTTATGACACGTACTCTGTCATATTAATCACGTTTTTATAATTTCTAACTCCATTCACGTTAAAATCTCGCATCTCACAAAAATACTTGTTTATTTCACAATACACAAACAAAATGACAATGTTTTTTTATTTACTCTGCCGCCGATAACAGCAGTTCGCGTTAATTGGGGGTCTGATTGAACCGCGCCCAGTTAACAACCTCCATCGAGTTAATCGTCTTCATAACGAACGGGAATCACAAACGATATGACATGACAAAGAATCATTCGGATGAAAAACCGACTGTTTATGGCAAGGTAATGTCAGTGACTTTCCTAAAAAAAAAGACTGTTGGTGATAAGATTCAAATTTTGAATTTTGAATAATAAGAACCGCAAAAAACTCTAAAGTTCGGTATAAGTTCATTTGGTACCAAATTAATAAGCTCATTTTCTCAACTAAGTCTTTTTAAATTATTATACAGGTTGATGTGAAAAAGTCAGTTACGTGCACCATTTCAAAAACACCCTGTATATTATACCTACAGTTCAGGCACGTGCGTGTACCCATAACATGTGGCAACACATCAAAACGATAGTTTCATTACAACCAAGTATCCAATTCTCATGTTTATTCAGCGGTTTCGATGTTTTATTCCCACTAATTTCCTATTCTATGTATAGCACATTAATGCTCGGGAATGATGTATGGCGGAGTCAATTAACATCCGACGTTGAGTAATGTTGGGCACAATGCCTTCCGGAAAAATACGGCCAAGTGTTACGCAAATTTGGGGGTTGCATAAAACCATCTCGATGTAAAAGGGAATGGATTTAATGTAGCACTCTGACTTACATTTATTGCATAAAATTGTTTACGAATTTTGTCGACGTGTTATTAAGGTTACAAGCTAGCTTCGGAAATCAGATATATTTCACGTTTTTTTTAACAAACCAAATGCATTTTAAACTAATATAATAAAAATATTAAATAGCTTTATGGAATGACGTTGACTGGACTTTAATCTCTCGCTTTAAGGTCAAATGTTATGAGTTTTCAAAAAGATTGTAGGTAGTAATAATTGTATACCCTGCCACGGGTATAAATTAAAATTATTCTCATCAACGATTCAAAATATTAGCTTAAACTTTATTTCGGCGACGACGAGATGGCGGCCGAAAAACAAAATGGCCGCCATACCTTTGTAATTAAAATGATTGACAAACATGAAACGCCTCACCTTACAATATTATAAATTCCTGTTTCAATCGCGTGCTTCAACCACGTAATTGGCGGTTTCCATACGTTCTAAGATTGTTACGTTAAAATAAAGGTGGTAAGAATTTGTATGTGCTTACATGCAACACAAAATAGGTGTAATTATAAAATACAAGTGATTTAACATTATTTGGATTAATCCGTTTTTACCATTTTCAGAACCGATTTTACGTTGAATATTTTAATTTTAACGGTTTTATAATTTTTTGCTAGACAAAGGATGTTCTGTTATTAAGCCATCTATTTAATGACTCTTTGTTTTAACTAGACGGTCCCAATCTAACTTCAGTAAACGTCTTACACCCTTACTTATATACGTGGAATAAACTTGGAATAGTTTATGCCATGCTTTGTCATTATCTGTAATTGTGACATTTGCATCTGACAGAAAGTGACAAAGCATGGCATAAACTTCCAACCTCATTCCACGTTTATAAGTAAGAGGGTTTTGGAAACTGTTGCAATTTTAGAAACTTTTATTGATTAGATGTTTGTTTTAATGCTATTTTCATAGCTAAAGGTTTATACTTTTATTACTTTTGTTTATTCTCATAGCGTGAAGTCTCTCGCGTAAGTATCTCAATTTTTCACAAGTTGTACTAGGGGTCACATAAAATCAATGTTAAAGTTAAGATCATAAACTAGACAATGAACAATCGATATTTTTTAATAATTAACTACACTCTTTTAAACATAAATCATGTAAGTATGTTGTGAAAGATAAAAATATAAAAGAAGACTAAGTAAAGATTGTTTAAAAGCCTCACGACCACATAAAAGCAGTCTCCGTTAAATCTCTAGAGAGAAATAAAATCCACGTGACAAAGTTAGCCAATAGACCTTTAAATTAACTTGGCGAAATCAATTCCGTTTTATTTGTTTAATTTTCCACGGACATTCTGAGGGCGGTCGGACAATTGTAATTAAATGGACCCGTCTCTCTCTGTCGCTATATTCTCTTGCGTGTTTACTCAAATTGGGATATTGTTTGGGATATCTTTTGACAGCCGGCGCCAATACAGGGTGTTCTAAGTTTGCATTGTAGCTTCCAAACTGATTGACCAATTCATAAGTGTTTTTTTAAAGAAAGGCTCTTAGCTAGGTTTAATGGAAATCAGTTTAGCAGTCTTATGAGCTATTAAAGCAGGGGTTGCCATTTTATTGGAAGTTTTGATCATACAATTTATGACATAATAGATAAATATTCTTAAATATGACAGAATATTTTTTCATTACAAAAATGCCAGTATACATTTTGTTTTTACTATTTGAAATTAGGGAAAGCGTACCTAATTGATGAAGCCCTGATTATTGGCTCCTTGATTTAAATAATAAGTTGTTAAATACTGTATTACAATTCACTTGATTAATTTTATCAACAAAACAAATAAACGAACATCGTTAGCTCAACATGTATTAGCAACCGTCATTAAATTTTATTGACCACATACTGTACCAAGCCCATTCTGCCGTATTACCAAAAAAGGCTATCTACATAGTTACAGTAAAAGCATTTTCAATTTCAAGCAGTTAGCAATAGAGTATAGAATGCTTCAACTACTACGACAGTATAGTCGACTTCGAATAAAAAAGAAGCTAAACGGTGAAAACATTATCGTTAAAAATTACAGTTGGACTATACAGTTTTAACTTGCCTTTTTCGATAGTCTATGTTCTCGAAGTTTCATTATTTCGACTAATCTACATTTCCAGTACATATTTTTAATTAAAACTTGAATAACCACCAACGAGCGTGTCGGGCCGCTGTGTTGGGTTCAGTACTCTTACCGTATTCGTTAGCGAGTCGAAGCTCTGTCCCTCGCAGACCTCGTATGTATTCTTATAGAGTGCAAGGGACAGCTAGCGAGTACAGTAATGGTAACTCATGGTAAGGGTACTGTTTATAATTAGGTCGACTATTACTCGTAACTTGCAAAGTCAACTAGGCTGTGATTATTTTTTACTACACTCACGTTGGGAGGCAACCGGGGATATCCAAAAAAAATATCACAGCCTTGACTTTTTCTTCAGAGTTAGGAAAAATTCCGTACGCTCGTTGTGATCATCATTCTGAACAATAAAAAATAGTACTCCCGATATATCCCCAAAAATATGTAGGAAATGGAATTGTCCGTTTTGTTACCTAGAAACGTATTGGGTTTTGATAACAAAACGGAAAATTCCATACATATTTTTTTGTTCAGAATGATGATCCCAACCAACTTACAATTTTTTTGTCAAATCTGAAGAAAAAGTCAAAGGTGTGCTATTTTTTTGATACTCTCCAACCAATGAAAAGGACTGAAGATCCCGTTAAGATAGATTAAGACAGTTCAAGATTAAAAAAGAGGGTGCATTAGAAGAGACCTACATTCAAGGCTCAGCGTCATTGGTCGAGCACGCATGCTTTTCGTGATACATTGCTTTGCTATAATAGCTCCCGGCTCAACAATGTTAAAATCACTCGTCAATGGATGCTACAAGCATAAGGGCGATCAACCAATGAGACTGAGCTTTCAGCATTGGGTGGCAACAGGCTGAAGAAGAGAGAAAAAGAGAGAGATACTATAGCTATGATTTTTTCGCATATCCATAAATGACTCTTAACAAAAATAACCACTATAAAGCGTAATATATATATATATTTTGGCTCTTTCGGCATAGCCATTTAGCCAGGCTTAATATTTCACAAACAGAAATGTTTTTTTTTTTCACATACCCTCACTACTGGAAGAGATCCCTTAAAGGGATAAGGTCGCCTTTGTAAATCCCTGTTATATTTTTGCCTATTTTATAATTGATATCTCTTGTTTTTACAATAAAGTGTTTACATAGATACCAACATATACTATTTTTGCAAAGGCTATCTAATGACATCCTTCACTATCAAATAGATGAGTAAAAAAATAACCCGTGTTGGGAGTTTGTTATTTTACCACTTTGTTGGCGTGAATACTTTGCATAAATACCTATCTAAAATTACAGTTTTGTAGTACCATACCAAGAGTCTCCAAGTTAAACTGCGCACGGAGGGTCAGGCGGTCAGACGGACATGGATAAAATATAAGGGTTCCTTGTCAACTACGGAACCCTGAAAACGGAACGTTGACATTGACAAACGTTAATACAGCGCTAGAAACCGGACTGATTGTCCGAACGTTACCGAAGCCGAGCGCGCCCGAATCGATTCGTCATCGCAAGATGTCGGCCAATTTAATTAATTCGGAATTTATTGTCAAAAGGGTTGAATGGGGTTTCCGTTTTGCATTTATTTTTGTTGAAATATCGTGTTTCTTTTAGGAACCGGAAATTCGGATGGATGAGTTGTGATTACGTTCGAAAATTACTTTTTGGTGTCGGCAGTTTGTTTCTTTTCATTCTTTTGCATTTCCTTTTGTTATTTGACATTTATTGCGATTTTTACATTCCATTTTTCTTGTTTTTTGGTTAGATGTTGATTGGACGGTATCAGGGCACATTTTTATTCCGTCTCTAGAATATGCAATGATTTCCTTGATTTACAAAAGTAGATGAATTTTTCATAAGTTCCCGTTGTTTGAAAACATAGCAATAAAAAATATTATAAGCAACTGTAACAATAAAAGAAAAAGAAAAAAATTTCACTTTCAAAACTTTGACTACATTTAAATTAGTATGTAACCTCAGTGCAAGATTCTTTTAAATGTATAATTAAAACGTGTATCTGTCTTTCTTTTATTTATTTAAAAAAATCCAAATCTATGTTAACACCACTACTTGATGAAAATTACTTTGACCGTTTAAAAGATTCTAAAAATCAGAGCCGCCATTATAGGTCGGTGGTTTTTTGTATATAAACTGACACATCTTCGAAGAATTCTTTCAAAGAACGCTGTCAGACATGCCCAATACCCCGTAAACGATTAAGCCAGGTACGTATAGCACAGACGAGCGGCTTCTGCGGCAAAACGCTGTATTTTTCAGCCTGTGTGGTTGCTGGCAATTGACCGAGGCGGCTGTGAGGTCCTGATAGTGAAGTACACACTGGTGCGGGACAGGGGACAGGATAATAGCGGGGTCAATATTTATCTTTACATAGTATAAAATACGTCTTCCGCGTCTATCTATCTAAGGCCTACTTGCACGTAAACCCTTACCAAGGTTAATTGGTTGAAATTGACAGTGTTTTTATGAATCTGACATTCTTGAATAAATTAACATGGAGTTAATCTGGGGTTTAATTTACGTGCAAGTGGGCCTTACAGTCTGTACCGCTAACAGCGTGCAACGGATTTTAATGCAGTTTTCACCATGAGTTAGATAATTTTTGATTTGTGTTCGGATGAAGCAAATCGATGTGTCAATTATCCTCTTTTGTCCTGTGTTTTATCAATAGCTGTTTAATCGGTAATCAAATTCGAGATCAAGATCCTACCCTCAACGGGCGCACATTCAAATTTGAATTTTTTGAATTTGAATTGGAATTTGAATTACAGAATTATTATTTACTGGTTACACGAGTTGTTGAGTATTCATGTTTTTAATTTAAATAATGTAAATTAACTAAATAATCAAGAAGGTAACTGTCAGATTTTGATCTGGAATTCGATCAATGACTAACAGTCGCAGTAGACTTTGCCAGTGCCACGTCATAAGAAATATTAGTAATTATATTATTTCGAATTATATATCGCTTGTAACTTGCACCACTGCGTTATTGGGTAGTGCGAGACGGCTGTTGGGATACGATACACTCGACTGCTGAGTGCTCGCTGGATTTGACATAGTATCCCTTCTTGACATATAACGTATAATCGTATACAACAAGACTTAAATAAATATATTACATAAATCTATGTTAATAACGCCGTTTTGGTTTGACATTTAAAAACTTGCTTTAAAATGTAATACAATAAAGTTTTCAAAAATATAATGAGTGAAATATAGTGAGCGTAAATTTAGTTACATTTTTGAAACCATTCATTCATAAGAAAAGCCTCGCGATAATAAACCAGGCAAGACCATTTTTATTCTATAGGGTCTTGTAACCGTTTCTACGAATACAAAAAAAAAAACTACTTTTAACAACAGCAAATATACAGGGTGTCCCAAAAGTACCACGCCACAGTGACACCGGAGGTAGGTCAGCTCAAGAGGAACCTAACCAGCCTAACATGACCTCAGTAAAAGTTGCACGGTTTTCGAGTTATTAGCGATATGAAGATTTTTAAGAATTTTCCCCTTTGCTTTTACATTTTTAGTACCAGTATCGACTTGGACAGCTTTTAATAACAGTTTTTTATGTGTATGAAATCACGAATAGCTAATTTAGAAGTCTGAAGTGCTATTTTGTCAATAACTACTACAAGAATCTAAAAAAAGTTCGATTTATCTCGATTTAAATTGTCACAAAAACATTAATTTCAACTTTGATCATCTGCCACAAAAAAAAAACAATTAGAAACGAAACAAACAAGTAACGCCAATAAATTAGATACATTATTCAGATTCAGAAATGGTATAACACATGTATCTTACTACGAAAACGATAAGCATTTTTGTCATTTTAGTGATGCCTCATGGAACTAATAGACTAAAACTTGAGCTTCGAAAGCAGTCACTAAGTGCTACAAAAATGTTGTGGACAGCGGTTTTGCAAAATATCATGAGGGCTAATTTGTCACTCTTTTGAACGTTAACTTATTTTAATTTCAATGGGCCGGATAAAATGGCAATGAAAATAAAAACAGTTTTTTTTTTCATTCATTTATTGTAAACTTAAATAGGTTACATTACAATAAGTGTTCAAATTGTCTCCCATGGACTCGAATGCACAAAAAACATCGTTTTTCAAAATGACGATAAAGTGAGACAAAAGTACAGAGTTTGTAATAACACTAATAAGTGTCCAGGTAGCAGACAACTTGTGCGGGAGTGTGAGCAGTGATGGCGTGCAGCATCAGGAAGGTTACAAAAAATGCCTATCTTTTCGCAGTAAGATAACATGTGTTATACCATTTCTGAATCTGCATAATGTATCTAATTTATTGGCGTTACGTGTTTGTTTCGTTTCTAATTGTTTTTTTTTGTGGCAGATGATCAAAGTTGAAATTAATGTTTTTGTGACAATTTAAATCGAGATAAATCGAACTTTTTTTAGATTCTTGTAGTAGTTATTGACAAAATAACACTTTAGACTTCTAAATTAGCTATTCGTGATTTGATACACATAAAAAACTGTTATTAAAAGCTGTCCAAGTCGATACTGGTACTAAAAATGTAAAAGCAAAGGGGAAAATTCTTAAAAATCTTCATTTCGCTAATAACTCGAAAACCGTGCAACTTTTACTGAGGTCATGTTAGGCTGGTTAGGTTCCTCTTGAGCTGACCTACCTCCGGTGTCACTGTGGCGTGGTACTTTTGGGACACCCTGTATGCTTAGGCAAACCTGATTCACTGACTTACATATCAACCCACAGCCGAAACTTCTGTACCTAGAAACTTTAAATTTGGTACAGGGGTTCCTTTCATAATGTAAGTGAGCACTAAAGTCTCCGTCAATAGAACTTGTGAACGATGTTTGACACATAAATAACCACAAATATTCACCAAGAGTGTTTTCATTAAAAATAACGTATAATGAATAGTTATTTCATTTTAAACTTAATATGAAAATGACGATCTAGTGTATAAATAAGATAAGATAAGATAAGATAATTTTTTTTTATTTTTTATTACTATTATTATAATTTTTTTTTTTTTTTATTGTTTTTTTTTTTTTTTTTTTTTATTGTTTAATCATTGCAAAGACCTCACTTGATCTTTAAAAGTACGTGATTATCGAGTAATCATGGTGAATTGGTTCGTTTGGTTTTGTTTACATCTTTTGCAAGTTCTATTGACGGCGACTTTAAGAAATAATTTTCCGAAAGTTGACCCGGGAAGTACGAAGTCGCGGGCGTTTTCTAGTTTCCTACAAAACTAATTTAGTGTTTTTTGTAGATATAAATATTTTAGTCTGTGTAACTGAAGAACCGATAAAGTTTACTAATTGACGATAGTTTTCATTTTAAACAGTCATATTATCTGTTTTTATTATGAAGATTTTCTAGATTTTTGGAATTTGTAGTTCTAGCGATAGGAGAGGGCATTTTTAATTCATTTATTTTAAAACGTTCAACCAAATCTTATAAATGTACGAATCTAAAAGAAAAAAATAATGTGCGGTGTATATTATATCTGTTTAAAATTACTAGCTTTGAGAATTTGTAAAATAAGCAACTGACAGACAAACGGACCAACTTGTCAAATACAATACGAGTTTCTTAACAACAGAAGTATACTCGGTTGACCTCACAACCATCTGGTTCCCAGATGATCTGATTCCGTATTTTCTCTTGACCCTGGTCCCACATCACCTGACAACGGATCATTAATCTTGTAAAGAGGTTGAAGTACGTATGCGCCACACCCTATCAAACTAAGTTCGACAGGTCCAATCTTATCTTGTGACCAAAATGGATTTAAGCCAAATAACGAATACTGGCCACTCGCGTGGGAAAAAAAACGAATTTTAATTCTAAATTTGAATTGAATACTGGCAGTTTTGACACGTTCTATCTGAATTTAAGTGTAATTTAACTGAATTTAGGGCCTCTAACGGGAGGGTTTTGAAATATGTATATATGTAAGCTCTTTTTTGCACATAGACAATAATTACAATACATGTTTGCATCAATATAAATAATGTACATAGGCGAACTTATCACATATGGAATCTTTTCCAGTTAACCTTGGAGTAGAATAAGCAAGGACAATGCCGAAGGATAGGCAAATTAACAAAATTTCAGGACATAACAAATAGGTAGTACATACAACAGAGAAACAGGAAAAAGTAAAATAAAATAATAATACACCAATAAATACATAAAAATATATTTGTTTATACAAAAAAGAGTAAAAAACTAGTTTTTTTTGGTGACGACTTCTCAGTTTGAAAAGCGATCGTTTTTTTTTTGTATGGTGGCTAATGTAGGAAGAGAGAGCAATAGAGAGATCTCTCTCCAGGCGGGTGTTATGCCTGGGTACCGAAGTCCATTGGGATGAAGTTGGAAGTGCTACATATATCAACTGACTGTTGGAATTTCGCTTGCGCGTTGTAGAACAGTTTAGTTCCGCTGTCTGACGTTGTGACGCTGTTGGCGCTGGCGAGTTGGTGGTACATGGTTTGCCGTTAGATGTCGCCATGTCGCCACAGCTAATCTTTATTTATCTACAAAGCGACTCTAACGATTTGAATAATAATTATGGATAAGGGATTACTTGGGAACAAGAAACCGATGTGTCAAGTTGTCATCTTTGGGAATCTTTGGGTTTCAACCCAAGCAATTCGACGTCTCCCAGATATAATTATTTTATAGGGTAAATTGGTAACTGGCACCGTTGCAATAATATGTGCAAAGCAAGATATACGCTGATTTTAGAATACCTAGATCCGGAAATATAACCCGAAGTGTCAAAGCATCTTTAGTGACACCGTCAGTATTACAATTGATGACCATTTCTTAAATGGTCAATTATTGATAAATTTTCCTTATTATTAGTCGAAAAACGTCATGTAAACTTGCTGTATGTAAGTCATTAATGTATACGATGAAGAGAGTAGGTCCCAGGATGCTTCCTTGCGGAACTCCAAAATTAATTGGATAGGAATTCTAAAAGGTTAATATAAACCCAGTTTCCCAAAGTCCAGTTTAAACAATAATAGTTTGAACAAATACCCACGAGTAAAATTATTCATTATTTAAACGTAAAATAAAGGTTATTTAACCTTCGTGATGCGTTTCGTGCGGAGTATCCAATAAATAAGCAATCAATATTCATGGAAAAGAGCTTTTTGCTTCGGCCAATTATTACACCGCTATTAGTGCTGGAAATAATATCAATTTAATTACCTTTACCCTTAGTTTCATTGACGATAAATAAGTACAATTGCTAAATTTACCATTTAGTTTTATCACAAAAGCATTTTTGGAAAAAGCTTTACTTTTTTTGCAAAATTGACAAGATTTCATATTTTCAAGACTTTAATTTTATTCGTTTTATAGATACTGTTTGGAAGGAGGAAGAAACTAATAGTTTTAAATTTTCTCTAGAATGAATAATTATTTTATTATTAATTTATTAAGATGTACTTATTCTAAAAGGGCGTAACTTCATTTCTACGACACAATGGACATATTACGTTAGTCCAATCTGTATATAAAAAAGTATCATGTCAACCGATAATTCTCTAAGTATCTATCCATCTGTCAATAGTGTCAATGTCAAATTTGAAGTATGACAGCTTTTTTTCTCGTGAAAAAGGCAATGGTATTATATCTATTCTGCCGTCCATTAACTAAAAGGCGGCTAAAGGCTCTTACGACCTTTTTGAGTTATATATACAGGGCGACTCAGCTACTTATTAGCTATCGATCTATCTAGGTTTGGTTTCAATACCTTTAAAAACAACCGAGATACAGCCTTCAGAAAAGCGGCTAAATTCAGATTTTTTGGGATATTACTACCAAAAAGGCGGTTATTTAACACTTACCTATCTTAAAGGCGATTAAAAGTCGATAACTGCCAATTTTTAAACGTAACACGTGTTACGGTACAAGACTTAAAAGCAGCTATTTTATTTTCCACAACTTAAAAGCGGCTATTAGACTTTAGCCATCTTATAGCTTAAGAACGTAATATTCAACTGCAAAAGAGGTCTTAGATTAAAAAGCGGTCTATCCGTGTTTACATAAGAAATAAGCGGTTAAAATCCAATAGCCGCCTTATTGTATGTAAATTTTATTATTTTTTATCAAAATACATACCTTAAAGGCCGTGACGGTTTTATAATCTAGAAACCAAAGTAATAAAAATCAATTCTTGCTTCATTAAATGGCGGCTATACGACATTGCCTAACTAAAAGGCGGCAACTCAATCCCCGCGCAGCAGTCGCCCTATCCCCTGTCTCGCCTGTCGGGCTGACGGCGTCGGCCGAAGTCAGTCGCCGGAGTGCTTATCTAAAGAGCTGAGGGCCCAGACAAGATGCACTACGCTAGCTAGCGTTTCTCTTCGTTTAGTTTTTAAACCGATCGCGTCACTGGTAGATGACGTGATACGAAAAGTCACGTGATGTGTGTGCCAGTGACGCGTGGTTTAAAAACTAAACGAATAGAAACGATAGTTAGCGCAATGCATCTTGTCTGGGCCCTCTGGTCGCTTCGCAAGCGCCGCGGGCGTCGATTTCCGCCAATTCCACCATGCCGCTGCCTCCAAAAAAAACGTCTACGTAAAGTTAAAATTTCTCAAAAGGCAGTAAGGTCTAGCTAGTACCTACTATCAAGTAAACTTTCGTTACTATAGCTTGGTCCCCCACTCGCTTTATAGTAGGGGAGCCCATGAAACTAAACCTAGTCCGATAATACTACCGGATGAGATATATTATTATATATTTAGACGCGTCGTTAATGGGAGAACACGAAATGGCGGGTCCATATTGGCTCATATAAAATTGGTCTTTCGATTTTTTATACAAATAACGATTTGTGACTATACTCATCATAACTCTGAAAAAAATTTGCTCATACTTTTTGTTCATACTTTTTTAAGTCATAATTATCGCAACTCATAAAGCAGTTTTTCAAAAAGCTGTTACATTTTAGATTTTTATAAATCTAACCAACCTAACTTAATTTAATCTACACGTAAGATATTTAAGAAATTGTGAAAAGTGTATCGATGAATATTGGCGTTATAACTTCAGATGATTATAAGTTTCGATCATTTCTACTAAAAAAAATATGAATAGTATGAAGAGTGATCATTAGGTTGTAAAATTCTATGAGATACCTAACTTGCAATTTTATATGAACTTTGGCGTTCCTGAAACAAACCAAACAAATGCCCAGGCCGCGGTATTAAAAATAATTCAAAGAAATTTTTAGAATCGGGTTTTTGGTATGATAAGACTCCCAAATTTCGTTTGTTCCTCGAAACAGGGGAGGTGTAGGACTATACGATAATGCAATGCTGCAAGCCCTCATAATTGGCCTTATCAGTGCCAAGAGCATGACAAAGACGCCTCGTACTTAGAAATCTAGTACGATCGACCTCCTCAAAAAACAAATGCTCATCAGAAAGAGCATGAATTTCTGTGTCAGGAAAACCACTGCTGCATTTTCCAAACACTGGAGAAAGAGGTAGCTGCAGCGATTGAAGGTCATCCTTTGCGCAGCTGTATTCGATCAGACTACCGGATAAGATTATATTAGGTCCTTACCTATGAAATTGGCGTTTTCTATGGATAATTTTATGAAAACTGTGGTTTTCATACATTTAATTTAGTGGATTATTTTGTAACGTCAAATAAAAACCAAACAAAATTCTGTCAGGAATATTTGACACTTCTAAGTTAGATTATACATATTATACATATCTTAATTACTTAAAAATATTTGGCTTCATAAAACTCTGCGTAATTGAAACACTTAAATTTTAAACATTAAGTTAGAAATTTAACCATATTATTTGTATCTATAACCTTTGTAACATAGTGTATTAATGAAATTAAAAAAGATCTTGAAAGTTAAAGTTAAAAAAAAACGCCAATTTCATAGGTAGGTATATTTAGACGCGTCGTTAATGGGAGTACACGAAATGGCGATGGCTGCTATGCAAAAAACCTGGCAACGGTATTGAAAAAAAAACCCAAAAGAAACGGTTTTCTATTTAACGATAAGACTTCCAAAATTCGTTTGTTCCTCGAAACAGGGGAGGTGTATTGACTATGCGATAATGCAGTGCTGCAAGCCCTCATCATTGTTCTTATCAGTGGCAGCACGATCTACCTTCTCAAAAAACCTCTAGTCTAAACCAAGACTTGTTTGACTTTTTTATAACGAGTCTGTTATAAGTGATACAAGTACAGTTGGTAAAAATAAAGCGTGTCACAAAGACGTTTTTTTAAACCCTGACGCACAAAAGAGGGGTGTTATAAGTGTGACGTGTAAGTCTGTGAGTGTGTGTGTGTCTGTCTGTGGCACTGTAGCTCGTAAAGGGGTGAACCGATTCGGATGCGGTTATTTTTATTTGAAAGCAGGTTCATTGGCGGTTTTCATAAAACCTAGCTTAAAACCAGCTTTCAAAAAAATCTGTTTGGGAGCTACGATGCCACAAACAAACACTCAAATACATAGACATAGAGATACACGTTATAAACGAACACCCCTCTTTTTATTTATTAGTTATTGGATGTCTGTTAACCGCAGAAGGTTTCGGTTTTATTTTGAGATTAGGTTTGATATTCTACTTGTTAAAGTTCCAAGTGTTTTTACTGATGACAGCCTTCTATTTTAAGAATGAGTTATTGATCTCTTTTTGTTTTTATAAGTTTAAAGAAAGGTATTATTTAGTAGCTAAGCAATAGAAAGTTACGCGTTTAAACTGTGATGTTATCAGTGTACCTTTGCAATTTGTTCCTTTATTATACAGATTTTTATATTTTGTATGAATGAATTTGATTTCAACTTAGTAAATGGTGTTTTTATTAAGTTTAATTTCGCTGTGTTTTTAGCAACTACCCGAAGTCATTGGATGTAGTAACATACTTCGATTGCAATCCATAGCAAAAAAGCAGTTATTTTAATTTGTTCTTCAATTAACTGCCTTTTTCTCTAGCATTGATGATACAAAACGTATATTAGATTCTGCCATATGCACTCATTTTAAACTAGAAGGCCGTTAAAGTCGTATGGCCGTCTTATAGTCATGTCTGTTTGCACAGGATTAACTAGGCATACATAGCTAAAAAGCGGCTATATCATGTAACCGCCTTTTAGTTATGTTTTTCATATAACTTTTTTGTATTTGTACAATCTATGGTGGATAACCTAAATTACTGAACTAGCAGGCGGCTAAACATACTTTAACCGCCATTAAGCTATGTAACGTAATTCATAAAATTCTACGGTATCATAGCTAAAAAGGAAAATCGAAGATTTCAGCTATAAAAACAAGGAAAACCATATCAAATTTATATGTATAAAATAGAGCAAGTCTCGAATATTAGTATACAAAAAAAAGTACAGGGATATCGCTCACCAGTTTTCAGAGATATGGTTTCCCATGTTTTTTGGCCATAACTCAAAATGACCCTCTTGTATTTAGCCGCGTTTTAGATAATGGACGGCAGTATTTAGGCATAGTATTGGTAAAACTCGATATTTTTATTAACTTACTTGTAATTTTGTAAATAAAGAAAAATAAATCTAACTAATATTATGCCGTGTTCAGGAGGCAAAACCCTTTCGATTCGTATAGTAATTTGCAGGTGTCACCAAAATGAAATGTTGTCAATTGTTATCTCCTTATCAAGACCAAACTAATGAGTTCCAACACGGTGGGTCTACGTTAAATATAGCGGAGATCCTGTCGCCACCTTCCAACTCCATCATCAGATCAGCTCTTAGATACCATAATACTGCATTTTCACCCAATTTAACCATTGTATGCACATATTCAGCTTCATCGCAAACCGGAAAGTGGGTCAAATTCAACTTGCAAGATTTTAGCCTTACACATACAAAATAAGGAAGGGCAAGAAACAAATAAAACTGTTTGACTGTTGGAGTATACCGTAACTCATTAATTCCCGGTTCCTATATTCAAGAAACGAATGGTTTTTTTTAAGTCTCGTTAAAATTTGACATTTGCTACGTACAAAATGTGTCAAATTTTAACGAGACGTAAGGAAAACGATTCGTTTCTTGAATATAGGAACTGGGCATAAGACTGTCATTTGTACCTACTCTATCTGCCGCATAATGCTTGATTAAAGCTGCTGCTGTCACTTTCTTTGCTATAGTAATTGAATGACCACACGTCACTAAACAGGCGTTAAGTATAATTGACGTATCTGAGCGCGGCAGTATGTATCGTATCATATATATTTTTAATGTATTAAGACTATGTCCGTTTAAGACCAGTACACCTTCAAAGAGAAGTCTATTTTGCAATTCTAGTTTGCATAGAGCCTTGAGCAGGGTCCACCCGCTTGCTTTAAAATTAGCATGTACTGCCCTCAGGCAACACGTGAGCTAACCGTTCGGTAACCCAATTTTATTAATGAAACTCCGCTCCCACAAATTATAGTGCCCTGTATTTTTATCGCAACGCTTCACAATTGCTAGCGGTTAATGAGCCGAGCGAGCAAATTGCCCGAAAACAAATTATAGTTATACAGAATAATTGCGCGGCCCTTTATAACAGGTTTTTCCTGCTTCTCTAAGGCCGTTAGAACAGATTTTCTGTTTCTTACTGCTTTAATTTGCGAGAAATGGGAAGCAAATTCGAATCGCTGGTAAATTTGAATGTTCCTTTTATTCGTTAGGGTTCACTTATGTTTTACCAAATCTATTTTACAAACTTTCATTTTGCAAAGAGATACTTCCCGCTGCTTTTTTTACAATTTCATGTGCTATAAAGTCTAACCTAACCTAACTTATTTAATAAACCCATGTAATCTTTGTAATATGTAATAGGTTAAGCACAAATACGTTTTTGCGAAATGAAAGTTTGTAAATGATATACCTAGTTTGTCAAATGATGATTTGGTCAAAAGGCAGAATACCATTCGTGCAATTGTGAGATAAGTATTATTTTAGTCAAACGAGCTAGCACCTTATGTAAAGTGATCACCGTCGCCCATATACCTGCGACACCATAAGCGGAATCGCAGATGCGTTACCAGCTCGTCTCTTGAAGGTATCCAAGTCGTAGCGATCCGGAAATACTGCTGCAATCAGCTGATTGCAAAACGCTGTCACCCGTGACTGAAGACTGAGGTGGTGGGGATGATACAGCCGTTTGCGCGTAGGACAATAAAGGGGCCCAGCCGTAGGCAGAATTACAAACAGCTCCTCGGAACAGTTCCTATGATAGATGAGGTAAAGTATGCAAGGCATGCTACGTTCCTCCAAAATGCCAGTGGATTGAGCCGACCAGAGAGTTACCAGATGGCCTATTGCCTAACGCACTCACAATCGCCATCGACTTCAAAGCGGAACAATTGTTTTCATTTTGTAAGCAGACAAGCCATCGATTTTCAAAAATGAAAACGATTGCGATTGCGAGAACAACCCAACCCGCTATAATCTAAATAAACACTGTGACAACATTTTTTTTCTTTATCCTCCTTATCTCTACATTAATATATTGTATTACATCGTATAGAACAAAGTCACTTTCCGCGTCTAGCTGTACGTATATCCGCTAACTCTTCCTAAACCGCGCTTCGGATTTTGATGCATTTTTCACCATCAGTTAGAATTTTTTTCACAGGAGGTTATTACGTAAGTATAAAACAATCTGGTTTGTGTACGGACAACACACATACACCGAAGCAAACCGAGGGTGAGTTGCTGGTATAATACAAAAAATAACAAAAAGGCACTACCCTCTACAGCATCTGAGCTGAAGAGAAAAACGGTACAAGTCAAATGCACTGTCTATTATGGTTTTGTACCTTTTCAATTACGAGTTACGTCGACTTATAATGAGGCCGCAGAATTAAAGCTCTCCCTTTCACCATAGAGTCCCAGAAATACCAAAACTTACATTTTCTTTGCTACAGATTTCCCGTGAGAAAATCAACGCTCTGGGTACATTGATAACGACTTCCCGGCTTAGTCTCTTAGCACAATACAAGGGACCGGGGTTCGATATCCGGTTGGACAAATATTTACTTGGGTCTGCACCCGGCCTTGTTTATTTGCTTAGGGTCTTGTTCATGATTAATTTAAGTAGGTCAAGACAAGTAAAGCTCCGTAAATAGTTGAAATAAATAATAATCTAAACCGATATAATAAACGCGAATATGTTTGTCCGTCTTTCATGACAAAATATCGATTTTGTACCATTTTGTGATTTTCTATCAATCTCAAATTATGAAAAAAAAAATTGAAGATACTCGTATAAAATTATAAACAAGGTTTTTTTAGTTTCGCACTTTACAAAAAAAAACCTATAGGCATGAAAATGCCTTACAAGAAAAGTTTGTCTATTTTATAACGATATACCTACCTTTCCATTCTTACATAGGTTCTTTTATTTTTTGGTAACAACCGCATTTAATCATAGTCGATTAAGTATTTTTTTCTCTTTTCAAATGTTTATAACAGTTATTAAGGTCCAAAACAATGTTGATGGACGTGTAACAATCGAATAAACTAAAGAAATCTAAATAAAATAAAATATCAATGGAAATAATTAAAAATGTGATTTTAAAAGAAGACTATAAATGTACTATTAGGTACCTACCTACTCTGTGTCTAAGCCAATAAGACATAATTACTTCACATAGGAGAAAATCCCCCACGCCGTAATTTCTATCCCTCCTTTCAGATCTGATAAGTCCATACATGTGCAAACCCGGGCACGCTTTAGGGATTTGGTATCGATAAAAATGATGTCGATATACATATGCCCGTTGAAAATTCTCGAGTACTATAAAAAGGGTAGATATAAAATCTAATATCGAGCCTCTTAACATGATTAAGGTATGCGGATGTCATTTCAATCAAAATGGAAATTTCACTAACCAACATGAACGAGAAATCGGCTTTGAGTCATTATAACTATTTTAAGAATGCCCTGTTGACCACTGTGGAAGTTGAAAGAACGTTCAGTAATTTAAACTGGATATTTTTACCTAAACGGCAATCCTTAATACGAATATGGAAAAAATATTAATTGTATGTTATATTAATTGTAAAGGTTTCTAGTACTCTTAGTCGATGGGCTTGCAAGCTGTCACTAAAACACTGGTAAACATCTTAGCCTGATTGTGCAAAACGTGGTTACAGAATTATCAACGACTTATTTAAGAGTGGTTGGTAATTCTGTAGTTCTGCCTACCCCTCTGGGAATCAAGGCGTGAGTTTATGTATGTATGTATGTATGTATATTATGAAACTATTTTAAAAATAAACAAGTAAATGCATGTTTTAATTTGTTTATTGTTTCTATTTCAAAACGAAGAACAATATATAAGTATTTATGATGGATAACATTTAGATGTTGACAGTAACATCGATATATTTTTTTGTCGATAAAATATTTTGCTACATGACTTTAGCAAAGGGTTATGTATGTCATTAAAACTCGTATGTTCCACTGTAGCTCATAAACTTTTAAACCAACTTCTATAAACGGGATGTCATAATAATCTTACGGAAATAGTGAGTTTCATTATAGGCTTCAAAATTATAAGGATAAATTCGAGTACCACGATATTATATTAATTTTCGGACCTTGTTTTAAAGGGATATAAATCTTAAAGAAAAAATATATACTTCTCTTTGTTCTGTTACTCATTCAGTACGCCAGTCGTGTTTCATTTTGTAACATTTAAATTCTTAAACGTAGAAAGAATTGAATAATTTCAATAATACAACGTACTAATATCTGTTCATCCGATTAGGGGATACAAAGTCACAAAATACAGACAAAGACATTTTGTTTAGTCAATTTAGAGTTTTACCCACTCATCCATAAACGCACAATAGCTTAAGTGTGCACAAAAGATGTTTTGTCCTTTATCTTTCATCACGACTATTGAATTTGATAGAAAAGGACAAAGAATACTTTAAATCAAATAACTTTAAGAACTTATTACACCTTGGTGAATTCGTGACAAGCCTGACAAGAGGGACGCCGAAATACGTAAAATTATATATAATACTAGCAACCCGCCCTAGCTTCGCTTCGGTTTATGTGAGTATGATAAATAGCCTATAGCTCCTCAATAAATGGGCTATCTAACACTGAATTTTTTTTTAAATCAGGCCAGTAGTTCCTGAGATTAGCGCATTCAAGCAAACAAACAAACAAACTCTTCAGCTTTATAATATTAGTATACATGATGATATCTCCATCTCATTCTAACATAATCCCTCTAGTTAGTGACTAATTTAGCACGGTGTAATAAGATCTTTTATTTGTTTATGTTTTTGATTTGATCTAACAAAATACAAGCATAAAAACCTAACTACATGTTTCAAACTATATTAAAGCGAAAAAAGTTCATCCGTCTTTTGTTCGTAAACAACGATAGATGGCGTCATACCCTCCGAGTATGGAAAAACAAGTGATCACTAATTTCGTGCATCTTAAGTAGGGTCTTGGTGGCATAAGTGGTACTGCGCCTGCATCGGCCCGGAGAGCCAGAGGAGATGTAGGTTCGAATCCTACCGAAGACCGACGATTTTATTTCGCTTTAATATGGTTAAGAACTTCGCAACAGACGTTTCTGTTAAAATAAAAATCTTTACATGTTTCAATACAAACGTCTATCATATCAATGTTATCTCGTATAGCCTAAAATTTAACAGATAGCATTCCTTAAATTAAAATAAATCGACACCTCGTTAGTCAAAATCCACCATTCATTCAGTATGTAGGAGAGAACAAAGAACCATAGATACTACCAAGCATTTCAGTTAGATAAAATCAAAACGGCATTAAAGGTCCAAATTAACGTCCATAAAAATCAGAACAAGATTGTTGTCACTTCATAAATCGAGTATAACACCAACAATATCCCATAATAATGCGCGGTAAAAATCGCCCTCGCTCACGAAATTGACTTTCGAGACGAGTTTTTATAACGTTGAGTAAAGAGCAAACATTAGCGTATGAATATGGCCTCTCGTGTCATTTTTCTTCTCGTTCCGTGGCATCATCACTCATCTGAAGCATAGCATAGAAAACGAGCAGATGAGACACAGCGATGAAGCGAGAGAGGTCACGTTTTTTCATTTGTTTTCTCCAATGGTACGGCTAGCATATGGTTTTGATTGTGACGCTTTTGTTCATAGTTAAAAAGGGACAAAGGAATTCTGTGTTAGGCTTAATTAATTCAACTAACCGTTGTAATATTCGTACATTATGTGGGTATTTGTCTATAGCCATGCATGACTCGATGTATGAATGTGGAAGAATCGAGAGATTTGTCAGAATCGTAGCAAGTGGAAGGAAGTGGTCACTGCCTTCCCCTCTGGGATACAGGCGTGATTTAATGTATGTTTGTGTGTCTACAGCCTGTTCTTAAAGAAAAAACAAAGGCCATATTCTACCAAGTGCCAGGCGAAGAATTTTGATTTTATTTATAACGAAGATCGTGGCTTATCCAGTGGGATCTAATAATAAGGCCATTCGTGTTATTGCGTTTAAGAAAAAATAGACCTAAATTTTATAGTGTTAGGTTTTTAATAGTTAATTTCTTATTGATTATTTTCAATTTCGCACATTTCATTTCACTAATATAAATGAGCCTAAGTATGCAAAATGTGGTTACAGAATTATCAACAAGTTATTAGAGTTGTTGGAAATTTTGTAACTCTGCCTACCCCACTCTGGGAATAAAGGCGTGAGTTTATGTATGTGTGTATAATATGAATGACAGATAAAACAAACTTTTTACATCATCAATTCAGCAAAATAAAAATTATCTCAATAAACTGGTAGCCATTGTGAAATAATTCACTGGTGTTTCATTGGCCATTATTTACACATACCAGCTGTAAAAACCTAAACCAACTTTTCGAATCGAAAAATATGCTCCCGAAACTATGTCACACGAACGCGAATTTATTAATTTGTTTTTTAAAAATTGGAAACTGATAAAATGGCCGCGTATTTTTTTGTTCTCAACGATTTATGGCCTATATCGTAGGTTGTAGATAGGCTTCGGTGTTCAGATCCATTCAGCCGATACGTGATTGGTTTAAAAACAATAGCAGATTGTAAAATACTATTTGGATTGTTTTTGTTTTATTTTGTGCATTAGTACGAGTACGTATCGTTTTTAAATCGCATATTTTTTTGTGTTTTATTTTATAATTCAGCAAATCAAAACATTTTTCAATCAGTTTTATCTTTCACTTTAGGAACACAACAGCGGAATCTAAATTAACGAATTTCAATTTGATTTAGCCGAACTTTCTTCGATATCTTACAGTCAGCCAAAGATGGTGGTCTACGCACCCTACGGTTGAAATTCATTTGCACGTCATGATACAACAAGTTCGATTTTCCCTTGCGATAATATTATGACAGTGGCAAGTGTCAACCTTAGCGATATTCAGATCTCACAGAAACTTTTGTCAAAGCTGGTAGACCACTTTCTTGGCCGACCTTACCTAGTCATAATAATTATATGTTTGTCGGACTTCGACATTTATGCCAGCTCTCACTGTCAACTGGTTAAAAGCTACAATAGCGTCATCAAGATAATAATGATTTCGAATCAAGATGAGTTTATTAATACAATACAGTAAACTTAATTGCTTTTTCCATAATGTCAAAGTAACGATAGTTCTTATTGACAGTAATGGCGGCCTAGTTAAAAACCATACCATACTCATAACACGTCAAAGACGATATAGTTTTTACCGACTAGAATCTCGGCCCACGTGGCCAAATTCAAATTCAAATCCAAAATATAATATTCAGTAAGTTGGCCATATGAGGGCTCTTTTACAAGTAGGTAATATAAAGTGAATCTATCAGCGCTTCGGACAAGACCATCATTGCGGAGAAGCGCCGCCGCAAGAACTCCAGCAGAAGGTTATTTTTTCAATCATTAGAACATAATAATAATTTAAAGTTAGTTACATTAAGTAATAATAGGGTAAGAAAGTAATTAATAATAAAAAAAAAATACTTACTACAATTATAAAAAATTAAAGTAAGGTTAATAAACATTAAACTAAAAATAAAAAATAATTACTATGAGAACAACACGACCAGCTCTCTACATCAAAAGCCGCATATCTGACTTGCTATAAAAAAACCTGTTTTCTAAAACTACTCTTTGTCTTATTCACAGCATGCCAGTCTACAACTCATAGGTAGCTAGGTATCTTATTGCATGTGTATTATACTCATAAAATGCGGGTCAACCTAAAGGGGCTCACTTAGGGCAGAAATATGCACAGGCACGGTTTTATCAACTAAAGGACGATGTTTCACCGTTTTTATGTGTACAAGTTTGAGGAACGTGATGAAATTCTCTATGCAGGCTTTTTGTGCTTTGGTCAGTGCAGTCACGCAGTTTTTTGACGTGGACAATATTTCACTGTATGCACCTGAAGCAGTTTTTAAATTTCACGTCGGACATATTGGTAGTTTGTAAAGCTGTCAATTTGTTTCCATGAATAATTTTGAAAATTTCATACATACCAAGGTTCAGAAAGAACGAATATATTTACACTGTAGTGCCCGGCTGTTAAAAAATCAATCCTGACAGCTGTCATTTGAGTACAAATTATAACCTCAAACCCAAGAATAGGTTATGAATTGTACTGCGATGACAGCTGTCAGGATTGACTTCTGAACGGCCGGGCACTATAATATTATAAAGAGGAAAGATTTGATTGTATGTTTGCTTGTTTGTTTGTTTGTATTGAATAGGCTCCGAAATTACTGGACAGATTTGAAAAATCTTTCCCCATTAGAACTCGAGGAACATAGGCTATATTTTATTTTTCGCGGATGGAGTCGCGGGCAACAGCTGATTGTGTAATAACTATGTCAAAATGCAATGGTCAATCCATTGCACCCAGATTTGGGTTAATTAATGATGATAAGGGTCACAGAAACAAAAGGTGTATCTCCTGTTCCAATAAGTTAAGAATTCTAAGGCTTAAATCTGTGTATGACACAAGTCAGTTTATACACAAGTTTGAAAACCGAACGAGTTAACTGTTTCTTGAAGGTCGAATAGGGCCAGAAAGCGTTATTGCCTAACAAGATGATTAGTAGGAATCAGGCACTCCTTTCAAAATGAGCAGTGGCATTGGTTGTTTGGGAGTTTTTCCTGGTCCTTTTGATTCTGTATGCAGATTTGAAGCAAACACGCAGCGGAGATAAATGAGTTTTCATACGTTTATTATATTCATAGGGTGAAAATGAGGATCCTCTCGCATTGCCATTGAAAATAAAAGTCATATTTTCCGAGTATGTTTCAAAAAACATATTATTAGGATCTCCAACAAACCAGTTTTGTGTTAGTATTAGATTTAAAAAAAATCTATCCAATCACGTTTCAATAAATTTTCGTAAATTATTAGTAACAACACCTTGCTATTATTGAAAAGCATATAAACAAGTTATTTTTCGATTTGTTAACAAATTACTAATCGGTGAGCTTTCTACGTTTTCCCTTTTGTGGAATAAAAGGTTGAGTGAACTGAATGTCTAAAGTTATGCGAGAAGGTGGATGCCCGCATTTCTTCGATTTAAATAATCCTTTGTTTTATGTTTTTACTACATCTCCGAAATTGTATTATTTATTTTAATCTGACATTTTGATGTATTTAATTATTATTACTACTGGGACCTGTACATCCCTATGACATTTAAATTATGTAGCTTAAGTTTAGTATTGTAATAAGTGATTTATTTTAAAAAAACGGCTTACTGTTGAGTTTCTTGCGGCGCTTCTTCTCAACAGTGGTCTCTTTGGAAGCGCTGGTAGACTCAGACTTGTAAAAGTGCCTACAGGGCCTACTTACAGAATAAATGATTTGATTTGATTTGATTTGATTTGATTTGATTTGAATCTGATTGTTTTTGTTAATTTACATTTAGTTTGTAATTCACAGTGCTGCTGTAGTGTTAAACTGTTATGCTGCGTAATTATTAAAAAAAAGTTACATTACATTAAATCACGCCTGTTTCCCAGAGGGGTAGGCAGACACCACTTCTTTCCACTTGCTACGATCCTGACAAATTTCTTTCGCTTCTTCCACATTCATACATCGAGTCAGGCACGCACGTCGGGTCGGGTACTTAAGATTCGGCCCTTTTTCAGTATTTCTCCGATATGATTCGAAAAAGTACGCATAAATAAATAAATAATAAATTGAGTATTATTGACTATCTTTTCTCTGTAAGGTTGTCTCGAAGAGATCGCTATTTAACGATAAGACCACCAGTTGACTGACTATAGTTTTTTTTGTAAATCAGTTCCTTGGTGTATGCGGTGTAATAGTGTTCTGTATTGTATTGTTTTTTTTATTTTTTTATGTCATAGTGATGACAAACGAGCACACAGGCCACCTGATGATACCTGATACCTGATACCTGATGTATGAGTAATTTCCAGTGTACTCTAGAAAGTTAAGATAAATACAATAAGTACTATCAGACCATTGGAACCTTGACCCACCATAGAGCTGTGTCACAGAGACGTTATGATTCAAGTCATAAGAAGTGTCAAACAAATTGTTTTAAAACGTCACTGTGACACCGTTCTATGGTGGGTCAGGGTTCCATTGGGCTGATAGTACAATGCCAAATAATGATTCACAAATGAGAATAACATCACATCGCCAGTTTGTCAAAAGCCTCCGTTAACGGACGTGACAAAACTGCGATATTTTTAAT
The DNA here is from genome assembly GCA_963966035.1 of Acleris laterana. Taxonomy (NCBI): domain Eukaryota; kingdom Metazoa; phylum Arthropoda; class Insecta; order Lepidoptera; family Tortricidae; genus Acleris; species Acleris laterana. The sequence continues at coordinate 3,052,324 of OZ014456.1, read as the reverse complement.
CAATTCGCACGTGAAAACGCATGATTGGATGTGTGATGTGTTTGCTAAATCAGGTTGAATTTATGACGGACGTACCAGGGAGGCACGTGTAACGGGAAATTACCTGAAACAGAAAAATACAATAATATTAAAGTCATGTTTATTTTACTTGCAATGTATATAATGCATGTATGTCTGCCGTGCTCTGACTAAAACTCCTCAAAGGGACTTTAGTGCGGTTTTTACTTTTTTAAATAGCGTAAGTGAGCGAGAAATTCTCTATCGACCTATCTTGGTTTCAATTTTTTATCTTATTTGCTCTCGAAGATACAGAGTCACCAAACATGTCTAAGTGCATGATTTTTACCAGTTTTCAATCCTAAAACCTGTCTAACCAACAAAACTACGCTTTACTTTATCTAAGTGCGGTTAATGTTTTTTTTTTGTTTTTAACTCAACTTAAATACATAGCTATAAAACCATTTGTTACGCATTCTTAACTTATACCTCGCTTTAATACTTTTGCGGATTTATTAGCGTTTTTTTATTTGAAAAGTGTATACAAGACACAACACTAAAAACAAGTTATTATAAACATAGTACGTTTAAATTTAGTTAAAGTCCTTTAACCTTTTATTTATAGTAATATCATTGTGATTCCTTTTACAAATACAACGCTAAAAACGAGCAACTAGATTTAAGACGTGTATAACTTGTTTGACAAATAAAACAATACATCGCTAAAACTCCTTAAAACAACATTGCAATACTAAAACCTAGTAAAGTGCTGTTCCCCTCCCGCGCTGCTTTTGCGAGCGGGCGGTCAGTCGGCGTCGTGGCGCGCTAAAAACAGTCACCTGCGCGAGCGCCTGCTGCGCGAGTTCCGCCAAAATGTCCGCGAACAAAAGGTAAGACACTTTTATCTTTGGATTTTCGTTACAATGTTACCGTTTTACTAAAAAAATGCACCAAAAGATATCTAAAAATTGACGTGAACATGTCGAGTTCATTACTGTATCTGTATGCTTCACGACCTTACAAGGCAATAAGGTCTAAAAGTGTATACCTACCTACACGTTAATAATTAACTCAAATTGTAATAGCTAGATTTCTTATTAACAATAGTAAACACCTTAAAATAATGTATGTATTTCTCTGTAAATAGGTTTTGCAAGCCTTTGTTTAGTGGTTTGTGGAAGTAGGTATGTTTGTTTTATTCAAATCTTACAAGTATAAACATTATTGAATCCCTGTTGTATTATTATTTGTTTAGAAGATTTCCGATTATATTTATTATTAAGTATATTTTTATATCATAAAAAACGACGACATGGTTGTCCTAGTTGCTTACGCAGCTGGCGGTCCCGGGATCGATTCCCGGTCGGGGCAAATCGAAGTAACTATAAATATGGTTAGATAAGTACTAAACATCGGTATCAACGTTCAACGTTTTTGTATGAAAATAACCGGTTAAAACTGGTGGCACGGCTTGATAATATAATATTATATTTTTTTATTAGGTAGGTATTATTATTATTTATTATTATTATAGGGATTAGGTACTTTTTTTTTATTAGTATTGTAGGGATTTATTATTATTATTATTATTATTTGAGATTATTTTGATATTTATATTTTTCAGACGATTTCCCAACGCGAGAATCCAAAACATATTACAACTATGCATTGCGAATGAAAACATTCAACCTAACAAAATAGAAAAGCCTAAAAGTTTGCCAATGCCACCCATATCTGGAAATATAGGTAAACTTAAAGAATGTAGTACAGAAGAACAACTCGCAAACAGGCTTTATGCAAGTGAATATTCAATGACCGGGCCTTTGTTCGATAATTTTTCCGAAACTAAAACTTCGTACAATAATAAATCTGAGCTGACAACATCATTGAATATGGATTTATTTGCGTTATCTGATCCCAAGTTCCAAGGAATAGCACCTGAAAAGTCAACTCTCTCAAAACAGCCTCTGATTTCTGAAAACGATCCAAATTCAAACGCTGTTCAACCAGAAGATTTACGCGAGATTATTGATCTAAACCTTACTACATTTCCCTCGGCTTCATTCATTGACGAAATAAGTACTCCCCAAAGTGCCTCTTCTTTACTTTGCACCATAAATATCTCACCACTGGATTTTTCATCCGATGATTCTATAAAAGATAAAGATTATTGCCCTAGCACAACAGACAGCGACTCGGACAAAGAAAATAATATCAAACGACGCAAAGTTACACATTACGTTCAAGTTAGCGATAAAAAAAATACTCCAACTACTTCGACAGCTTCAATCTTTGCTGAATCAATAAATTGTGATCATAGCGTATCTAATAATTTACACCAAAATGACTTACAACAACAAGGCGACGCAGATGAGCTTGAGGTTACAGTCTCATTAACTTCTCCGACTACCATTAACGTTGTTGTACAAGAAGACGCACCCGAAACAGAAGATAACACAAGCAATATTTTACAAGACGCTAACTTAAATCAACCAGAAAATATCTCCACCGACGGCATTTTAACATCTTTAACGGCTACTACTACTGACAAATCCAAACAGCGAAAAAAATACGATACATCACTGGAAGAGCGAAAATTACAAAAACAGACGGAAAAAAGAGAGAGCTACAGGGTAAAACAAGGATGTAGGGAAATATGTTATAAAAAATGTACCAAAAATTTTACGGAGGAGGAACGCAAAACAATCAATGATACTTACTGGAATTTATCTTGGCCACAAAGGAAAATTTTTGTAAAAACAAGTTACTCTATTGCTATTCCCAAACGAAAATCTACAAAGGAAAGTAAACGACAACCAAGACGGACATTCTTTTTTAAGAAAAACGACAGCACCAAAGTAGAAGTGTGCAAAAATTTTTTTTTATCTACTTTAGGTTTTAACAAAAATAATGACTTCGTATTGTGGAGTTCAACGGATAGCGATTTAATCGACAAGAGAGGTCTACACCCTAAGACTCCAGCTGTTGATCGCGATCTTTTAAAAGCTCACGTAGACTCTTTTGAACCTCTTGCACCGCACTATCGTCGCGAACATGCACCATTTAGACGCTACCTACCGACTGATGTAAATATCACTCTAATGCATAAAGATTTCTGCCAAAAATACCCACTACAGTCCATTTCGTATGAGTTATATCGGAAGCATTTAAGAGAAATGAATATTTCATTCGCAAAACTCGGTAACGAAGAATGCGAAATTTGTGTAGCCAACCAGTTGCATTGTAAACAAACATCTCATGATCCAAAAGCAGATGTACCTGTCGACTGTGTGGATTGCCAATTATGGAAAAAACACCATGATAATTATAAAAAATCACGTAAACTGTATGAACATCACAAAACTCTTCCTCAGGATGAAAGTAACGTTTACTATAGTTCTGACCTGCAAAAAGTTATAATGTTACCGAGATTAGAAGGATTCAAGAAAATTTTATTTTGTCCCAGGTTGACAACTTATAACCAATCTTTTGCGCCTGTTGGTAAAATTTCTAACGATCACAAACCCTTGGCTGTACTTTGGCATGACGGAATATCAAGTAGAAAACAGGAAGATATCATGAGTGCATTTTATCATTTCGTAATTCAGCATCGCAACGTAAAACATATACATTTATGGATGGACAACTGTAGCGCACAGAATAAAAATTGGCTGCTGTTTTCACTGATGATTCACTTGGTCAATAGCAGTTTAATTGCTACCGAAACTATTACATTTTGCTATTTTGTACCTGGACATACATTCATGAGCTGCGATCAGTTCCACCACCAAGTTGAGAAATCTATGAAGGCAAAAGGAAAAATTTATGATTTTAAAGATTTTGAGCAATCTGTAGCATCCGCAAATAAATCACGAGTCGATGTCAAAACTATGGCTCATAATGACTTCTTCAAATGCTCTAACTTTGTGTCTGACAGACGTCTTCAAAATACAAATCCACGCGTGTATCTCAAAAACTTAGTGCAAGTTTGTTTTAAACGCAACACTTTTGACGTCTTGTATAAAACCGATTTTGACGAAGATTATGAAACTCTGCGATTTTTGACAGACAAATATCTTAAAAGGCCCGAAATATTCGGTCTTGATTTCAAAACTGGCCCTAAAGGCATTGAACAAAGCAGAAAACAAGGAATAATAAAAGCTTTGACAGGCATTACTCCACCCCATAAAATGGTATTTTGGAATGATTTGCCAGTCATTCATGAAAGCCATGTTCAAGAAATTAATACAAGGGGTATTTTAGAATAGTAGTAAGTACCTATTTAGTACCAAGATACTTACGCACTTCATACCATAAGGATAAAATCCTATTTTTGTTTATACGGATTACATAATAATTTTAAGAGCAAAGTTTTGAATAATAACTATTGATCTCGATTTTTTAAACCCTACTTGTTAATTGTGTACCTGTTGATATTTTTAAGAATTTAAGAGGATATCATTCGATCTCAATTAGTTAAGGAAGTATGTTTTATTGTAATTTTTGAATAACTTCTGGAGTAAGTACCTAAGTAGTAGTACCAAGATACTTACGCACTTCATACCATAAGGATAAAATCCTATTTTTGTTGATACGGATTACATAATAATTTTATAATTTTAAGAGCAAAGTTTTGAATAATAACTATTGATCTCGATTTTTTAAACCCTACTTGTTAATTGTGTACCTGTTGATATTTTTAAGAATTTAAGAGGTTATCATTGGATCTCAATTAGTTAAGGAAGTATGTTTTCTTATAATTTTTGAATAACTTCTGTAGTAAGTACCTAAGTAGTACCAAGATACTTACGCACTTCATGCCATAAGGATAAAATCCTATTTTTGTTGATACGGATTACATAATAATTTTATAATTTTAAGAGCAAAGTTTTGAATAATAACTATTGATCTCGATTTTTTAAACCCAACTTGTTAATTGTGTTACCTGTTGATATTTTTAAGAATTTAAGTGGTTATCATTCGATCTCAATTAGTTGAGGAAGTATTCTTATTTGAATTTGTGTAGTAACGCTGATAGTGTTTTGAGTGTTGATTTTGGTATTGTGTTCATTTTATAATTTTAATAAACAAATTGATCCTATTGTATATTTTATTTCATCAAATTATTCAAAGAATATAGTTAATTTCAACGTATAGTTTAGGACTATAGGCAGCTTTTAATAGGAAAATTAAAAATTATTTCCCCGGGGTACAACACTTAAACCTAGTTACTTGTAACGGTTCGACTCTTAACATGTTTCTAGATTAGCAAAATGAGGTCACTTGTGGTAGTACACATAATTATGTTGGCTATCCCTAGTTTAAAAATAGTAAAAGTCTAATAATGTACGTGTTGATAAGCAATTCAATATAAAACCTTGGTAAAAAACACAACTATAAACCATTAAAGGGATTTAGCCATTTTTTTTGCTTGCAATTATAAAAAATCTTGGATTAGTGGTAAATGATCCCAATTTTATGACAAAAATACTACGCTAGTAGACGGTTAAGGTTACTTTGCTAGGTTTTAGCGTTCAAAGTATAGATTAGTTCTTATTTATTTGCACACCTAGAACACAAAAACCATTTTATAAAAAATTTGAAGCAGTATTTTGCGAAAACACTTATGATAATTGTAAGTACAACATTTATTTTAAAGGTTACACAAAAAAAATACAAGGTAAATCATCACAAAGTCTAGAAATATCGGTTTTTAGGTTTTTTATTTTTAACTCAAAACTTTGATTTGTGGCTTAGTGGAGTTTTAGCTAGAGCACGGCAGATGTATGTAAGGGTCAAACCTTGCACGTTAAATTTGACCCACTTCCCGGTTTCCGTAGAAGCTGAAAATTTGCATATGCCTTTTGTTCTGATGACAATACAATAATATAGTACCATTAAAACATCGATAGGTCCTTCGGTACCTCGGTCCTCCTTCTGCCACAGTCGCGTAAAAAGGGGACCCCTCCGAAACACATTTTTTTTTCGCGTAATAATTTAATAAACGTCTTTTGTGTAGTAATCTTTTAGTTTAGTTAGGTTAGATGCGAAATGATACATTATGCGTATTAAACAGTATAGATTCCGATATAGACCCGGGTAAAAAGTATAATGAGGTTCTTTTTTAACCTAGTCAACTCTAAATACCTTTAACCTTGATAAGCACGAGTATAATATTCGTTTTAGAGTCGTGTATAAGTAATTATCCATATTACAAACCTAGAGTTTAGTTTGGAACTGTGTAAATTTGTGTAAGATTGTGCCGTAATAATTCTTTTTTACTTACTTTATTTATAATAGCGACCCGCCGTCGCTTCGCTTCGGTTTATGTTAGTATAATATAACCTATACCTTCCTCGATAAATGGGCTATCTAACACGCGAGATTAGCGCGTTCAAGCAAACAAACACACAAACAAACTCTTCAGCTTTGTAATATGAGTAGGTATAGATAATTATTACAATTTCGAATTCAACGAAGCAATAAATTTGTTTGTACACAAAGTCAACTAACACAAAACAATCGTTAAAAAATAGGTAACGCTCAAGCTAATAAATTGATAGGACTGTAAAAAAACCCTTTTACTTTTAAACACAGATGCTTGTTAACAAAAAAAAAAACATGGCCGCAAATCAATTTGAATTTGCAGCAGCCTTTATCACCCTTCCCTTTTTTGATAAGGGTTCAAAAATGGAACGAAACCGTTACGCAAAGCCTACAGCGTTATCGGCACGTCGAAAAAGAACGTTATCTTTTTATAGATCCTTTCAAAAGTTGGGAAAAGGGTTACTTAAAATAAGTGGACGGTTTGTTAGTCGATTTTTTATTTTTTATTTATTTGGTTTTAGGAATGACAAGTACAAACAAGGAAGGTACCTAAAAGTTTTTTAAAAAAATCTGGAAGAGGCAGTGGTTTTTTTTTAATCATTCACTGCTTAGATAAACGCGCATAAGCTAAAGTGTGCTTGAAATATGCTCCGTCTTTTAGTCACAAGGGCATTTGAATTTGACTGACCGAGACAAAGATCACTTTAACTAAAATAGGTTTATTCTAAGTTTATTAACAAGAGCGTTTATTTCTATATATTTAAGAGCTACGTTTTTGTTGGTTGAGAAATCCACAGCCAGTCCAACTTTCCACTTACTGCTTCACCGTGTAAAACGACACAACCATCTTTTTTTTATCGCTCAAAGTAATAAATTGGCTATATAAAACAAAAAAATAACATGTTTGTATTCTCTTCTCTATGCGTTACATAACTATGAATCACCCTGTATTTATTATTGTATGTAAATAAGTGAACACCCTTTATCTACAGCTACCCTCAAATCATAAACAATTTAATCAAGTACCGATCTGTTTCTAACGTTCGAAACCGTTAAATCTATTGGACTAACGCATTTTCATCAATCAACTCGCATTGCAATCGCAAGTGCGATCGGATCGCGTCAGTCGCGCAAAGGATGTCTAGTAGGGTACGCTCTTTAATAAAACATAATGGGGGAGGAAAATACTGAGCGCCGGGAACAAATGCCTTCCAGCATGGGGAGGGGGCCAGGAAAACTGCGGTGTTCCATTTAGTCCTTTTAGTACGTACATAAACTCATGCCTTCATTCCGAGAGTGGGGTAGGCAGAGCTACGGAATTACCAATAACTCTAAAGATCTGTAACGTTATGCACACTTAGGCTAAGACGTTTACCAGTCTATTAGTGACAGGGTGCGAGCCTATCATCTAACAGTACCCCTAGCCTTTATTTCCTTAGTCGCTTCTTATGACATCCACGAGAACACATGGAGTGGTACTATTATAACACGGCAACCACACTGGTTCTTTTTATTTCCATTATTTAACTGTTAAGATAAAATTAGTCCAAATAAGTACTTGGAATGGCCAGTTGATTTAGACGACCAGGTTTTGATTCCAAACCCATGGAGAAGACAAATAAGCAGACAGACCTGATAGTAAGTGAGATCTGAGACACTGTAATTTGTATTCTCAAGACTACAATCTTAAGATTGCAATTTAGACAAAGATGAAATGATTTTATGGTAGTAGGTATTTTCCCTCGTTGTCTACGCCCACACCGGAACGCAATAATGCGAAAACTGCTGCTTGGCGGTAGGCTGAAGGATGATATGATGGTGATAGCGATGCAGACTGACAAAAGAACCAACCTAGCAAGGGTCAGGTTTTGTCCGAAGGGCCAACGCACCTAAATAGGAGTTCCGCTAATGCTGAGCTCCATTGATCGCTAGACAAATGATTTGAACACTTTGCCTTATACATAGCCTAGAGCGTAGTTTAGGGCGTGGTCAATTTGTGTAAGTAACACTTATGATTTATTTATTTTCACACCTCTAGTGAATAACGTTACGATCGATACGAGCGCTACGAGTGCTACACCGTGGTCCGTAGCAGAACTTTATCGCTACGTTGCGAGAATTAGATATCAATGAGGCAAGTCGTATGTCGTAGGGTGGGACATGTATTGAAAGAGAGACTTGGATTCGTTGTATTTCGACAGTACGTGTAGGTACCTACTAAAAAGATATGAAAGAAAAAAAGAGTCTTTACATATGCCAAAATAAATTTGATGTGATTTCTAAATAAATACGTATTGTGTTTTAGTGAGTAATTTTGTGACATGAAGCCGGTTTGTCATAGAGTAAATCAAGGAAGATTATTTAGTAATAACACAATAATTACAGGGTGTTTATTCACTCTACTAGGAAGTACCTACGGTGGTACAGATAAACATATAAACAAACAAACTAACATACATAGACCGTTAAAATCATAACCTTTCTTTTCGCTTCGCCGTAGGAAATATAACTTGCATAAATTAAGAAAAATTTACTCATGATAGATCGGCTTTTTTCGTAGCCTCGCACCTTAAACAACAATTTAACTCTTATATTATCTCTCTCTCTTATCCTACAAAAACTGACGTTGCTTGTATGTAAAATCGCTCGATTCGTAGCCCAACACCACCAACGCTCCCCTTGTAACGATCCGCTGAAATACGCCTTTGTGGCCCCGTCAGGCTCACGACAGCATTCTAAACAGACAGATTTGAAAAAAATGTTTTCATTTCTATTAATCATTTGGTAAAAGACGGGTCGGAAAATAATGTGAGTATTGTTATGTATAAACAAACCAAACATCGTAGATAAGCTATTTTGTAGCTTACCGGCAAGTGGTCCGGTGTAATGTTTTTTATTACATAAGTACCTTCACGCCTGTAATCCAAAAGTGGGGTAGGCAGAGCTACAGAATTACCTACAACTCTAAAAACTTGTTGATAATTCTGTATCTGCATTTTGCACAATATGGTTAAGATGTTAACCAGCGTATTAGTGACACGTTGCAAGCCCATCGCCTAACAGTACAGTCGAGAAATTTAATTCACGTCAAAAAGACGTAATGAATCAAAATCAGACATCGTATGATTTTATCTCAAATTTTATTTACAGTGTCAATTTGACATACTTAGTCCAAAGTGGACTAGAAATTAAATTCCGTGACTGTACTACCAGCTTTTATTTCTTAAGTCGCCTCTTACGACATCCACGGGAAGACATGGTGGCACTATTCTAATCCGCACCCGTTTTTTTATTACTTGTTATAGCGGCAATAGACACACCTTAAACATTTCAACTTTATACCTATTACCGACGCCTGTAACACACTGTCATGAAACCGAAACAAAAACGGTCCGGAATCGGAACACTGAATGGTGAAAAATTTCAATTTTGATATTTTTTCTTTTTCACAATATGGCGTCTGGTGGCCGCCATATTGAATTTTGATTACTTTCATATCTGTATTGACACTCACGAGATTAAGACAAATCGATTAACATACGAATCATGAAACGCTTACGCGTTTAGTTTCTAGATCGCCACAATGGAAATACATAAACTCACGCCTTTATTCCCAGAGTGGGGTAGGCAGAGCTAAAGAATTTCCAACAACTCTAAAAACTTGTTGACAATTCTGTAACCACATTTTGCACACTTAGGCAAAGATGTGAAAGTGTTAGTGTCAGATTGCAAGCCCATCGCCTAACAGTACTACACGCCTTCATTCCCTTAGCCGGCTTTGACGACATTCACAAAGGAACAAACATACATTATATAGGCTGATAAACACATAACCTTCCTTCGGAAGTCGGTTGAAAACTGACTTTCTACTTCCATTACAAAGAGAACCCGTTTTTCATGTGAGTCCATATTCTACCGCAGTGTATTTTAAATTTCCCCCGAGCGATCTAATCCAAACATATCATGCATCCTATCCTGTATTAATTGGGTAAGTAAAGTTTTTGGAGGAGATGTAAATTATATTTTTTTTCGATAGTCGTCATCCTTAAGATCATAGAACTGCGGCTCTTTTACTTTTATTTCCTCTAATATTTTAGAAATCTTTTTTTTAGTTATGAAGTTGACATTTGTACACTTCAATGACCGACAAGCTTGTTGCCTTCGTATTTAATGAAATAGAAAAAAAAAACTGTCACTTTTATATCTGTCAACGTCAAATCAAATCAAAGTAAACAAACGGTTTAATTCAAATAAGTAAATTCAAGTAAATCTTTGTAATACTCCATTTCCACAGTCCGTGTGGGATTGCCTGAATTCATTGCGTGGATTGTACAATTCAAAAGTGCTTTCGTGGCTATCAAAAAGCAGAGCAAGAGTCGTCGAAAAAGAAAGAAATCGGTGTCCAAGAAGAAGTGCCAAAGGGTTCGAAAATAAATCTTAGACCAAATATCGTGCAAAGGTCTTAAAGTAAAGCGGCAAAACGAAAGTCCAGAGTTCGTTCTGAGATCGTTAAAAATATTTCTAAAAACACTGATCACATGAAATACAAGCAAACAGAAAATAGCCGTTGTATTGAATCGTTTGTTTACTTTGATTTGGTTTGACAATGACAGATATAGAAGTGTTTTTTTTCTTTTTCATTAAGTACGAAGGCAACAAGCTAGTCAGTCATTGAAGTGTACAAATGTCAACTTCATAACTAAAAAAAATATTTCTAAAATATTAGAGGAAATAAAAATAAAAGAGCCGCAATTTCTTGATCTTTAGGATGACGACTATCGATAAAAAATATAATATACATATCTTCCAAAAACTTTACTTAGCCTATTGACGCAGCTTTGCCCCTAGCCGGGGGAATCTACCCCTGGATCAGTATCTATCCGGCTAGCCGGATTACCTAGATCGACACGCGGCTTTATTCTAGCGAGGAGATTAAAGTAGGTATTTTATTAACTTGGGTGTAAAGGACAGTGTTTAGAGACTATGGATTGAGAAGGGCTAAGTTCTTTGGTGATTGGATATATGTATAATGTGTAGGGTTCGCACTTTTGGTGGCATACAGGATGATTATAAAACCGTGCAAGAGCATGTCGGACCATACTCAGTGAAGGGTTCCGAAGCCGTTACGACAAACAAAAAAAGCTCAAAAAACAACATGTAGGAACTAATTTTCTATTTTAAGTTATTTGGTGCTGCCTTAGATGATTTTTAGTAGGTATAAACACTTTAGTCGCCTGTATCTCAGGAACTAATTAAGTCTCCTTAGTCTTGATAGTTTTCCTATATTGACTCACTTTGGAATTTTTAGTAACATATAGTGTTTTTTTTGTTTTTGCATGTCTTTAGGAAATAAATAATTATGATAAAATATGATTGGTATGATAATTCCGGCAACCCATTAATGTAACATGCGATTTTTTCATTAAATTCAGCGTCAGTTGAATCAGGCAAAGATGTAAGTAAAACAAAATGAACCAATATACCATTCCATAATAAATACTTTAGAAGATCATTATTAATTACTTTTATATTTAGCTTAAGATTAGACAACTATCCATATCCATACTAATATTATAAATGCGAAAGTGTGTCTGTCTATCTATCTGTTCCCTCTTAACGCTTAAATCACTTTACCGATTTAGGTGAAATTTGGTGCAAAGATAGTTTGAATCCTGGGAAAGGACAGGATAGTTTTTTTCCCGAAATTCATCCCTTAAGGGTTCACCCCAATAGAGGGTGAAAATTTGGAGCTACGATATAAACGAGTTCCACGGGGACGGAGTCGCGGACAGAAGCTAATTAACTATAAGAACACTTTTGAACTCCGAATCTATCTAGTCCCAAGCTATACTCAAGTTACTTTGGTTACTAGAAAACCATCAAAGTCAACAAGGTAAACCTCCAAGATCTTATCTTATCTTACAGAGGCCCATTCGGATACACTTCGACCTTTTAGGATCTTTTGTGCAATTGCCCTCTCCTCCAACATGCAGGTTTCCTCACGATGTTTTTACTTTACCGTAAAAGCATCAATTAATGCACTTGAGTTAGAAAAACATTGACACATGGTGACCACGGGGATTCGAACTCGGTACCTTACGATCACGAGTCGACGCCTTAAGCCACTAGGCCACCGACGCTCAAACCTCCAACATAATACGCATTCGTATTCACCCTATTTTTTTTTGCGGTATGGGGAATCGAACCTGGGATTGCTTGATTTATGTACAAGCTATGGCAAGGATAGCTGCCTTGTCGAATTTTTGCCTAAATTTCCCAATTGGGATTGTTCATATTTTTACAATTACTCCAATTCGAAAACCATTTCGAGGAATAGCGTTTTAAAGCCGTACTGCATTATTTAGTTTTTGAAATATGACTTATTTTAGATATTTCGGCAAAAGTATATTTAACCTTTGTTTGACTTTCGTTTTCGGCTTGAAACCCTCCTAAGTGTATCTTATGGGTTAGGCGAAAACAGCTTGAAATAGAATGTTTTAATACACTATTACAATCACTTTTTTTCATTAGATATCATTTAATTGTTGTAATTTATTAGAAAATGCCGTCCCAAATTTAAAATAATCATGTCATCCATAAAATGTCTGCTAAATAAATAAAGATATTAAAACAAAACTATTGGGTCAAATACAAAATTAATGAAATTGGTGTCTTAAAATTTTGTATTCTTTCGAATTAGAAAGTAAAAACCGTGAGTAATTTTTTTTGGGCAATCCCAATTTATCAATCAAAATGATCAGTTAACCAACGTACAAAGGTCAACAATAAAACGGAGGCTACTTCCCTCCAGTCTCCATTATATTCGGCTCCCCTAACTTCAAGGCAATTAATAGCGAGAACTAAAACAGCAATAGATCATAGACTTGCAGTCATAAATCCGTTCATTACAAGAAAATTTCGGCCGAAACTAATTTCCTACGATTCCGCTGTACGGAAGTATGTCCCGTGCGACACACACGCCCTGGGAATGTGGAGCGATCAATCGACCTCTATGTTTTTTTAATGAAAAAACTGTAGAGTACTCGTATTGATTATTTAACTTTACTCAAGGCTGTAGGATGTAATGGGATACGTGATGGAAAAGTTTTGTAGCAATTAGCCTATAATTTGTTTGTCGATTTCATTAAAATACCCTGTTAACAATGGAGTAAAAGTTTTGAGGCTTAAGAACAATTAAAATGTTTTATTGATTTTAATATCTAGCAGGTATTAACTAGACATAGTTATTGATTGATGTACGAGTATGTTACCTTTATTGCACAAAAAAATCCAAATGGCGGACTTAATGCCTCATGGTATTCTCTACCAGTCAACGAAATAATCATACAGAAACATGGTGCACTAAAAATAAAAGACAGAAAACAAAGCAAAGAACACATAATACACAATTAAACAATAATTTAGTAAAAAAAATAACTGGTGTTTACATAAGATATTGAGCCACCTTTTAACTCTTGCTATAACTTTATTAAATACTAGAGGACGCAAAATTCAAAATTCAATTTGAAATCTCTAGACCCAGCGGTTTGGGCTGTGCTACTACTACTACTACTACTAACTGTTGAAAGAGGGAAAGCTGAATGTTCTATGTGTGACTGAAACAAAGAAAGTAAGTGAAAGGAAGGAAAGGTCCAGAAAAGGCCGCCCTAGTCGTACTTTTTCAAATCAAATAGGAGAAATACTGGAAAAGGGTCGAATCTCCAGTACCCGAAACTGAAATGCGTGCACGACTCGATCTATGAAAGTGGAAGATGCAAAAGAAATCTGTCAGAATCGTAGCAGTTAAAAAAAGTCGTCTCTGCCTACCCCTCTGAAAAACAGGCGTGGTTATATGTACGTATGACTAGTTGTTCCCCGCGACTTTGTCCGCGTAAAAGTCTAATCGGTAGGTACTTACTCCAAATTTCACCACCATCGGTAATCGTAACAAACAGACCAAGTTACTTTCACATTTATGATATAACTAGCGACCCGCCCTCGCATCGGTTCGGTTTATGTGAGTATGATATATAGCCTATAGCCTTCTTCAATAAATGGACTATCTAACACATAAATAATTCTTTAAATCGGACCAGTAGTTCCTGAGATTAACGCGTTCAAGCAAACAAACAAAAAAACTTCAGCTTTATAATATTAGTATAGATATGAATAAAAAATATATTGAGCCTGCTAAAAGAACCTAAACTTTTTCAATATCATTAGAATTGAAATCATATATAAAGTTTCAGAAGTCATCTTACATACTTTTACTCAACATTTCTGAGAATACACATCTCAAAAAGGCGGAAATATGAAACGATTTCAGGAATCGTTGCTTTGATGTGCTCTAGGGTACCTTAGGTAGTTGAATACAAAGAAATTGCTTGTTCGCTACACATGGTACTTGGGAGATTTATTAAACTGAACTATCTTCCGCCCATGTCTTCGTCTGCGTTGACTATTCCGGAATAAAAGGTAGCTTTTATATGTTAACTCAGAGTTTAATCTGCCGGTGGTATCTAAATCCGTCCAGCCGTTTCAGTAAAAATACAAACAAGTGACAAACACGCTTGCACACACACACACGCATCTATTAACACACACTTACAAACGCACACACATACACACACACACCCACAGAAGAAATGGTCACAGAATAATTTCAGCATGTCGCGTTGTTTTTAGGATACATAACAGAACAGGACAGTTCTACGTTACATCGATTAAATTTAAAATTTCGAGACTACATTTAACTTAAATGTAAAGCTACTTCTAAGTTAGAATGCACACAGAAAAAACTTCACAGAAGCTTACCTAAAGTTTGCACGAAAATTCCCATCGTGATTTGCACTGTTCGACAATGGCGGCACCCTTAAAGCACACTTTTCACGAGCTAAAAGTTCCCATAATCCAGCCCCGGGTGTGCCCGGGTGTACCCGGAATTGGACCGGCTTCCCGGATTAACGGGTAATAGTGCCGGGTAACCTTGCCGCACTAGTTATTGGAAGCTGAAAGGTTGGACATAATCTCCAGGTTTAATGAAAAATATCGGACCATTTATTGTGCGTACCCTATTACCGATTTTTGTTGGGATTTTGAATTATCTAGGGGATTGAAGGGATATGTTTAAATTCTCTTTGCTCGTGAGGCTTTTTTATCAATCTCATTAGACATTTGTGGAAGCTGAGCCGACATAAACCCTTTTTTTTAAAGGAGTAATGTTTTTTCATTGAGATGAGAGAGATGAGATGAGTCAAAGACATGCCTATGCCCGGTACCCATGTTTTTGTCATTCTCTCCACTTTTCTTCATTTTCTCCACAACATCTTTCAAGTCCAAGTAGCCAGTTAAGCATGTAAATATGTATATTTGTGTGTATTTTATACCTATGAGTATATTTATTGATTTATAATAAGTTGTCCAAGCTATGCATTCTCGTCCTTACTCATCTTCTTCAGGGTTAGCTGGAAGTGATCTCATTTAGGGATAGGTTCACCTTTGTACATTACTTTAAAAACAATATTGTAATCTTTATATTTTTTGTGCAATAAAGAGTTTACATACGTACATGCATATAAACTTTTAATTTTAGTTAGAAAACGTGTAACAAACAACGATTTTTGAAAACTGTTAAAATGTCATACAATTGACATAAGCACTCGACGTGACCGATGTCAGTATAAGTCTATCCTATACAGTTTTAATAATTATAACATTCCTAGAATGCCTCAAGAATTTCTCTTAAAGTTTTCACTTACGATTAAACACATTTTCATTAATGAACGACATTTTATCAACGGTTCACGGCAACATGACGTCATTCCAACCGACATCTTACGCAAGCCAATCTGAGTTCAAAATTCAAACGGTTGAAATTCGAATCCGCTTCGGGCGGAAGCGGACACGTCGCGCCAGCTGTCGGCAACAGCTGATCGGGCTTTCCGGCGGTATTTTATACTTGTTTAAATAGGTTTTTTTGGGTTCCATGGCTTAAATAGGACGCAAGATTTATTTATTACTTAGTTGCACTGAAGGATGGCAGAATTATACTTTTGCAACTACCTCAACCACTTTAAATCCTAAGCCACTATTTTCTGCTTTATGTAGGATGATTCCTGTGATAGCCGTATCTTGTAATTTCAATCACATACATACAATACATCAAATCCCGCCTGTTTCCCAGAGGGGTAGGGAGAGACCACTTCTTTCCACTTGCTACGATCTTGACAAATTTCTTTCGCTTCTTCCACATTCATACATCGAGTCATGCACGCACGTCGGTTTCGGGTAGTTAAGATTCGGCCCTTTTCCAGTATTTCTCCGATTTGACTCAAAAAAGTACTCCTAGGGGTTCAATCACACTATTAAAAATAGGCAATTCATCAAAATTAATTATATTCATCGATGCCTAAGCGGCGTCACTTCCTAAACGGCCTCACTAGGGGGGAAGTGTCTTTTGGACTGAGAAAGACTAACGAAGGATAGGATAGTTCCTGCAATCCTAGTATGGCTGCGTCTATATCGCGTGTCGAATGAGGATAAATTATCCGTCACTCTCGTACTTATTTACTTGTCTGAAGGTGATGGATGCCTTATCCAAACTTTGTCACGTAATTAACGCAGCCATATTAGGGACCTGGAGCAAGTCAGGACAGTCGATGGCGCCAGTTTTTAAGGAATGTAGTATCAGCTTTATCACGACGCTTATTTGACAGGACCAGGTGGTGTTTCTTACAAATACCTACTCAAGTAATTAGTTGAATAGTAAGGCACTTTAGTTTGTAACTGAACTTAACAAAAAAAAACTGAACAAGTTTGATCCTGTCTATGTAAGTATTGTAGCAAGGATTCCAAACCTTATCTGCATGTAGATAAAGTTATGTATGCGACTGTACACATAATTAAGATCACACGAGTGTTTTAATGCCTCTCATTATGTTACAGTCACATAAACTACTATTACACCATTCCCACTTAAAGCCACTAAGCCAAATACAATTTATTCCCACCAAAAAGTGTCGCTCTTTGATTCCCCTCCAGTATCAAAACGGAATTCAGAAGCTCACCGGTCACTGAAGCATTAAATAGCTTTATTGTAGCACACATCTTTTCATCCTGTATATTAAAACCTGCACCACAGAACTCTCAACTTTATCCTGTATGTGTAGAATCCAAAATGTCCCGTGGTATCTCAAAGTTCATTTTGTTTGTTTACTTGCCTGAACAGGGAAAGTTTCCTCAGTAGGAACGCCTGATCGTTGGCGTTCATTGGAAAAGTATCCTGCCCTTCATTTGAATTGGTTTGCTGTAAGTACTTTTATTACAAGTATTTTCTTGTATTCGAGTCCAATCGGATTGTATTGTTTGTCCTAGGAGTTGCTTTGTTATGAAAATTGGGGCAATGAATTTTGTTTTTCGGGAAAAAATTGGAGCCACGTTTCTCTGGTACATTTTTAGGGTTCCATAGTTATCAAGGAACCCTTACCCCCTTACTTATAAACGTGCCATGCCATGTTTTGTCACTTTCTGTCAGATGCAAATGTCACAATTACAGATAAGGACGAAGCATGGCATAAATTATTCCAAGCTTATTCCACGTTTATAAGTAAGGGGGTTATAGTGTCACCTTGTTCGTCTGTCCATCTGTTTGCCGCTTAACTCCGAGACTAGTGGTACTACAGTCAACAGCATAAATAAGTGATCATTTCTGTACCTTGTCGCTTACAATCGTTTCACAATTTTGTATAACATTTCATAGACGATGTTAAAGTGACAAGGTACTCGTACATAAATGATCACTTATTTATGCTGTTGACTGTACAAAGGTGTAATTAATGTTAGTTTAACATTGTAATTATACCCCCTAAAGATGTAAAATAAAACATAGGTACTTATTCAGCAAATGTAAAATATAATTATTAACTAGCTCCTAAAAACATTTTGTACATAATTATTCATTTTTAGATTTTGGGGTACGTTCAGGAAATTTTGAGCTCGAAATGTGTATGTGTAATTTTAGTTAGAGTTGCGCATTTAATTTTATGCTTCAAGACTAATTCATTTGGATCTACTTTGTTCCCAGATTAGTTTTTTAGGTTTATGGTGACTGACTTATTTTATAGGAATTTTAAAGGAAACAAAAAGACGGAGGTTCTGAATTCATCGTGCGAATTAAATTTATATCAATACTCTTTCCACAACTCATTAGAAATATTTATGTCGCTTAAATTTTAAATCTTAAATCGGAATTATAATAAAAAAATAGCAATATTATCCGTGTTAGCATGTTTTTTAGCGATTATATAATATACTTAGATGATCTCGTTAGGCTCGTATGGAATCAAGATGCCTATGCTGCCGTCATACGGAAAAAAGCACAACTACTTACCATATGAATTGTATTTCACTACCAACCTTATCATAACCCTTAAGAGTTTATTTAATATGCTTCCATGAATTAATTGCACTTGTGCCTGTTCTCTGTATTAGGGCAGTATGAAACCACAATCACAATCTGCTTATAACCGGGTTTTTTAGTGAAAGTTCCAAAAAAGCATTCTGTCAGGAATATTGGACACCTCTAAGTTATATAATTATACGTATCTTAATTACTTAAAAATTGTTACAAATAATTTGGAAGTTAAAATTGAAATGAATAAATTCCGTACGAAATAAAACATGTGAAAAAAACGCCAATTTCATAGGTACCCAATATAAATAATTACTCCTTAACACTCACTTGCAAACTCTTAACCTGAATCATTTGATCTCCGCTGCTAGCAATTTTCGCGTTAGCCCCCACATTTTGGATGAAAAAGTTATGTTCCGTTTAGCCGTAAGCCCTGAAGATGGCACTTCGAGGAGTTTGCGGACGACGAGATGCTGACTAAAGATTACAGGATCTCCCCATGCTACCCTTAAACTAGCAAATTCAAAAACAAACCTTGAAATTACGGCTATAGAGTTGAAATTTACGAAACGCTTTTTTTAAAGCAATCGCCACGCATATTCTTTCTCCATGCTTAAACTTATTTTGCACGCGTCGGATAAACGCTAATACGTTATAATAAGACGTAATATGAATGGATAAGGCATGGTTTGGCTTGAAGATACGTTATGGAGGTTGGTGAAAATACGCTTTAAGAGTTATTGGCCACAAATAAACTTCGGTCGTTGGATAATGGCGGGGTTTTGTTGCTCTAATGAGAATTAAAATGTCGGGGAGGGGTTTAAGATATATTTTATGATATTCGGGTTTTGGTTTAATTAATGTTTGCTTATGTGAAAACATGCTTGACATTAAATTTAACTCTGGTTTTGGCATAAACAGAATTGCAGAAGTGTTAAATTTTCATGATTTTCATTGATGAATAAATGCAATGTGTGATAAATTTTTGTGTAACACTTGTATTATAAAGATTAATTTTAGCCACATACCGTCTGCGCCATAAAGAACCGTGTCACAGTGACGTAACAAATCGAATTATAAGAATTGTCAAACATGATGTCACTGTGACACAGTTTTGTGTGTTCAGGGTTCCTTTTTGCCACCTAGTCGACTACGAAAATATATTGTATCCTCTTTTGGACCTTATAATAATGCAATAAGGCGAAAAAGTGTATACACTTCTTTGTAGTTGATTGTAGAATATAGGTAAAACAAAAGTAAATTTAAAAGAAGTAGGTATACACACGTCGCTTTCAAATAGTTTTTTATTAAACATCAAGCTAAAAATACTGTTTTCGTAAAAAACTGACTTTACAGCTTTCATAATCTTCATTCATCACTCACTAAGCCTAAATACTTAGAAACCGATTTAAAAGTCAATATTTCTGAAAAAGTTATCAAATTTTCAAAACAGGCGGCCAATTATGGCTGCGTATAAAACATCCGTCACTTTTTAACACATACATACTTAAGTAAGTACGAAAGTGACGGATGCTTTATCCACGATAAACGCAACCTATACTAGGTCCGCAGTACAGCAAATCAACACGAACCTAAATGAAAACCAATAAAGCCTGGATTCTTGAACAAAACACGTTAAAAATACTGCTATCACCGCAAAATAGACGAAACAGCCATAAAAACAACAAAAACTCCTAGTAATTTTATAAAACGCGCTCTCAACCCCATGGTCCCTTTATGCCGGGTCAAAAAGCAATACGGCGAAACATCGTAAAAATAAAAAAGTTTCCTGATGTACCCTTAAAGGTTTTATTAGTTTTTGTTTATTACACCTTTTTATGGGAGGGACGAATCACATGTGTCCAAGCGGAGTCATACATTTCCTTTTACGGTCATAAAGTAAACGTTTTAGGTCCAAATATGGGATGATTTTATGGTACGCTGTTGATTAGGAGTAATGAGTAATAAAATTGATTCAAACTTAAATGACAGATTTTGACGACGCGTTGCCCTAGTTGGTAGTAACCTGCCTACGAAGCGAGCTGTTCTGGGTTCAAATCACAGTAAGGGCAGATACTCGTGTGATAAGCGCGAATATTTGCTCCTGAGTCATGGATTGGACTTGAGTATACTCAAGTCTTCAGTCACTTGAAGCTGAGAAAAAAACAATCTTGTAAGTTCACGTAAAAAAAAGATACAGCCGTTTATGCCCCAAAAAACATATATTTTGACACTCTCAAGGGAATCCAAATTTATAAGGTATCTTCCGTTGACCAAGAACTATACAATTTGGCAAGTAATACCGCTTTATACTACAAATATTGGAAAAAATCAGAAAACTGTACTCTTTTAATTTAATCATAAAAAAGAACCGGGTCTTTATGTATGTACTATCATCCCAAAGGAACCCCGACCCACTCTAGAATTGTGTCACAGTGACGTTATGACTCAAGTTGGAAAAAGTGTCATAAAAATTGTTTTGTAATGTCATTGTGACACCGTTCTTTGGTGGGTCAGGGTTCCAAATGCCTGATAGTACCTACAAAGGAGGGTGGGCTAATTGGCCTAATGACCAATAAGGACAAACGATATGCAAATTCTAAGTTGTAAAATTATTACTATGGCAGGTGGTTCGAAATCTTTGTGTGGAAAAAGTTATCGCCATGCAAAGACAGCGGTTTTTCAAAGTAATTATGCTAAAGTCGTCTATGTAGGCGTCTCGATGTTCCAGATTTTTTAATATTTCACACAGTGATTTAAGATTTCCCGCCATACAAAAAGTTGTGGAATATGAAAAAACCATTAAAATGGCATATGGCTTGTCATTATTGGTTTTTAGGCCAGTGTCGATACAAAACTGCCCATCATCCTTTGTACGAAACCCTTGGTGGGCGAGTCTGAGACCACTTGTCCAATGTTTTTTATCCTTGCCATAAAAAAGCACAACCCAACTTACAAACATCCATATTCTTAGCAACAGCATAACGTCAATGCCCTACAAATCTCTGCGTCTCAATAGTGGAAACGCTTCAAGCTGTGCATCGGTAAATTACTCGAGCGTGCCAGCACTCTATACGTCAGCCTGTCAATGTGGTCGGCAAAACTAAAACGAAACATATTGCCGGTCCTGAACGGATGGGCGTTGGGATTTAGAATGCTGGAAGAGGCTGGAAACAGTGAGAAAGAGGTTAGCCAAGCGCCCTAAAAAGGATTTTAAGAATTTGCAACTGTTTCGCAGCAGGGTTTCGACTTTCTCTTGGAATCTATTTACTCTCTAATTTGAATTCCTAGTTTTAACTTTGTTTCTTTCACTCAATTGTGTATTATAAATAATTATAATTCAAGAATAAAAGAAGTTTCCGAAGTTTTGAGTTAAGGATGTACGTTAGAAGGCAAAGTGAAGTCAAAGTATTTTTAATTATTAATACGATTTGATGAATTTTTGATGCTCGTTTAGAGCGCTACAAGCTACCAGGTTATTTGGAAAATAATTAATAAACAAAGGAAAAACGGGACAATCTAAGCATATTGTATCTTAAAATATATGATGAAACTAATCTTTGGATTAGATATTAATATAAACTATTTTAGTATAAACTTCTTTAGCGCCGTTGTTATTTAAAACGAACGAAACGAAAACGAAAAATCGACACTTGACAGTTGCCCCTAGCAACGTATAAACATTACTCTTGTGAAGGCTTCACTTCTACCGCGAACTGCATTTTTTTTAACTTTATAGCAACTCGTTGTTATGTCAAGTGGTTTCTATTGAAACAAAAGAGCTTAGTCAAAGTAACAGTAGACAATGCTTTTCAGAGATTCAAATAAAAAACGTTACCACAAATTCACGCTGCCAGCACCAAATTCTAAATTCGAAAAGGATTTTCACATCCAGACTGTTGACATCATTCATGGGACGAGCAAATTCAAGTTGAAGGAAAAACGGGGGCGTGCAGTCGAAACAAAATTTATTGTTTCGGACGAGTGCGCTGCATTCTGTACTATTTGTCGCAGCGTACAATAGTCCGTTTTGCTGCTCGCTGTACACAGAGAACGTTGTTCTCGGGAAGCTTCTACCGCGTTACGTATTTAATAAGATTGATGTGGATTAAGTGGATTTAATATTATTATTATTATATAATAGGGAACATAACTTCATGACTTTCTTTCACAACTTTAATAAAAGCTATTTCGTGGAACAAACGGTTGAGAAAAAAAATAACCAAGACAATAAAAGCCAATAAAGTATTGTTCTATCTCTTTCTAGCTAAACAGAATTTAACATGGTGTTTATGTGGCCGACCTGTTACATGACGTCACAGTGCATATCGGATCACTCTGTCTAATCGCTGTCTAATTAGCAGTTCAATACTTGTACCTATCTTCCGTATTTCATGGCCGATTTTAGTTAGAATTTCACTTTTGGTTATCTTTTTTACGGTATTTTCATATTTTCATATTTTATTGAGTTTGTTGAAATTTGGTTTAATAATAATATCAGAGGTTTGACGACGCGCTGGCCTAGTGGGTAGTGACCCTGCCTACGAAGCTAGCGGTCCTGGGTTCAAATCCCGGTAAGGGCAGATATTAGTGTGATGAGCGCGAATATTTGTTTCTGAGTCATGGATGTTTTCTATATATTTAAGTATATAGTTCTCTATATAAGTATTTATATCGTTGTCTAGTACCCATAATACAAGCCTTGAACTTAGTTTGTGACTAGGTCAATTGGTGTGACATTGTCCCCTGATATTTCATTATTTATTTATGTAATGCAGTAATGCTCTTGTATTAACGTTTAAAAACCAGTAAAAAGTTTTATCAAAAGACTGAAATATTCTTTGGAATGTAAATAATTTCGATTTGTAAATATCTTAGAAACTTTCTGCAAGAATACGAGAAACTTGGTTTTATTTGAAGTATTGTAGACGGCAATAATATCAAAACTTGTTGTGTACACAAGACTATTACAAATACTTAACATAAAACCAACTAAAAACTTACCTTACTGTCTCTCAAAAACTATTCTCTTCAAAAAATACTCGCATCGGAATACCGTTCGATAATTCAAACCAACAAATCTTAACGGAATTCACAATTTGCAATCGTTTTTCAAAAACTACATTGCCATCTAAACTCTTCAGTTTTATTCGATTCGAATTCTCTCCACCGCAATCGCAATTCAATGTTCGCATCGCTGCTTTCGAATTCCTTGGTTTTCAATAATCGATAAGTTTTTTATCGTTTCTGTTTTATTTATTTCGTCCTGGTGATCCAAGACTGCTGGATTTTATATGAAAGCTTTTATAGGTGAGTCATACACAATCACAAAAACAAAAGTTGTCTCTCCTGTGGTCAATAGTTAAGGGCTCGTGTGCATATAAGTTATGTTTTTATTTGATAGGACTAAAGAAGACGTGACGCCGTTTATGCGGATGTGGGTTCAGTGAGAAAATTAGGCCTTAAACACGTTAACTTTGGGTATGTCCACAGGAAAGACGGGAACCTAAATCTGTGTATGACCCACCTACACTTTGTTTACTTATTTCACTTGACTACTTCCACATGTTAACTAAATTTATATCTTGTTTAACCTATGTAATGTACTGTTTTGTGTTGGTAAATAAAAATTTCATTTATTATTATTATTCTTATTATTATGTTTAATAACGACTTACGAAGTCGTTTTATAAAAAAAAACAAGTGTTTTCAATGATTATATGGTTTTTAAAGATTCAAAATACGTCGTAATCTTTGTTAAAATCAAGATTAAATGTATCTCTATGTTTATTGTTACGATTTTAATAAACAAAACATTTAAAATCACACAAAACGTCAGTCCATCTGTCCGTCAGTCAGTTTTTTGTAGTTGTCTTGCACCATCATCGTTAAGTTTAATTTTTATACTTTTTACTTTTCTATTACTACTAATTAGTTCTGGTGAAAATCCTGAGCTTTGACACATTTCCCTGCTCAACTACGCGTGAATTTATTTACTTCTTATTGTATGTTATACTCATTATTTTGTATAATGCTAGGTTAAGTTTTATAATTGTATATTTAAAAACGACTGACTGTTGAGTTTCTTGCGGCGTTTCTTCTCAGTAGTGGTCTCTTGCGAAGCGCTGGTAGATTGTTGATGTGTAAAAGTGTCCGTGAGGCCTACTTACTGAATAAACATCTTTTATCTATTTTATCTTTTTTATTGTAAAAACAATTCACTTTAACGACTTACTCGAAGTAGAAACATGGATATTTTTAAAATGCCTTTGTTTCTTCGCAGCGTCGCTTCAGGGATTTTTTGTGGGTGCAACGGAAATTTTCAATTTACAGGCAGGAACATTTTACATTCACTACGCGTTTTCAGCTTTCAGTTTAATCTGTGTACGTTGTGAAGCTGCATGAAAAATGGATCACTAAAATCCATTATACTAGATCCAGACAAGGGTTTTGAAATAAATCCTGCCTAGAGGAGCTGTTCTAAATTGCTCTCTACAAAGTTTTTTTTATATTTTTTACTAAGGGGACAATCTCACACCAATGAACCTAGTCCCAAACTAAGCTGTAGGCTTGTACTATGGGTACTAGACAATGATATAAATACTTATATAGAGAAATATATACTTAAATACATAGAAAACATCCATCAGACTCAGGAACAAAATTAAATATTCGAGCTCATCACACAAATATCTGCCCTTACCGGAATTCGAACCCAGGACCACTAGCTTCGTAGGCAGGATCACTACCCACTAGGCCAGCGCGTCGTCGTTGTCGTCGTTTGCGTTGACTTGTTCTAACATGTCAAAACATGGCCACTGTTACTTTAAGAATTATTTATTGGTTTAATCAACTTTAAGTAGGTTTTATTTTTTTTTACAAATAAAAGTTGCAATTTATGCAAACATGTTAATCACTGATAGTATTTATTTTATTTATTTAATCTTCGTTGCACAGAAATAAGTAGAAATTTCGGACTTAATGCCTAATGGCATTCTCTACCAGTTGACCAAATAATCAAATAGAAATTAACATAGTAACCGTAGAAATAAAAAAGTACACTAAAGTAAAATGAATAAAGTTTAATTACATAATTAACTATCAAACGCACCGTGGTACTGTCAAAGTACCGACTGGCCGATGCAATTGGCTTAGACTCAAAGTCGTTTAGGCACTGTCTTTGTCTAGAACATATTATTATAAGCAACAATAGCTAAATGAAAGTCTAACGCTCAAAGATAAACAAAAAAACCCACATACATGCACATACATACATACATAAACTCACGCCTTTATTCCCAGAATGGGGTAGGCATTAGGCTACAGAATTACCAACAACTCTAAAAATGTGTTAATAATTCTGTAACCACATTTTGCACTTTTAGGCTAAGATGTTTACCAGTGTATTAGTGACAGGTTGCAAGCCCATCGCCTAACAGTAGTAATACGCCTTTATTCCCTCAGTCGTCTCGTACGACATCCACGGAAAGGTATGGAGTGGTACTATTCTAACCCGGCAACCACACGGGTTACACAAAAAAACCCAAGCCTAATAAACCTCGTTCAAAATAAATCCAAAGTTTACTCAAACTATTTTGACGCTTCGTGTTCTCCACTGTTTGCTGTGTCGGTTTCGAAATGGATTTTGATAAACAACGAACCCAATCCTTGTTCGCAGGCATCCGTGCGAACACTGGGCTTTGGTTTAAAAAAAGAGCTATCGCGTTATTGGAAAAAACAATTGGCGCATAAAACACTTTCGCGCCTGGCCGCCTTTCTGCGATTTTGCGGGAATGAAAACTGGGAAAATGTCTTATTAGGTGTATTTTGCTTATACACAGAACAGTCGTTAAGCCGTTATAATATCGCACCTTCGGTAGGACAAGGGCACAATTTCCTTTGTTGTCATATGGGACATTGTGCCTTTGTTCTACCCGAAGGTGCGATATGTGATAAAGATAAAGAGACATTAGGTGCATAGATACAAAAAACCAGACACAGAGTAACAGTGCTAAACGGTCCCAACTCAGCATTCGCTAACCGTAAAGCCAGCACTGGTCTTCCGTTGGACCCGCTTGGTGAAAAGACAGAAAGTGACACATTTAA
Organism: Acleris laterana; assembly: GCA_963966035.1. NCBI lineage: Eukaryota > Metazoa > Arthropoda > Insecta > Lepidoptera > Tortricidae > Acleris > Acleris laterana. The sequence continues at coordinate 3,025,485 of OZ014456.1, read as the reverse complement.
CACAAAATAACTAAAAATGAAAAACATCAAGGATCAAAATTGCAATTATTTGTTCGAGATTATCTCGAACGACCATAAAAATTACACCCTGTTAAGGTTACACACTGTGACATTGTTATTCAAACGATGCTGTCATGTCAGGGGAATATTTGTAATTGGTAGGTTTTTTCCTTATGTTCTATAATTAGAAGTGAAAAGAGAAGGCTTAGTCAAAGGGGGATGCGCTTCAATCAGTCTAAGAACATTTTGCATTATTTCATTAATTTAACTACCACAAGCGTCCTAACGTTTGCCATAAAAACCAATTGTATAATCAGGCATACGATCAAATAACATAATACTCATTTATCATATCGATAATTTTCTTGTTATTATGCAGTTTAAGTAAATTTCTTATTAGTAGATTAGGTTAGGTTAGAACTGTGACTACATTAATAGTAGTCGATGACGTTACAAATGTCTACTTTGTAACGTATCAACATTATGTTTTAAGAAATTATGCATTTCGTTGTTATGTAAAATGAACATTAGTACATTAGTTTTTAAACAATTCATTACACACGCAGTCAAAGGGACCAATAAACTGGCCATACCGTTATTTGTTGGTAAAATTAATACGACGTATTATGTTTAAAAAATTATGTACTTGAAACTATCAAAAATCTCATATCGCTTTTATAAAAGCACTAGTTTTTTTTTTTTTTTTTTTATGGCATAGAGATGACAAACGAGCACACAGGCCACCTGATGGTAAGTGGAAACTGTGACCCATAGACATTCGCCTGCAACTTCATAAGCGTAGCTTAAAATTAGTTTTTCGCTTATCCTCCTATTTTCCATACCCTTTGGGTTACAAAGTAAAATCTTCTTCAAATTCTAGTCCCTAGATTCAGTTATTTAAGCTCTGCTTAGTATGTCAGTCACAGCCAAATTTATATTGTATAAAACATATAAGTAATGTTTTACTTTACCCCTTGAGAGGTTAATACGCTACGTATAAAACATGCTACTTACGAAACAACAACGTCGTAACTGCAGCATAAATTACTAGAATACACGACCCTATCTCCATTAACATTGCACTTTATGGCTTCGTAGGTACATAGTTCCGCCGTCCTAACCAAAAACGTAGTAACTAATATAAACCTATTATAGTAATATCAACCTTATTGTTAAGCACATAGAATTTAATCTGCTTTGGTGATTCAATTTAAGATACTGCCATTTGGCTTTGTAGGTACATAGTTATTTACTGACGAAATTTGAAATCTTGCCCTGCTGGGTTGACCTTTAAGTTTTTTTTTTTAAGTTTACAACTTCCTCTATATACCCCGACTAAAGCAATAAATATGAATATGAGTATATATAAAGGTATTTTTCTTTAAGAATTGTGCCTGATTCATTGCCGTTGATAGTTTGATATTGATAAGACATTTTTAGTTGGCTAATGGAAACATCAAAAGATTATAAATACAAATATAGATGCCAAATTCACGACAAAAATGATTTTAACCATAAACGGTTCAGTTACCAATTGGTGCCAAACGGGACCCTACAACTAACCCTTCGTTATTTGAACTTCCTCAATTTAAAAAGCATCTTTGGAACCCTGATAGATAGGAGGTTGATTTATTACTTAACCTAAACTAATAAGATTTTTTTAAAATATAAAAGTAAGATCGAACGGAAACCTCGGTGTGCGAGTTCAAGTCATACCTACTTGACCGGTTTTTACCTTTCCCAACCGTTATCGTGACGTCACTGTATCGTGAGCAAGTCCTGACATGTCAACATTCACGCCCTCCAATTAGCCATCACCGAGGGCTTATTGTGATGTAACATCTAGCAAAATGCCTTTGTGTTATAATTACAGTAACGCGTATACGACCTTATAAAAATACACATAAGATTGAATATGCATTGTATTTTTTTTGCAGATATGCCCTTTACTTAGAAAGTAATTTGCTGTTGGTACTTTGTCGCTTTAATGGTGCGTGTGCTCCACCGAACGTGAAGTATAATTAAAAATGACAAGGTACTAAAGTTGTACTGTTTAATTAACGACACGCAATTGTTATTTTGGCCGGAAAGGGCAAACAAGAAAGAAGGTTGCACGAAATAAATAATTTTAAAGAAAGAAACATAAATGTAGGTTTATAGTTTTTTCTAAAAACTATAAACCTACTAAAAATGTTAAATTAACTAGGAAATAAGTAAACAACATTATAGAATGAGGCAAGCCGTTGATAGAGAAGTTACAATCGAGAATAGATTTGGTAGCTGCTGGTTTAAAATTTACGGAGCTATTATATATTACCTATGAAATGTGTCAAATAAATCTAGATTTAATGTACCCGTTTTTTTTAAATTAAGCTATGTCTACTTTCCGTACAACTTGCCATTTCTAATATATAAAGGTAGATACCGTCGATGCGGCATTAGTTTTTTCCACCCTATTATACCAGCAGTGGGGGGTTATTATGACATGGCTATGCAATTTATTTTACGGTGAGCGTAAAGGACGGAGCTATAGCAGCTACATAACTCTGTCCTATTCTCTCAAAATTCAAAATTCAAAATATTTATTCAGTAAATAGGCCACATGAGGGCTCTTTTACCATCATTGCGGAGAAGAAGCGCCGCAAGAAACTCCAGCAGAAGGTCATTTTTTCAATCATAATAACATAGTACTTAAAACTAACAATAAGTTACATTAAGTAAAGTAAGTTACATTAGGTAATAAAGTAATAAATTCTTAAAACTACCAAAAATTTTTTTTTTTTACAAATGTAAGGTCAATAAACCTTAAACTTGATAAAAAAGCGTCTCAGCGTAAAATTAATTGCACAGATACGTCATAACAACCCCACTGTACTAATCTATCAAAGGCGTTAAAACGACAACGTTGGTACCAATGCCGACTGTATATTCAACGCTCTTTCAAAGTAATAAGAACTTAAAATACATCGTGATGTCGAGTGGAATGATACAGGACGTTATATTGCAAAAACGGCGCCGTAAAATTTTATGGAATCGTGCATCGAATGCATATGATCCTAACAAGTCCCAGGTTTGACTTTCAAAGTATGAATTCGAAAGTAAATGCGTTAATATCCGTTGGGGACTTTTTCAACTTAGTACTTAAATGGTTTTAAAATATATAATATGTATATGATTTAAAACCATTGGCTAGTAAAAATATGAAAGGATGCCGAGGGTTGAAATTATTTAATGAAATGTTTAAGCATAAAAAGGACGTACAAATCAATATAACACAATTAACAATTTAGTTAAAAAGGGCGCCACTCAGCTACAATTATAGACAAATAAAAGACAAAAAAATACTGGTTAGAAATAAAAATCCATACAAAACCACTAATACTTTCCCTAGTGCCTAGGGCCTAGTGGGTAGTGACCCTGCCTACGAAGCTAGCGGTCCAGGGTTCGAATCCCGGTAAGGGCAGTTATTTGTGTGATGAGCGCGAATATTTTGTTCCAAAGTCATGGATGTTTTCTATGTATTTAAGTATATATTTCTTTATATAAGTATTTAAATCGTTGTCTAGTACCCATAGCACAAGCCTAAAGCTTAGTTTGGGACTAGGTCAATCGGTGTGACATAGTCCCCTGATATTTTTTATTATTATTTTTATTAGCTTGTACTTTATTGTGCAATCGGTTGCTAGTATACGATAAATTCACTACACAAAAAACGGTAAAAAAACCAGTTAACAATGTCACTTGAACACTTTTTCACAAAATTTACTGTAACAGGTTGTTGACATTAAATATTTTACCCACTACTAACTGACAACGTCATGTTTTTAAGCTCCGACAAAAAAGAGGAATGTTTAAGTTTAGCGCGTATCTGTGTGTATCAATGTATACAGGGTGAAATCTAATACGTGATACCAATGATCACCTCTGTGTTCTACCCACGAGTATGAACAACTTTCACTATGGGACCAACCCTGAAATATCGAAAAAAAAATCAGCTGTTTCATAGAAAAGTTCAATACGCACTCGACCAAAATGTATGAAGCAGCTGTTTTTTTTTTTCGATATTTCAGGGTTGGTCCCATAGTGAAAGTTGTTCATACTCGTGGGTAGAACACAGAGGTGATCATTGGTATCACGTATTAGATTTCACCCTGTATATGTGTCTGTATGTGGTACCGTAGTTCGCAAACCGATAAACCGCAAGTACTTCTTTGATAATAAGTAAGTCTCTGCATAATGTTCTTATAGTACGTAGGAATATTTATGTTATATTATTGGATTTATATATTTAAATTTGTATTATTGTATGTGTTATTGTATATTCTTTATTATACTCGTAGAATGTTTAGCTGATTTCTTAAAGTATTCACCAACCTTTGTCTTGTTTCTGTTTGGCCAGTTGGTTGACTGGTAGAGAATGCCTTAAGGCATTAAGTCCGCCATTTGTACTATTTTTTTTATTGTGCAATAAAGATTAAATAAATAAATAAACAAATAAATAAATCGACTTGGATGCGGTCTTTTTTAAAAGAAAGCAAGTTTAATCAGAATAGTTTTCATGTAGGTTTCATGAGAGTCGTTTGGACTGTTTAAGAGAAAGCTCAGGAAGAAAGGGGGTTTTAACCATTTACTATTATCTGCTAGATCAAAAAAGTATCAACTCAAAATCCTTGCTACATTTTAAAATACAGTTGTATTTTGAGTTACTACTGTTTTGATCTAGCAGTGCAAAATGTCTCTGCTCCGGGTTTGTAAAAGGTTCATTAACATAAAATATTAAATTTTAGCCAGCAGTTTTAATTAATATCAACACTCCTTGAAAGTGGCTCTTCGAAATGGAATAAAAAACAGTTTACTTGGCTGTCTATGGGTTTCTACTTCAATAGAACCTAAACCAAAAGTTTTAAGGGGAAAAAAAGACTGTATGTGCTGTTGACAAAATGTTTTGTTTAGTTTAGTTTCACTATTGTTATAAAAGAGTTTTGCGAAGCTTTACATATTTGAGAATATACTGATGTTTGAAATAAATAAACGAAAAAAAAACACATGTTACGTGTCACTATCAGCTGAATGAAAATCAAGCCAGATTGATTCTTCCTTCAAACTAAGTATTAAATCGGAAACCCGCTCAAAATCAGTTCAATAGCGATTGAGTAAAAATTAGAACTCATTGACAGAAAATTTGCGCCCAATTCCCACCGAGCATCCACTGAACAGCGCTCTATAATTTCTAGTGATGTGCCGTAGTCGACATTATCCAATAAACAATATAAGTTGTGCGTGATAATCGCTAGTCGTGATCTAGCGCAGCATTACTGCTGAACTCGGTGAATGATGATTTTGACCTTTTGACATTCTTAAAAAGCCGTTCGTCGTCACTACCAGCCAATGCTACGAGTGCTACGCTGTAAAGTGTAACAATTGGTAGCGAAAACAGTGGACCCGATATCGGTTTCGGTCGGTTTAGGTAATTTGAAAATAGATTAAAAGGTTATAAAAGGTAGTAAAAACTAACTTATAGAATCAGACTTTATATAGTGATATCGTAGTGTTTTGCCGCCAAATCCGCCATCTTGGTACTTTAGGAGGAGGAAAATTAGCACAGGCTAAAACCATATTGCCTTGGTCGTGTTACCGTATTGTCAATGTTTTAATAACTTGACTGTAATGGCAGTCGTAATTTGTCGTTATTATCTTGGAATGGAAACTGACCAATATAAAACGTTCCTTTCTCCAGGAAGTATCTCTGTACCAAATTTCACGTAAAATTTATAGTCGCCACTTAAGTCACATGCTGTTAATTTTTAACTCAGCAAATAAGAACCAATAGTTCGAGGGGAAATGGGTAATTTCATCCGAGTTAGATAGGTACTCTACTTTTCATTTCGACTGTGAGGAAAGAGATGGAATATATTCGTGACGTAATAAAGGTAAAATTTTGTTGTTTCAAACGGATGTTCGGCGTCAAACCTCCAGTGTTGTATATATGCTCCTTGGTCGTGATCGTGACTAACTTGATTTTAACTTTGTTGTCTCAGTATGTGTATTTTCCACATGGCGAAGGCGAAACGTGAAAAAAAGTGTCATGCTATGCTATCATGGCATTATGGTGGGCAGCAAGAATAGAGGAATAATCTGAAAGATTTTCTGTAATTGTGAAAAAAATAGACAAGTCGTAAACTGATATTAATACGAGTACCTATGAACCCGTATAGCCGAGTTTAGATGTATGAAAAGCTTTTATTTTAATAATAATGACGTAGCTCAACTATCATACACTACGTGGCTAATCGTAACTATTAAAAAAAATACTTTCCTTCCAAGTGTAAAAAGTAAAAACGCAATTTTCCACCCGGTTATCTCCCCATTCAAATTAAACTTTCTGATCGAGAGATGAAAAGTAATATATGCGTAGAGTTTATTTTGTGGCTAGGTTTATCTAGAACTCCTAATTTCCCATAATTTCCACCGCTGCTAGCAGCCATGTCCCATCTCTAGTAATTTCCCTACGCACGCCAGTCACGTATTCTTGGCGAGCCAACTAATGATGCGCTTCAGTGTGCATTAGGCACATGGCGCAAGCTCCTGCCGTTCCTGATTGGCTGAAGTATTGTCAAGCAGACCCGTACGGCTCTGTGATTGGCTAAATTAATTTAGAGTAATAATAGATGTTTTTTGTCAGCCACGTGAACGTGAATAGATTTCTAATCATTTTTTTGTTTATCTTTTTTATATGGTGTCGCTTTTAGGTACAGTCGCGTCAAAGATGTTTAATTTTTTTGCCTTTTTCCATTGAAATAAAGTGCAAAATTGTAAACATATTTTTGACGTCAACTGTACAAGATACACAGATGAAGTAAAAATAATGTCATTACTTTTATAAATGTCATTCGAACTGGGTCCCAATTCTCTAAGCACTTAAGTCAAAATTACAAGATCAATTTTCTAAAACAAATACAATTTTATATGGAATTGACATTTTCATCTTGAATAAACTCAGGCGGTCATAGTTTGCATTAACTTTGAGAAACTTGGATAACGGTACCGGTGTTGGACACTTTAAGCTGATAGGCACCAATAACGGACACCACAACTCTTAATTCAAAGAACCTACGGTGCTAAATTGATTGTTTATGGGTCGCGATGATACCTTAGCATCTGGTGGTTCGCTTGCTTATCTGCCTCCTTTTTCACAGAAAAAAATAATAAATAATTGTATGAAATAAGAATCTAGTGTCCATTATTGATCTTTGTCCATTACTGGTTCCTTCACCTTCCTATGTCTGCCTTGGTAGAAAGGGCAATTAATAAACTCCTTAAAACTGGTCTATGAATTGCGTTTTTTCCTACCTCCTCAATAATAAATATCCATCGGTACATATTAAACTGTATTCGTGACTGACTGACTGACAGAGTACAACCTAAATGGCCTAACCTAGGCGGTGAAAATGTGGAGGGAATATACAGAGTGCCATATATAAATGGATTTTACGAAAATCACCTTCGAACGGGAAGAAAACGAATTCTACGCGTAGCTGTAATACTCGTATTGTTATATACGATATACGACAACTCCAGTACGGACAAATAAAACAAGAAAAATAAAACAATTTACTGCCCGTTGTTCGAGGCGTTATAATAACCCGCCCCTTACTTCAATAACCAAGTACTTCCTAACACCCATAACAATGCTCAGCACACGTCCTAGCAGAACTGTCAAACTGACGGTTCTCCCGTTAAGCCCCGAAACTCGAGTTATTTTATTGCCAGGACATAAAAAGGAAAATTCATTGTTGAGGTGATAACCTTATAATCCCTGTATAGGTGTTGCTACGTGACGGTTTATGGCATTACGCAAGGTGGAGAATAGAGATTTATTTTTTTACGCTGGCAACGTAAATGTAATTCTTTTGTACGGCTAATAATAAGGTGTTGACGTGTTTTGTGTGAAAAGATTGTTACCGGGATTGGGTAGATTGTAGGATGGGTGATCATGAAATCCATTCAAATAAAAAATTACAAAGTAACTCTGTCTATCAGTTTCTTAAGCTTTCTTGTCTATATCACTAAACCGATTTCAATGATTTTGGTATGGATATAATCAGAAATCTTGGAATTTTTTGATATTTTTTTTAATGCTTAATTCAATACAGTTTGATAGATTTCTACAGTCGTAGTATTTACAGTTGAGTACAAAGATTATGTATACATTTGTGGACCTTATTTTTATGGAATAAAGTGAAAAAGTGTATACATCTCTTTGTACTCAACTGTACCTACACTGATCGGCTACCGGGAAAATATGCAATGTCACAATATGTAAATAACGTTAATTATACATTTATAATATTAAAGAACACTTTACAACAACTTTATCTGATCAAGCAATAATACGACTTTCTTTATAAAAAAGCATTGACAGGATTGACTATTTTGTATACTGTACCTTTACAATAAAAGCTCAATTTAAAATAACCTCTAAAGTTAGCAAACTTCACTTACCACTTGAACTTAAAGTTAACGACAAAGAGGGTATAGAATTCGAAGAGTTCTCCACACTCAGTATTGCCTTCGGGAGATTCACTTGCTCATGAAAGTTTCGCGTGCTATCAAATATATCTGACAACCGGTTCTTAAAGGAAAGTTTCCGTACTAAATTGTAGATAATTAGTGGAAATTTTCACGATTTAATTTTCATAGTGCATTGAAAATCATGACTTTCACTTTCAGCATTCAAATACAAGGATTATTCGACGCTTATGCCGTTATTGTTTCTTCCTATTCGTAATTCTGCACAATGTGAATTTAACACATTTTTTCTTGATCACATTCGTTATTCTTCACTGTGATTATTTTTATACAATCCGGTTTCATCCTAGTCACGATTCTGCACAATATGAATTTCACACATTTGCATTTGATCACTTCCATTATTATTCACAGTCATTATTTTTATACAATCCGGTTTCTCCCTAACTACCCCATCGGGAGACGTGAAGGTAGGTATGTATGTAAATATGCATGTATTTATCAATATCTTCACAGAAATCTACACATAGATTTGCGACGCAGGGTCACTACTAACCGGGTTAACGGGTCGTCAAACAAACACATTATAATAACAACAAACAACAATAAACAACAAAACAACCATAAAACAAGACAAAACATTTCTTAAGATGCTGAATTTCTTCGAAAATTTCGTGCTCATGTCACTCAACGTCGACCCATACGATACGCGTAAAGACACGACCCGCGCCTTGCTTAGCTGTCAAGGTCAAATATGAATCGTGGCGAACGGATTTTTCTGGTGCTATTCCCTTAAGTACCCGTTCGACGTTAAAATCGACGGACGACAATTTGAACTAAATGATAAATGATAGTTTATTGGTTGTTGTACATAATGTTACGTAATTTGGAAACCATGGAATGTAAAAGACAGATGATGGTACATCAGTGGGGCTAGACAAGTTGTCATCGTTCACGAACGCTAGCGTTAGGCGATCACTTTGGTGATCACCTGTCACTTGGCGCTGTCAAAATTAAATAGGCTAGACAATCAGTTTTCAGCGTGTCAGTTGTAACGAGTGATATATCACGTGACTTACGTCATTTCCATACATTTTTTCAATGACAACACTCATGTCGCCAGTGATCACCTAACGCTAGCGTTCGTCAACGATGGCAACTTGTCTAGCCCCACTGATTCGGCATAAAAGTTTATTTTTGATCATTTTAGCTACTGCTACTGTACCGTAGTGCGTTTAAATTCGTTAAAGTATGATTGGGAAAATAAATCTTGGAGTATAATGAGAACAAACGCTTTGTAGAGTAAGAAGAGAGTGTGCCCAGGAACTATATACTATTTCTTTATTTATATATTTAAACTTTATTGCACAATAAAAGAAAAGTACAAACGGCGGACTTAATGCCTTAAGGCATCTCTACCAGTCAACCAACTGGCCAAACAGAAAAAAGACAAAGGTTGGTGCTATTATGACCTCATCCCACCCTCCGCTTTCTCACATCGGTCTTTAAGACGCCAGGCTTCCATCCTCATGACGTAGTAGAATACGCAACGGATCGCACGCAGCGGTGTGCTGCATCGTTCCATATTCGCACTGCCAAGAAGTAGAACGCTCTCCTTGTGTCTGTATTCCCGTAATCATTATAACCTTGGTGTTCTCAAGGGAAAAATTAATAGGCGTTTCCTTGGTAACCGTGTACCACCTTCGACCTCGTCGTCATTTAACATCAGGTGAGACTGAGGTCAAATGCAAACTCATTATTGATAAAAAAAGGACACGCAGTTTCCAAAAATGCTACACATTCCTGGTTTTTGCACTTTAAGCGCTCTTAGTCTGTACTAGACAATATAATATGCGAATCAATGAATGATGAAGTCTGCATTAAAACCAAGATCATCGACATAATAACGATGACTAAACTCAAGCGCACACACGCATTTAATACGGAACTAAACGTCAGAGCCAAAGAGTTCTAGAATGGCGATCAAGTAGCAGATGATGCGTGTAACTATATGCCCTTCACAAGTTCTGGAGACCTGGTAGCATAAGGCTGATCATTAGTTTTCGTTTTTTTTAAGCTGCAACGGCTGTACGGATTTAGAACAAAATTTCAATGGAGATAGCAAAAAAGTAACCTGTGTATGTTAATCCAGGGTATAAGATCCAACTGACCATCAGGATTTCAGCGTGGTATTTTGCCTTCTCCATGTCAATAAAAACCATCATCATCATCATCAAAAATCATACACAGTTTTAGTTCAATGCACACTGTAGACACCAGGCATAGAGATATGACAGAATGCTAGTGGTGCACAGTGCGGGTAAGTCTGGCTTGCTGTGAGATTGTGTCACAGTTGCTTGAGGTCGTCAGGTTACGTAATTGTCCATTGTCGAGGGTCACCAATGTAGTATGAGAGGACAGTAGAGAGATCTCTCTCCAGGCGGGTATTATTCCTGGGGACCGAAGTCCATTGGGATGACACCCAAGCCAAGATAAAAAAAATAGGTCCACCCCGTATCATTTTCAAGAATAACACCTCACCTCTCAGAATGGCACGCGTGTATAAAGCCGGTGATGAATGTAGATCGCACGTACAAACCCGCGGTGTCTGTTTACCTTAATAAAAGGGCAAAGCTTGAATACTTAATGCATGAAAAGAATCAGAGAGATTGGATTTGTAAGGCTCTTATTTGCATTTGTACTGTGTTGTATTTGGTTCAGGAAACGATGAGTTTATAGGTAAGTAGGTTTTATTCGATTAGTAGCTTTTGCCCGCGACTCTGTTCAGGCAGAAGTCGTTATTTTATCGGAAACTGTAATTTTTTTGGCGGTTCCGCTCAGTTACCGGGTAAGAATAGTGCCACTCCATGTCTTCCCATTGATGTCGTAAGAGCGACTAAAAGAATATAGGCTTGTAGTACTGTTAAGGGATGGGCTTGCAACCTATCACTAATGCGCTGGTAAACATCTTAGCCTATTTTGTGCAAATTATGGTTATAGAATTATAAGCAAGTTTTTAAAGTTGTAGGTAATTCTGTAGCTCTACTCTGCTCTGGGATTACAGTCGTGAATGTCAATAAAGCTGTTTTTTCCGCCTCAAGGCTACGGTATTAAATTGCGAAATCTGAAGAAATAAAAAAAAACAATATAGATTTGAACTTTAATCAGACTGTTATTTGACTTCTGTGTTGTAACTAAATACGTCATCCTACCTGCTACCTTCAATCCACAATGTTGTAATCGTTGCCTTGCTACATATAATTTCTATTTTCTCAACGGCCCTTTCGAAGAGAAACGTCTAACAAAAGTGCAGAAGCACAAATGAACTAACAAAAACATAAAACACCAAAAATTACTGAACTAGTGCCAGACGGAGCAAAATGGTTCCTTTAGGATCTTTTGGGCCATTCACTATATAATGTCAAGCAGGTTAAGGTTTTACTTCTTCGTAAAAACATCGAATACTTTTGTAAAAGCTTGTGGTAGGTACATGGCCACCGCAGCGTTGGGGTTCTAACTTATCTTACTATCACGAGTCAACACTCAGCCACAATATAGGCCATCGACACTCCTTGATAAGTTAAGCCATTAAAATAACGTCTCGTACATTCAACACATCGAAATATCCTCGTGAGGAAAAATAATCTTCAGTCAACTAAAGTCAAAAATCACTTCGACAAATGTCCTAAATTTAGGACGTTATAACTTTTACTCAAAACTATTCAGGCTTATACCTGCCGCTGAGTTCTACCATCGAATTACTCGTCGTAAAGCCGGGGTCCATCAACATCACCTTGAATAGCTTCCACCGTGCGTTTCAATAGGCACTCTTCCCACCTATCGGCGATATTTTTAAACCAGTTATTACATAGGTGCCTTCAAGAAAAGAACTTTCATTTGCTTAACAGGCCGCCAACGGTCAAACAACTTCTGCTTGAGTTGCTGGTGTTTATGGGCGGTGGTGATTACTTCCCATCAGATAACTCGAATGCTCGTTTGCCTTTCTCTCTAATAAAAATGAAACCTACTTTGAGACTTTGAATGTCTATTCCGATAACGAAGGCAACGTAGCTTAATAGAAAGTTCATGCCAGAATATATATTGTTGATCTCCTAATAACTTTTTGTGTAGCAAAGCCTCCTAAAATCTTAACGTCTCACGATTATCGCATAACAAAAACACATCTGTTACAATATCGGTTAACATTTTACCCTCAACGCCCTTTCGCAAACATAAAGGGAATCCGTACCGGGCCTGAGTAAAACAACTTTAATGGCTGCTTTTTACTGCTCGTAAATACCGAGTAAGAGCAAAGGTTCGGATAGACTTGAGGGAAATTCAATTATGGAATATATGGGATAAGGACCGTTTTTAGGCACTCGAAACGCTACCTGGAATTTGGGTGGAAAAGTGTTGCCTAATCTAACATTTTTATTGCTCTCAACAAAGTTGTTAGGATTCCGTGTCAGATCTGAAATGAAGAACTCCTGTAGTTACTTTTACCTATTTGCAGCCTACTGTACTGCCTGATTTCTAACTTTTTCTCGTGAGTTGTGGTCGACCTCGTCTATGGAGGGAGAAGGAACACATGAGGGATTTTAGTCGGTGTGAGTCCGGGTTTGCTACCACCATACTTTGCTTTAACCTTCCGCCAAGCAGCATATTCACATAGTTGTGTTCCGTTGTGGGAGAGGACAACAACACAACATTTTTTGATTTATGAAAAGATAAAAATATTAATTCGTAAGTAGGTCGCATAGACACTTTTACACGTCAACAATTCTCCAGCGTTTTCCAAGAAGAGTCCATTGCTGAGAAGAAAGTTAAACGCCGCAAGAAACTCAACAGTCAGTCATTTATTAAATTACAAAACTTACCTAAGAGCTGACTATAATTTATGATAGTAGGATTAAGGTTTAAGGTTCGTTTGGGATTTATATAAAGTCAAAATCTGCTAAATAATATTCAGTAAAAATGTATAGAGCCATAGGACTCGGTTCTATTACTACTTTAAATTAAACCAATTCATAATAATTCTGGCTTCAGATGCCACGAAAGAACTCCACCAAATTAAAAGACATTTTATTCAGCCTCACTCCCACGCTGCGCGAATACGACGTCAACACAACCCAGTCGCTTGTACAAACACTAATACTCAAACATAGTCTTAATGTTAACACAATTACGCTCCCGAACTTAACCCCAGGGACAAAAGCCAGATGTTCCCAAGTCAAACGAACTAAGCCCCGGACGTTATTTGTTTTATTCCCGGGATTGATTCGATCTTTATGACAAGCGTCGATTATTAATGGCGCATTAAAACAATGGAGTATCTTGAAGAGCCGTAAAAATTTAGTAGACGCACAATCTTGTCAGCGTTTGTGTTTTAGCGTCAGTTTTAGGTCGCGACACGCTTGGGACCCATTTTATACGAGTTACTAAATTTGTGACTTCGTTTTGGATGGATCAGAGAGCTAGCAAATTTCTTAGCATAATACGCCATGAAAAATGTGTTTGACAATGTGACTGAGGGGTGCGCCAAAATTCATAAAAAATTGCAAATAAGATTATTGGGACAAAAGTCAAATCAGTTTCTTTTTATGAAACATCAAAAACGCGCCGTTACTATGGAATTTATAGGGATTACTATCTTGTGACGTCACAATCAAACAGAGCGTCCCTATTGTTGGATTTTAAGAATTTAAAAATCTTAAAATAGCAAACATAAAAAAAAGATTGATGTTTTCCTAGTATTTTTAAAATGTTTATCTGTTGTTAATGAAACACCAATTTAATTTCACTCTTGTCAAACCTTTACAACCTAATGATCACTCTTCATACTTTTCATGATTTTTCAATATTATCGTAGAAAATTAACTGTTCCTTCGTGATTTTTCTTTTACTATCAGTGTGTTAAAAAGAAGCTTTGGGAAAGAGGAAAATGAAAATTACTCCACCAATAAGAATATGATAATGATGTTTACCTTAAGAACTCCGTAAATTTTTGACTGCACTAAAACTTACCACTCTTACCAACAAGTAAAACTCAGCTAGAATATCTGCCTATATCAGATAAAGTAAAAACCCTTTTTTACCCCACACTATCCATCTATCCAATCAGCCTATATTCACATCCTGTTTTGCATTAAGCCTATTTTAATTACGTCACTTCACACTCATATTTTAGTATTTTAGCCAACCTGTGCTTGGGTCCCACTTCTGGAAAAAGGTCCTTCTGTCTCTCCTCTCAAAAGCGTCCACGTCATTCCACCACCTCCTTTTGAGTCTACCTCTGCTACGATGTCTGTCTGGTGGAGGACCATGATAGAAACCAAATCAGAACCTGGAGCTGGGGTGCTAACAACCCCTGGGCTAATAGGATCGTTCAAAACCAAACGTTATAACATGACGAAGCATCATCATCACCATCATCATAGTTGAACATCCTTGTTTGATTTCCAGCGAGAACGATCCTAATTCGGCCTGTATCCACGGATTTTCTACCTCCTTTATTAGGTCATCTGTCCATCGTGCAGGCGATCGTCCGCTTACCAAGTCATGGTCTACACTCAAGAATCTTTCTGCCCCAACGGCTGACGGTTGTGCAAACTAAATCAAATAGCCAAATAAATCCTAGTAAAAAAAATTATGATTAATATCGTCATTGACTCCCAATAATAATTCCCCAGTATCAAGCATATACTTTAAGAGATAAGTGAAGCTGTGAATTTGAAATCAAATTAGTACGCTGTCATATCCCGTGAAGGCCCTCTCTAAGATTCGTGTTCATTAGTCGGCGCTCATTTGGAGACCCGTGACCTATATGCGATGAAGTGTGGCGTAAAGGCAAGCGGTTTTTATATCACGTTCGTTATAATTTAATTGGGAAGTAAATATATTACAACGTAGAATAATTTTGAAATATTTACACAGAGTAAATAGTTAGACTCCAACCCATTTTTATTTTAAAAGATTTTATTTTACTTACAATGTATGTATGTAAGGGTCAAATCTTGCAAATTAAATTTAACCCACTTCCCGGTTTCCGATCAATCTGAAAATTTGCATACGCCTTTAGTTCTGATGACACTACAAAAATAAGGTACCATGGGAGCTGGTTTCATGATAGAGACTCAGGGTGGCCATCAGAACTCCTAAATTACAAATGATAAACCCGTCGTGTTAGGGCTTGTTAGAATCGTCTTGACAAGTAGATGACGATTGTGCAAAAAAAAATACAGTATGTAATAAAAGCTTGTCCCAAAAATTAAATTTTTGAAATAAACTTATTTAAAAACATATTTTCTCTCAATTTTTTTTGTATGTTCGCATTTAACAGTTTAAAACAAAAAAAGCGCAGTTTTTTCAAGCATTTTCCTACTTTTTGGGTAGTCAGGTATATACAGTCAAGGAAATTGATTCCTAGACCACTTCGGACTATGTCAAAGTGACGTAATCAATCAAAACGTAAGAGACTTCTTATGATTTTATTTACAGTGTCACTTTGACATAGTTCAAAGTGGTCTAGTAAACAATTTCCTTGACTGTACTCGTATCGTAATCGTAAAATTATATAGTTTTCGATGTGTTATCGTATTGTTAATGTTACAATAGCTCTTATTTACTTGACAGTAATGGCAACTGAGTTAAGGCAATGCGATAACAATGTCAAGGGCAATATAATTTTACCCAGTAGAAAAGAGATCCTGATTAGTAATTAAAAGGTTCAGCTATGATTAAAACTACGACTTCACCGACATGAACTCATTCATTTCAAAATTTCAACATTGTCA
The DNA here is from genome assembly GCA_963966035.1 of Acleris laterana. Classification (NCBI taxonomy): domain Eukaryota; kingdom Metazoa; phylum Arthropoda; class Insecta; order Lepidoptera; family Tortricidae; genus Acleris; species Acleris laterana. The sequence goes on along the minus strand of OZ014456.1, from coordinate 3,009,163 downwards.
GTTACGGCAATTGCTACGCCCATTTTGAATTAGTGGTTGGAATGACCTCATTTTGCAGTCGTTTTGCAAGCAGCACTAGCTGTGACGTAGAAAAGACCATGGCAGCGTTAAAGCTCTTTAGACATAACAATAAATAATGGACCAACCTCAATAACCTGGAACAAACTCCACAGGCCTTCAGTCAAATAGATGTTTTTGTACTTTTTTAATTTATTATGTAGGTACTATTCTTATACATCTTCGCCTAAGTGTGCAAAATGTGTTTACAGAATTATCAAAAAGTTTTTATAGTTGTTGGAAATTCTGTAGCTCTGCCTACCCCACTCTGGGAATAAAAGCGTGAGTTTATGTGTGTGTATGTGGGTATTATTATTTTGTGTCGTGTGTTGATTTGTGTCTTACTATGTGCAATATGGAAAGTATTTCTGAATGAAACAATTTGAATTTGAATTTGAATAAGCATTTCTTGTGTCATTTTGTTATTCCGTTCCTACAGACCTCTATATTGTCATGACTTGGCCCACACCTCTGCAGAGTTCTGTTGTAGCACCTCTCTTTTACCCTCACATAGTGCAGTGACGCGGGTGCGATGGGATTTTTGGGTAAAACGGTTTATTTCCCTGCGGTTCCCCAATTACCCGGCCTTAGTCTAATTTAGGAGTCCGCAGAACTACCTAAAGGTTTACAAAGTTTTTGGAATGCGCCTTTACTGTTGTAATAGTAAGAATGGAATTAGTTTGGTATTTTTCAGGTAGTTGTGTGTTTTTATAATTGCTGTAAATTGTTTCGTGAGTGCCATTTTTAGATACAAGTATTATTAAAACCGAATATAAAAATAATGGACATCTTGAATCCCTGGAAAAAAATATTGAATGGAAAGAAGTGGTCTCTGCATACCCCTCAAACAGGCGTGATTTAACGTATGTATGTATGTAAAGTTATTGATGTTTTCTTTGTACTAGGGATCCAATTTAAAAAAACATTTGTAAATAAAACCTTGTTTATTGAAAAACTACTAAATACTGTTTTAATGACTTTCCTACTTTTACTTTGGCAAGCAAAATGTAAATACGAGACTATTTGCTTTTTAAGAAGCATAACTTGAGGAAAGCGATATAACAACGATTTATTAAGAACAAATTGAAGGAATTTGGCATCTTTTATAATTAAAAGCTCTTTAATTAGTACCTCAACATATTCATATTATAATTCCGCCGCGCCATTCTTGACGACAAAGGATTCCCAATCCCGACTCCAACTCCAAAGAAATCATTTTGTCGCACAACTTTCGCTTCTACGAATGCCAACTTGAGCAAATCTTGGACGGACTCGATTCATTATGCTTTCAACTGCAGAAAGTAATTCGAAGTTGCTTCCTTAGAACTGGTTCTAGTTGGAACATTCTATATGCTAGAAGTTTATTTTATTAGAAGTTTGTCATGTAGTTGCCGACAGAGTACCACTCCATGTCATCCTGTAGAAGTCGTAAGACGACTAAAAGCTAAAAGGCTTGTTATATTGTTAGGCGATGGGTTTGCAACCTGTCACTAATATACACATGGTAAACATCTTAGACTGTTTGTGCAAAATATGGTAGAATTAACAACAAGTTGTCAGAGTTATCGGTATGTAATTCTGTAGCTCTGCCTACTCCACTCTGGGATAAAGGCGTGATGGTATGTATGTACGTACAGTCACGAGATTTAATTTGGTACCCACCTTAGGTCCAAAGTCAGTCTGACATTATTTAATAATAAGGTTGAGTTTCTTATTATTATTTATTTATTTAATGGCGTTTACATAATTACGTAATTTTGCCAATGTCAAGTATATATAAGCTATTTTTTATTCTCTTTTCTGTGTTTTAATTTATTTCTTTCAAATTGTAGTAGTATATAATATAATAAAGAGTATTAAATAAAAAAATACATATAAGCTACGCTCTATAGTCATAGTCGTGCCCCTTGACTTTTTTTAAAGTTACTGATAACTTGACACCTCTAATGACATTGACGACTTCAAGCATATTTTTCTTGAAATGGGTCCCAAATTAACGCTCGTGACCGTATGTATGTTTGTCATGTGCTTAAAAAAAACGGTCCAAATCCCTCGTGCACTTCAGGTCTAAAATTAACTGTTAAAAATGTAACAATAATGTTATGCATGCCTAACAGACTCCTAGATCGAAAGCAGTTATCGATCTACTGAAATCAATTGTTTAAACACATATGGGTACTTATTCGAGCTCTACTTAATCCCTATCATTTACCCTATGGTTTTATCACCTAAAATCAATAAAATAAAAGTTGTTCAGCCAATCCGTACTAATATTATGAATTCGAAAGTGTGTCTGTCTGTCTGTTTGTCTGTTACCTCTTCACGCTTAAACCGCTGCACCGATTTAGGCGAAATTTAGTGAAAAGATAGTTTGAATCCTTGGAAAGGACATAGGATAGTTTTTTTTCCGAAATTCATACCTTAAAGGGATGAAAAAGGGGTTGTAAATTAGTACGAAGCTAAGATACGGTATAAACGACTTCCACGCGGACGGATTCGCGGGCAGAAGCTAGTACAGAAATCAGCTGCAGAAAAATCTAACCCCCTTTGCTAGGAAACTTGTATGCAGGGGGGGTTACTTTTCTCTGCAGCTGACCGTACGTTAATAAACCCTGATCGACGTTGGAGTGAGTGCGATGAGTGATAACACAATATAACTGTTATAACGTCGGTGATACAGCTAAACCGCGTAAATAACAAATTTATTAAGGAGTAAAATGCACCTTATGGACTTGATTAGTAAGGTGCATTTTGCTCCTTATTAAAAATGATACTTAGGCGGTTTTGAATTTTCTCCGACGATAAGTCATCATCATTGCGTATGGCACTCATCCTGCATGGATCAAGGGTCGATGTCCAGGTGTGTCAGCCAGTCTGCCGCGGCTGGCGAAAATTTATGAAGTTCCTCCATGCCACCGGGAAAACAGCGGAGTGGGCAATCATTTACCACGTGGGAGAGGGTCTGGTCCGGTGCTCCGCAGTCGCATTCTGGTGACTCCCTCAATCCCCACTTGTGTAGGTGATGGTTGGTCTTCCCGTGGTCAGTTCGGAACCGATTTAAACGGGTCCAGAGTTTTCGGTCGGCGAAGATGCCAGGCAATTTCTTCGAGGGGTCCGTTACGAGGGTGACATTAGTACCATGAAAAAGGCGCCATCCCTCACGCCAAACCTTGTTTATGTGGTACGGGTGATTAAGTCCCTCGTCGTTCCATATTGGGGACCTAGAAGTAAGACGGGAGGGAGGCAGATCGTCCAAAGTGGACCTAATGGGCATGGGTTTAGAGCCGTTTAACGAAAAGCACTTTTTCCACTCGTTGGCAGCCGCTTTTTGTCTGCGCAGCTCAGGAGGTGGGATGTGTGTTAAAACGGGCAGCCAAGGAAGAGGTGTAGATTTGATTACCCCCGAGATTAGGCGCATCACTTCATTGAGCTGGGTGTCGATCTTGGCTGTATGGGCACTGCGGTACCATACGGGGGCGCAGTACTCTGCAGTTGAGTACACCAGAGCAAGGGCGGAGGTACGCAGAACAGTTGCGGAAGCACCCCAGCTTGTGCCTGCTAGCTTTCGGATAATATTGATCCTTGTTTTCAGCTTCTGCTTGACGTTTTCTAGGTGTGGTTTGAACGTCAGTGAGCGGTCTAGCGTTACGCCGAGATATTTTGGAGTAAAATTATGTTTCACTGTTTCACCGCAGAAGGTGACGCGGAGCTTTCTATTGGCCAGACAGTTGGTGAGATGGAAAGAGGAAACTTCGGTTTTGGCTGGGTTGGGGCGTAAACGCCATCGGGTATAGTAGTCTCCCATAGACTTAAGATCCTCAGTCAGCGCAAGTTCTCCCTCATAAAATTTCCTTGATTGGTAGGCCAGAGCCAGGTCATCTGCGTATGCAAATTTGCTAGACCTTGTGGCTGGCATATCTCGGATGTATATATTGAAGAGGAGTGGTGCGAGTACAGATCCTTGTGGAAGACCATTTTTGACAAGGTGGTAGCGGCTACATTTTTCACCCAGGTGGACCTTAATATGGCGAGGGCTGAGAAGAGTTTTGATGAGGCGGAGCATTCTGCTGCAGGGAATAACATCGCTGATCTTCCCAAGTAATCCGTCTTTCCAAACAGTATCGTAGGCTGCACTTAGATCGACGAAGGCCACTGAGGTTTTTAGGCCACGTTGATAACCAGCTTCAATATATGAGGATAGAGCTAGGACCTGGTCAGCGCAACTCCGGTTTCCTCTGAAGCCAGCCTGCTCCTCCGGGACAGCATCGTTAGCAGCAGGATATATTCTGCAATACACCAGTCTTTCAAGAAGCTTGTAAATCACCGAGAGAAGTGATATTGGTCGGAAACTCGATGGATCGTCGGGTGATTTTCCTGGTTTAAGTATGGCGATGACTTTTGATAACTTAAAAGCAGCTGGGATGAAACTTGTATCCAGGATACAATTGAAAAACCCGACCAACCATCGTTTGGCTACCTTTCCCAAATGAAGGAGGAATTCTGGGTAAATTTCGTCTGGACCCGCGGCCTTATTCGACCTGGTGCACTTCAACGCAGAGTCCAAATCCTCAGGAGAAAAAGGTCTGCTGTATAGATCGCTGGTGATTGCGGAGTTGAAATATTGTGATAGTTTCGATCGGGTTTCCTTGGCAAAAGATCTGTCAGTTTTTGCACCCTTTGTTAGGTCTTGCATCCTTCTGGCGATTTCGTTGGGATTTATAGATGGTGACTGTTTTAGGTGTTGAGGGGCATTACCCAGTTTCCGAAGAACACTCCAACTCTTCCGACTGGAATGAGTGAAGCTCATGTCCTCAACGCACTCCAACCACTTAGCCTTCCGAGACGAATCCATGGATGCTAATAGCTTCTGGGCTGCCTCTGGGTCATTAGTGGAGAGATATTCCTCATAAGCTTCCTCGGTCTCAGCCGTCCAACCCGGCGTATATTCTCTGCGGAAGCCTCTCGGGATGGTACGCTTGGCAGTGGCTATTACGGCTCCCACAAACCGGTTGTAATTTTCAACTGATGGCTTAATAAACCTCACAATAGCGTCAAGTTTTGATGAGAAAGCGTTCCAATCAGCTTTCGCAAAATTCCAACGGGGTCTAGGCGTGGACTTCCACAGGGGAATTTCTATCCCCACGGAAATCAGTGCTGGTCTATGTTGACTTCGGGGTATGTTCCCAAGAATTGATCTATTCACTGAGAGCACGTGGCCCGAGGCATCCTCCGACGCAAAGCACAGGTCTGGATCCGACGATAAGTGAAAACGACATTTCACTTTGGGCGGTTAATTTAATTTATTTTCCTGCAACTAAATGCTGAGCTCATTTCTCATCTTATGACGCTATCTCAATTAGTTATTATTTTTTTTCTATTCGGTTTAAATTATTAACTTTAGTAATGTTCACACATTTCTTACATGGAAGAAGTCAACACCATCTTTATTTAAAATTAGCGATCTGCCCTCGCTTCGCTTCGGTTTATATGAGTTTGATATATAGCATATAGCCTTCCTCGATAAATAGGCTATTTAACATTGAAAGATTTTTTCAAATCAGACCTGGGGGGCTATTGCATAACGCACTCGCAATCGCAATTGTTTTCATTTTAAAAATCGAAGGCTTGTCTGCATACAAAATGAAAACAAATGTTGTGCTTTGAAGCTAATTGAGATTGCGAGTGCGTTAGGCAATAGCGACGCTGTAGTTCCTGCTATTAGCGCGTTTAAGCAAACAAAGAAATAACTCTTCAGATTTATAATATTAGTATAGATTTCAACAGTAATTATTATGTATATTAAGAGTATAAAATCCGTACAATTCATGAATTCATGATTGGAAAGATCATTAGTGGATTCCGGCTCCATTGTCGCATACGAACGTGTCTTCTTGTTCCCCTTACGCTGATAGAAACAGCTCTTGTGACTGAAATTTGCTCCTTTAATCCCAAAGGCTTCATCTCAAGAGATGACTAGAGGAGTAAAAGAACCTCTTAAGTCCTCAGCAGCTCGATCATGGAATTGTTCAATCTACAAAGACGAGCCCAGCTAATCGTGTTTATAATTTAAAGAAAAGAAACCGAAGAAGCACAGTGAACCAAAAAATTACTTCGTTTTAAATAGAAAACGTAATTCCACGTCGGCACCAGTGACGTCTTAAACATCCGACCCGAATGCACCTGACACATCCATTGTTCACGACAATGAATATTTGCGACTGAAGTTTTCTCTGCAAAGCAGTAAACTAGGAGACGCGGAGCCCGAAATGTCGATACTTGAACAAAGTAGAGATGTTTTTTGTAATATAAATGATGAATTTATCGAATAAGTTGCAGACCTAGGCATGACATCCTTCTATTATTTTAAACACGGCAATAAAAATATTTGTTCGACTTTCTGGTGGTGGAAAAATTATGTCTATCTACATCATTAATCTTATCCTCTTGACATATTTTTTTGTCGACAGAATCAGCCATTGCCTAATTCCTACAAAAAAAAAACACGCTGATTTATATTGCCTTGTTATTATCATTGAAGCTTAAAAGAATCTGCACCAACATCAACCACAAGGCATCTAGAAAATATCAAAATACCGCATTCACTCCCGAAGTTGAAAAAGGAAACAACAAGAGGGCTCTTATACCTCCTTTCAACTCAAGAGCTCTTACTATCAAAAAATAATTTTAATGGATAATTACGATTATAAGAACGCGACAACAAGAGTCTTAAGTCATTCAGAGTTATCTTGAGTGCTCGCTTATTAACTTAAAAAGTTAAGCCTCAAAGGTGAATAGGACCTTTATTCGTTTAATAATTTTCCTTGCTTTAGGCGTAATGCCTTTTACATCTTTAGTTAATTGATTAGGAAGCCATTAAAATAGGCAACATTCGTAAAGTAAAAAAAATAAGATTTAATTTTGGTGAAATTACTAGCATATTTAGAGATATTCGATCTTACCGCCATATTCAGAGATAATTTAGAGACAATTTAACTCGTACCATGATATAACTTTTGTATAAATCGTGACTAACGATCGACTTTATCATCATTGACTAACTCTAACCCCCTTACGTATAAACGTGGAATAATTTTGGAATACTTTATGCCATGCTTTGTCACTTTCTGTCAGATGCAATTATCACAATTACAGATAAGGACAAAGTATGGCATAAACTATTCCAAGCTTATTCGACGTTTATAAGTAAGGGGGTAAGTGTGGCCGTTAGCCCTCAGAGGAGGCAACACAGTCATGATATTGCGAAAGTTTAGGGGTCTCAGAACGCATCAGACTGTGACTGTAGTATGGCAATTGGCCACTTTAAGAGAAGGGGGGCATAAAGTTGGTAGTGTTCCGTGATCTGGCCCGTGCGGCCTACTTACTGAATAAATATCTTTTGTCTTTTATCTTTACAAGACGAACATTGTGCACACAATAAGGAGTGAATAGATCACATTGCAAGAGCTGGTAAACAGATTGAGCAGAAAGGTATCAGACGCTATAATTGCCTAACGCACTCGCAACGCAATCGTTTTCATTTTGAAAATCATAGCCTTGTCTGCATACAAAATGTAAAAACCCACGTCGTCCACGGTTTAAGCTGGACTATTAAAAAACAGTATTACGGGACAATGTTGTAAAAAAAAAACAAATAAAAATTACGCTTTGAAGAAGACATTTTTTCGTGAGTGAACTACTTAATTGTAAAACAAAGAAGGACTTATCTTTTTGACCTGTCTTTCATTTACTAAACCGTTTTAACAACGTGACTAGAATGTTTCAAGATTTCTAGGAAACAATTATTTAATATTGCTAGCGGAAGTTTAAATCATTTTCTTTCTGAAAAATATTTCAGAGTGGACCTAGCATTTATTTTCGATACTAAAAGGAAACGTTTTCAAGGATGTGGAATATTTCGTACAGGTTTGAAATCCTGAGTTTTAACCATTTCCCATTATATTTAAGTAGAATTTTTAGCGGTATATATTCAAAAATACTGAATGCCCCGGTTTTTAAAGGTTTTAATGTATACTCTCGGAAAAAAACCATACAAAAATGTCCTTCATTGAGGACATTAGGCAGGATTCGGAAATTGCTTGAAATGCTCGGACAAGAGGCTAGGGCCACTGTTTTATTAATGTCACAAATCGCGTAAAAACTTTTTTCAATAAGAAGAAACACAAACGTTGGTAGTTTTACAAACTGAATAGTACTTGGCACGCTGCATGATCGATTGGAGAGGTTGTCTACAAAACGAATAAAATAAAACCGAGATAGCAGCTAGGCCGTGGATATGAAACCAGTCTCGTCGGTAGAAGTGTTTTATTAAAGCTAGGGTTCTTTCGGCGGTTAATATTTAACTATATCATGTTAGCAGCGAATATAATAATAATGATTTGGCTTTAGTCCTTACTAAAGCCAAGATTCTAGGCTGTAGAAATCTTATTGTCTTTCACCTGGGGGGTTATTATGACATAGTTATGCTATTCTGTTTACGCTGAGAGAAAATGACAGAGCTATATAAATGTCATAGCTCTGTCCCTTACACTCACCGTAAAATGAACTGCATAGTTATGTCATAATAGGGGTTCTGTTCCCGGCGATAAAAACCATATCGTCTTTAACCTGTTATAGTATTGTATTGACGTCAGCAGCCATTAATGTCAAGTAAATAAGAGCTATCAAAACGTTGACAATACGATAACAGGTCATAGATGATATGGTTTTTATGGCCTAGAATACAGAGCTTGTTATCGTATTGTCAACGTTCTTAATTAATTGTATGTTACACGGGTGGTAAAATAAATACAAATCTCGAGTCATTAAAGCCCTCAGCCTTCGGCTTCGGGCTTCTAACAGACTCTCGTTTGTAATTCTTTCTTTACCACCCTTAATACACAATGTACTATTAATTACTTGGTAATAATGCCGGCCAAGGGAGCTAGCCTAACGCACTCGCTATTGCAATCGTTTTATTATTGAAAGTCAAAGGCGAGTCTGCATACAGAATCTGACGACGCGCTGGCCTAGTGGGTAGTGACCCTGCCTACGAAGCCAGCGGTCCTGGGTTCAAATCCCGGTAAGGGCAGATATTTGTGTGATGAGCGCGAATATTTGTCCCTGAGTCTTGGATGTTTTGTATGTATTTAAGTTTATATTTCTCCATTATAAGTATTTATATCGTTGTCTAGTACCCATAGTACAAGCCTAGAGCTTAGAGCTTAGTTTATTTTGGGACTAGGTCAATTGGTGTAACATTTTGTCCCCCTGATTTATTATAAAATGAAAACAATTATTCCACTTTGAAGAGGATTGCGATTGCCAGTGCTTTACGCAATACCAAAAGTACCATAGAATATATTGCCAGATTGGATACGGTACCAAAATGCACTGTGCGTTTCATTTGTAGTTCGAAAATCCGAGGATTTTCCCACGGAACCACGCGCAATCATTCCGACTGGCTGCCGCTGTTTATTCGACGAGATTTTTTATAGTTTCAACGTACATTTTTTTACCTGAGGGTTTTATGTTACAAAGGGGATTCGGATTCTTTTAAGTATTCTAACTCCGCATTGGAAGGTACGATCCTGAATTACTAAATGTAAAGAAATGGTTCACGAGAAATAAGGAATTCATTACTGTTTGTGGAAGTGAACTAAAAGCATTCTCACTGTTTTTAATTTATTATTTAATCAAAATTAGATTCTGAAAGCTTACGTAAGTAGCAAAATGTTTTCAAATTATTGCACCTGTTTTTATATACCCTTGATAAAGTACGCGAAATCTGCTTTCTTCGTATACGTCTTCAATTGGAAACAAAGTACGACTTGGTAATGAATCAGTCTTAAAAACGGATTTATAAAACAGTTTCATAATGACTGTACCTATGAAACTGTTGATAAACTCGAGTCAAGTCTAGTTCTAACCAATGCACCAAATTATTTTTCATTTAGGAGTTCCAATACCTACCTTTCGTCTTTATCATCATAACACTTCGATGGTAACACAATGTACCTTTATCTTCCCACGTCAAATTTCGTTATTTTTCAAAAAGAATCCTGTGTCGGTCAACTAAAGTCAAAAGTCACTTTGACAAATGTTCTAAATTTAGGACGCCATCAAAATTAAATTAGTAAATTAAGTATGTGAAATTTGAAAATAATTATTGTTTTCGCTCTTACCTTATTTCGTAATGACTGCGTCTAGTTTCAAAAATCTTAGCAAACTTTTACTTAGCACTTTTTTTATTCAGGATTGTACAGGCTGTGGTCTACCAATCAATTTATTCATAAGTAAAGAGATTTCCAATATAGTACTGTGTCATTGTCATTTTAGACTCTGTAGATGCCACTTAAATCAATTTGAACAAATAGGATATATATAATATAATATCAGCATTAATGGCTTTTGAAAATGTAGCAGATAACAAATAATTTCTCAAGTATGAAGAGAAGCATTATTATTATTAAATATTATGTGAATGTCATAAACAACATCAAAAGGTAAAACGTCTGCCGGAAATTATTAATACTCTCTTTGAGTAGATCAATCATTATAGCAGACAATTTGAAAGGCTTCCGATTTTAAAAAGGTTGTAATTTATAACCTTTTTTTGTTATTTGAGTTGGTTGGCGTTTAACAATTTCATGTTGAAAATGCATTGAAAAATTATTAAAATCACCTATTTTTCAAATATTTATACCTAACAAGACACAACAGAATAGGCTCCGGGGGCCTAACATGGCTGCGTTTATAGCGTGACAAATTTTGAAAAAGGCATCCTTCACCTTCTGACACGTAAATAAGTACACGTGTCAAAAAGTGACGGATGCTTTATCCACATTTGACACGCGATATAGACGCAGCCATACTAGGGCCGCTGAACTACTATTTTATTTTTGATGTGTATGAAAATTGTATGATAAGTTCAAGTATATTCATTAAATTTGTAATATATTTTGAATATAGGACAAACTGCTTACATATAGAATGGTTGATGGGAAAACCAAATAAAGATACCACAGTAAAAAGTGACGCTTTATTAAATATGTAGGTTAGTTAGTTATGAAAACATTCGGTAAAAATATTGAGGTATGGTTTGATATTTTAACTATTTTATACTTAAATAAATTGTACTGTTAATTATTATCTACAAGCAGTGTTTTCTAATTCTTTACATGGTAACAATTTTACCTCTAAAACAAGCGGTCACATTATAAGTAAGTACCAATCTAGTCGTTACGCATTTCGTGCTATCAGCAAGTGACATTTAAATTTGCCGCCATTTTGTGTGTCACTACTCAATGGAGACTCACTGCTCAATGAATTAAAATCTCTGGGAAATGTGGCGAAGTTTCTGTAGGGGGTTTCAAAAGGTTGAGAGAAACATACATCTACATCATAAAAAAAAGCTTAAAAATATAGATGATAACAAAATAACATTCATGATCAAAAAGCGAAGGGTTCATGCCACGTTTTGTCATAAAAAAAAGTTGAAAAACACTGTACTATACTAACTATTAACTTGAGCTATATGGTACTGACAGTAGAACTAGTGGAAATATACCGAAAGGTGACGCCAGAGCAGTGTAATAATAACTTGACAGATTATATCGATAATCATTACCAGCTGTTTCCTTAATGATAGCTAGTTCTGCTGCATTAACAGTCTGCCTCAGATAGTCAAGTGATATTGATTGCGCTTCTAAAACATGCTTTATTTAATCCAACATATTCACTATCCACCCTTAAACCTGCCAAGCTCCTGCATCAGTTTTCCGGGCAGCACGTAAACTCAGCACCTGCTCTGGCTACAGCTTAAATCAAGCGATTTTGGCACCAATTCCAGCGCAGTCCGTAAAACAAAGAATGTATTAAACATACGTACGTACCAGATACATCGTAAAAAATCCCGTAACGCGGATCATTTGGTTTTACAGCCCTCTGTGTTAGGAGTGCCGTATCTGGTAAATTTTTGACTCGGTCACGTTTTTTTTTTACAGTTTATGGAAGTTGGTGAGCGAGTAAATTTTGATGACGTCACATCGTTAATGGCCGCCGATGCTCTGGATTGTGGTTTTGGGACTAATGGGTGTAAAGCTAATGGTAGGATATTTTGTGGGCGCCCTGTTGATGTTATTGAGTTTGTGATTACAAAGCAGTTTGGGCGAAATTGCTTTGGCTGCCCATTGACTGATTATTGGTTGTTCGTTTAATTGGATAGCGAAATACAATGTTCGAAATATGTAAAGAAAACATGAGTGCAGAATATTGATCCGGGGGATTCATAAGACATGAGCTATTGCGGTTAACTATATAGCTCTGTGGAGTTATTATGACGTATCTATGCAAATCATTTTACGCTGAGAAAAAAGGAGTCATGTAACTGCTATAGCTCCGTCCTTTACGCTCAACGTAAAATTTATAAATTTATAAATATAAGGGGACAATCTCACACCAATTGACCTAGTCCCAAATTAAGCTCTAGGCTTGTACTATGGGTACTAGACAACGATATAAATACTTATATAGAGAAATATATACTTAAATACATTAGAAAACATCCATGACTCAGGAACAAATATTCGCGCTCATCACACAAATATCTGCCCTTACCGGGATTCGAACCCAGGACCCCTAGCTTCGTAGGCAGTGTCACTACCCACTAGGCCAGCGCGTCGTCTAAATGAACTGCATTACCATATCATAATTACACCCCTGTCCTTTTCTACCAGCGTAAATTGACAATAAAGAAACTGGTAACAACGGAGAACAATGAAATACGGTGGGATTTTTTTGCGTTGTTTATTTTTCGAACGTTATTTTGAGCAACACAACAAGCTTTAACCTGTTATACGAAATAACCAAACTATTTTCTAAATCATAACCAAACAGCATAAACTTTCCTAAATATCTCACAGTGTTAAACCACTTCAAAATATCCCAAAACTTCCTGGACGCCACAAACCGTCAGCTAATACAAAATCTCAACGGCAACTTCACAACATTGAGAATCTCAACTGCCCATACTATCCGAGTTGGTCATACAAGAAAACTGCTGCCGTGAACTTGGTAGAAGTTTGGACGACTGAATTGTGCGATTCCTCTCGATCCTGCGATTTTCAATGGGGAAGTAATTCAAACTTTATCTACTACGCTTGGATTTATTACGACACATTTGAGTTATTTCGTGTTTTGGCCCCGTTTGGCGGAGCTTCTATTTTCTCGTTAGACGTCTTGTGGGCGTATAATTGAAATGAGCTCTTTATCGGTGCCGCTTTGACAATGCTGAGGAGTCATAAATTCTAACACAGTATGGTAAAAGTTTTAGAGGTAAACAAGAGCAATAGCAATATTTTACGTACGTTTACGTCGGGATGGCGCAAGTTTGAACATTGGAAGGAAAAAATGTAGGTAAAGAAGCAGTTTGTCCTCTGTTTGTTTCCAAAGTGTTTTAGTGTTAAGTCGGGCTTTTGGAAGTTCAATGCGGGAAGTTGCTAAATACTTTATTGTGTTTATGTTTTCCTATTGTGATATCGCTGGTGCAGCATGTCTGTTGGGACCTTACCCAATGGCTTTTATTATTTGATTTAACTTTTCAATTTGTTAAAACCTTTTGAACAATGGTTATCCTAAGACATGTTTTTTTTTTATTGAAATAAATGAATAAAGAAAAGTTATTAACTTACTCGTGACGATAAAACAAAAAACCCCAATTTACCTAAATACCACACACACATATTTATGACTTTATTATTGAAAGTATAAAACATCAGGCATAGTTTCAACTATTCATTAATCCTTTCATGGAAGCAAAAGCTTCCGCTGAGACCGTAGAGTGAAATCAATGCAATATTATATTTAACATACTTTTAACCATTTTTAACACCAGCAGTTCTATTATGGCTGCGTCTATATCTCGTGTCAAACGTGGATATAGCATTCGTCACTTTCGTACTAATTTACGTGTCAGAAGGTGACGGATGCCTTATCCAAACTTTATCACGCGATAAATGCAGCCATAATTAGGGCCCCTTAACTATATTAGCGCACAAAATATTCTTCTGACTGTGGCTTCTGAATTGCTTTGTTAAGGATTTTATTAACCATGAGCATAATGAGATGTAACTATAATTATTGATGGGTGACTTGTACCTTTTTTTTGTGTGACAATGAAGATTTGCATGCTGTTTTATAACTGCTGGAAAGGCGAAAACAATATGAATTTTAAGATCTGTATCTACCCTTTCTCTGCAAATAAATGTATTATTATTATTATTCTAATTTACTAATCTAAAGTGTCCCTTTATTAGACACAAACCACCTTTTCATCCAATATGTTTATCAAGAGAAACATTGCAGAAGCATTCTACATACTTTACCTGCACACAAATTTCAAACTTACATAACAAGATCACATAAGATATTAGGATCACGTAATGATACTTCACTATACAGCATACTGCTCATCTGCTGCTGGATCCGTGCCAACTTCATTCCACCCCTAAAAGGTACTTAGTATCTATATTACCTTGCTATGGACGATCAATATAATAATAAAGCTTGTAATATATTTGTTAAACATCGTTCATCATGTTGGACAGGGGTTTCCGTTGTTTGTCTTCAATTTTATTATGGTGATCGTATAACTTTAGTATTGTATTTGGTATCGACAGGGGTAGATAATGTATGTATGTATGTAAACACTTTATTGTACAAACTATAACAGAGATGTACAAAGGCCCTTACGGGATTTCTTCCAGTTAACCTTTGAGCGATTGAGAAATAATTAATTTACAACGAAATTATACAAACAAAACCATATTTTAGCGCGTGCATTTTCAATTTAGCAGCATGGTTTCTGCCGATGGATTGAACTTATAAGGCTGCTTAATTGAAAATGCACGCGCTAAAACGTGACGTGTTCGCTCTGACGAGACTACCTAAACTCTCCGCTGCGATTTCGCTAGTTCGTCCGCCCGTCCGTTGTTTTTGAGAGAATCACTACCCTGAACTGCATAGCTATGTCATAATAACCCCCCAGGTCGACTGTAGACCCACAATTAGATCCCAGTTGAACTCGACTTGAAGACAAACATTCACAGGCAAACAGGCTTGTTTGTCCTCAGATTCATGTTTGTATGGCCATTTGCGTTTCCCGGCTTGCTGGGTTTTGCTTTGCATATGCCTATTACTTAATCGTCATTGAGTTATGATTCTTTATTTTTGACGTAACTTTTAATGTTATAAGCACAATCTGATATCCACGTAGCAAATTGGTGGCAGACAGTTTGTTAGTGATGTGACAAAGTTTATTAAATGTTTTGGCAGTCATTCATTTGAAAAACATTGTTATCATGACGTACTTATCTGTGCCATTCATTTTACGCTGAGAGAAAAGGACAGAGTTATGTAACTGCTATAGCTCTGGCCTTTACGCTCACCGTAAAATGAACTGCATAGCCATGTCATAATAACCCCCCTGACCGTCTTGCACTCATTTGCATTAGATAAAGGGGTCTGTTTATAATACAATAAGTTACAAGTACGCTTTGATTCCTAGCGAATTATAAATTATCCAGTGTTGCAATGGAATATTAGTGGTAATTAACGTATATGGGTCTTAGGTAGTGTAACTTTGCTTCGTTGTAGGTTTCACTAAAAAAAAATCCATTGAGCACAGTAGTGCGATTGGTAAAACATCCAAAAAGATTTTAGGTTAAAGAATACAAAAGTATTCAATACACTTGCAATTTTTTTATAGCATACAGAAGACAAACGAGCACACAGGCCACCTTTGGTAAGTGGAAACTGTGACCCATAGACATTCGCATTCACGAGACCGCAATGTAATCCTAAGACTGCAAATGCGTTGCCAACCCTGAGGACTAAGATGGAATGCCTCTATGCTAGTCATTTCACAGGATGTCATATCCCCAAACCGGAACACAACAATCCGAACACTGCTGTTTGGTGGTAGGTCCTACCACCCGCAAATGTATGTATGTAAACACTTTATTGTACAAAACGCAAATTCAAATACTTTATCCCTTTAAGGGATCTTTTCCAGATAACATTTGTGGTTGAGGAAAATAAGTATAGCAGAGATTTTTTCCCCCCAATAAGTGACCATTTTCCCAAATAAATAGCAATAAAAGTTTAGACATAACCCGTTACGGTTGTATAGTTAAAAATTTTTTCAACTGAGCTTATCCACTTAAGAATACAAAGCCATTGTGTACCTAGTTAACCACAAAGTAGGACAACGAGGTCGCAGTTAAAGCAGAATAATAACAAGGTTAAGGTTAACATAGATTATCGACTCTATTTCTTTCGACAATAAACTACAAAATACAGTAATAGAGTAATGGCAAGCATTTTTTTTTTGCATTTCACAACCGCCCGACTGAGATTGTATAGATACAATGACCATTGTGTTTACAGGTTAGTGGAAAAGCTCAGTTCAAAAAGCTTAAACTATACCATCAACATCCATAACTTACACCCCTTGAAATTTCACTAAATTTCGTTCAAACACTTCCCCAAAGTTAGCAAAGTTGTAACAGGTTCTGCAACTTACAAACAATACAATAAACTTAATTGGATACTAGAGAAGCGGTTACTGGCGTACAATCGGTCTTATTGGTAGAGTATTTTTTCCGGGCACGTTGGCTTCTGTCCAAGGATAAAGAAAAACAGGCTTTGCTGGACCGTCCTAAATGATTTGCTTTCTGGAGAGGACTGAGTTATAATTGCGATTTTGTTACAAGTTTAATTAATAATATGTTACAATCTTCAAATTAATCAAATTAATGGGGCCCTGTAGTCCTTTTTGAGCAGACAGCGTGTTTCACAAAAAGCCCACTGGCTGTTCACAATGGAGTGCTGGCCTCTACCCTGACGTATGGTAGTGAATATTGGGTGTGATAGGACAAGCATAAAAGTCGTGTAAATGCTGTTGAAATGCGCTCTTTGCATAGTATGACGTGTAGTGTGAAACTGATTGATAGAGCAAAGAATGAAAAAGTCAGAGAGAAATGTGGAATAAAAGAAAGATGTAGTGACTAAGATTGAAAAGGGCATGCTTCGATAGTTCGGTCATTTGGAAAGGATGGATGAAAATAGATTGACGAAAGAGAAATACACATCGAAAGTGAGTGGACGGGTTGGAAGGAGCAACCCTAGGCGTACTTTTTCGAGTCAAATCGGAGAAATACTGGAAAAGGGCCGAATCTTAAGTACCTGAAACCGACGTGCGTGCATAACTCGATGTATGAATGTGGAAGAATCGAAATAAATTTGTGTGTCTCTGCCTACCCCTCTGGGAAACAGGCGTGATTTTATGTATTTATGTATGTTTAATTAACACTTTGTTACAATCTTCAAGGAAAACACAATTACTGTGCTTGGGTTTAAAAAAAAGGTGTTCAAAAGTGCTCCATAGTTTATAATTATTCCACAGATCTAGAAATAGTTTTTACGTTGTTACTTGATGTATTTTCCAGCCAGCTCATGCTGAGTTTGGACCGTTTCGCAACAATTGCCACTATCAGTCGTTTTTTTCCTTATATATATGTGTTGTATGTATGTATGTATGTATTTAAGTTCTTTATTGCACATATTACATAATTAGCGAAATTCGATGAGAAGCATTATTTAGTTTTTAGTGCCAACAGAGACATACAAACAACCCTAGCAATATACAAATATAATCACATACATTGATTCAATTACCTTTGAGTCCAGTTAAAACAAAAGAGAACAACAATACTAAACAGTTTTAAATACTTCCGAAGTCCGTCCGCTCTAAATAGCGAACTACCGCCGCCCTCAAAACTGAAGTAATGTAATTTGGAAACCTTTGTATTATGTACCAGATCGGATTTGGGAGCGCACCTTTTACACAGATATTAACAGATGCCTCAGTTGGTAAAAATATTGTTGACAAGTTGGTGTGGGTTGGATACAAGAAATTATTTTGAAAGGGGTTTCTGTTGTTGCACTCGTTTTACAAAACTTAATGCTTTAATTTTCTTTGATACTTATAACCTTGTAACGAGCTCATAAACACACACAAAAAGCCTTTTATCTTCTTAAGTTTTTGAATACTACGAGTATGATGTAGACGGTAAATAATCTTTAAGTAGACAAGCTTTGAAAACTTTGAAAATAGGTACCTTGAAATTAGATTTATTTTCGTATATTTTTTGATAAGCTTTGTAATTGCTATCAATACCTACGTTGGTCTAGGTTTGATTTATGAGCGATTGTAGGATTTTGATCAATTTGCAATTTTGAACGTATCGTTTACATCAGTTTATTAGAAAAACACATGCGTGGAATAAAAGAAGATGTATTGACTAAGATTGAAAAGGGCATGCTTCGATGGTTCGGTCATTTGGAAAGGATGGATGAAAGAAGATTGACGAAAGAGATATACACATCGATAGTGAGTGGACGGATCGGAAGGTGCCGCCCTAGGCGTACTTTTTCGAGTCAAATCGGTGAAATACTGGAAAAGGGCCGAATCTTAAGTACCCGAAACCGACGTGCGTGCATGACTCGATGTATGAATATGGAAGAAGCGAAGGAAATTTGTCGGGATCGTAGCGGGTGGAAAGAAGTGGTCTCTGCCTACCCCTCTGGGAAACAGGCGTGATTTAATGTATGTATGTATGTGTACACATGCGCGGCACTTTAATCCCAATAAAATACCCGTGTATTTTTAAAACAAAAACCAACAGGCAGTATTTCCAGCTTTTTATATTCTGATTCAACTGTTTTTCCCGGTCTGTTCACGACGGAGGAGCTTAGCAACTGTTTACCGCTAATCCGCGAAACCCCGGCAGTTTACTTAAAACTAAGTTTACACTCGAAGATTACGCCCCAGCCTTCAACACCTTCAGGAGTTCAAGATCACACCTCTCCAATTTTAAATGTTAAACTGTCGTAATTAGAAATCTTTATGGCATAATCTCTTTTTCTGAGCTGGTTTGTTGGACTAATGCCCATTCGCACGAACGTTAATTAAATTTACTCTCGCGTAAGTCACGTTCTGTTATATCGTATCTTGGCGAATTAAAAAGTGACAGAAAGTGCTCTAATAGGATATTAGTGCTCACAAATCGTTGGTTAAATACAAAAAGGGCACAAGTCAAAATGTGTTTCTTTTGCAATTAAGTTTTAAATCAAACTTTACCTATCTGTTTTTGTTTTGTGTCGCTTTTGTATTTAAGCAGCGAAATGTTTCTGTTGTTGAATGTTAGATTTGGTCATTGTTTTTGAGAATGTAGTTCACTATGACGTATAAGGTCAGTGGGGTTATTGTGAACTATCTGAGCCATTCACTTCACGCTGAGAGAAAAAGAAAGAGTTATGTAACTGCCATAGCTCCGTCCTTTACGCTCACCGTAAAATGAATGGGCCTGTTACAATAACTAACCACGTTTTACATTCGTATCTTTTCTAAATCAATGTTATATAGATTCTAAAATATTCTTAAAACTGCTGATAAGCAACATGATTTACCGGATTTCGTTATTAATGATAGATTTTCTTGGATATGAATAAATCAATTTACACCCCGTAGACTCCTAAACATTGTAGAAATTACGCCAAAGTGGATTTAGAAAGCATCTTTAGTAAATAAATTTATTGTGTCGTTATTATTTACGTCTTCAGGAGAGCACTTGTATTCTAAGCCGCAAGATTTGGGGAAGCGAGTGGAAAATGAGTTTCACCGAGTCTGGTGATATTAAGTGAGTAATGGGTTTTAGAAAAAGATATAAGATATTAAATGTTACAATGATTCTACCCATGTTGCATGCCTTGCTTAGCCTTTAACCTACCATCAAGCAGTAGTGTGGTAAGAGAAATGGATAACCGGTAAAATTACTACGATAGAGGCATTTCATCTTTAGTCTTCAGGTTTGGCAACGCATTTAAAGTCTTCGGATTGCTACATTGTGATTTTAGTTTTTAGAATGGAAACATCTACTGGCCGGGCGTCCTCAGCGTCATCCTTCATGTACTCATCATCATTATCACCATCATCATTATCATCATCATCATCATCATCATCATCATCATCATTATCATTATCATCATCATCATCATCATCATCATCATGGGTCTCATAGAATAGTAACGTTTGGTCTTCCTAAACGTTGTTTTGTTAGAAAATGTGTCATCTGTATTTTTACCGTTTTTTTCTGCGCCATCAAGATGGCCGCCTGAAGCATGACTCAGAACCTTCGTAAAGAAACGAGCAAGTCGTTTGCTTGGCAGAATATTGGTTAGTCGTCGACACGTAAAAAAAAATTTCGTCATCCTTATTACTTTCACATTATATAACCAACACAATTTAAGTCTACTTCTTATAAATATCAGACGGTAATAAAAAAGAAATCAACCTACTCCACTGGCGGCGTAAGATTGCGACATGAATTGCGCCTCGGTGTGCTGTTAGTATCAGCTGCCGGCTCCGCCAAGACAAAATGCTCCCCCGGCGCGTTTTAAACAGCAATGTATCTTGCGCTCGTTAAAAAGTCGCTCAAATGAATTTAAGATCAGTTAAAAGGGGATTTTCTTGTGTGATTTTTTATATACTCGGTGTACGTTTTTGTTTTATTTGAAAATATTGTTATTAAATCTTAACTATTTATTGTTTAACATTTTAATTGTGACAATGTAACAAAAATAACATTAACATTGTCACACACGAAACACTATATGTCGTAACGAATACATAAACTACTAGAGTTGGCACAAACATAGCAGTATTACCAAGATTAAAACTGCCACTAAATCACGTATCACAAATACGGCATCAGCAGTCGATACCGCAGCATACGCTGTAAGTCATAGTAATTGCCCTCGACAGTCGCTGCAGTGCCCGAATGGGGGTATATATCAAGTTAACAGGTCTGCGAGCTCTTAAGTCTATGGCCCGTTCAGTTTTAAGTGATTTTTCCATTATTGAAAATGAGTCACGGCTTAGTTACTGGAAAAATTGTGATGTTAGAAAGAATTTGCTGAAAGGAAAAGCGAAAGATAGATTAATTATTTTATTAAAAGAGTTCAGTGTAATGTTGTGTAATTTTTTGTTATAGAGTTAATAAAGGAACCAGACATGCCGTTAAATTAATTTAAAAATTCCCAGGCAGATGCAATAATTAAAAATTGCTTTGTTAACCGAACGTGTTTTTACAAAGAGCAAAAATTCTTTATTTTACTTCCAATTTGATAAGAACTTAATTTAAATAATGCACCAATCTCATACCCAGCGTCAATATAGAATAACAAAGGGCAAGACAGCACAAAATGCTAAGCAATCTAATTAGACGGAAAAAAACGGTCCACACCGTAACTTCAAATTAAACTTTAAAGCGGGTGCCATAAAGTAATGTTTTAATCAGCAGAATTGGATTGCACAGCCAGTGTGAAATGAATTTTTGATACGAGGAGCGTAGTTTATGATTAAGCGTAAAACAAATGAATAAGATTTGAGGATTTCAGAATAAGAAGTTTTGGAGTTGGCTTGTGGAGTTCGGAGGTGGTTTTAAAGTCGAGGTGACTTTGAAATCATAACTTTAAAATGGTTTTCCTTGAATAACTTTTGTGACTTCAATTGCTGTTGAGTTTTGTCTTGAAACTTATATAAAAATGTTGAACTATTTTATTACTTTTTGTAAGCTTCTTGGGTCTTCTTCTACGATGATGAGGGTCCGTGAGCTGGTTTGTCTTTTCCAAACCATAAAAAAAAACCGTCGTGATTTTTTTTATTATTAAGTTCTAGTGTGTGGGTAAGACAACCATAGTGATAGTATAAGCAAATTGAATAGTTATGAATCTTTACATTATGTGTAGTAAAATGAAGTCGCTTCCGCTGTCTGTTCGCATAGATCTTTTAAAGTAGGTACTCCACGGATTTTAAAGCAGTTTTCCACAATAGATAGAGTAATTAAAAAGTAAAAAGAAGGTTTATATGTATTACAGATTCTAGGTTATGTCACCCGTACATACTTAAACCAGAATCTATTTTACATTACGATATGTCAATCTTTGGTGCAATAACCTCTTTTACACTCTCAGATATTGCATAATAATTTCCTCACTAAATTATCCTTCATTATTAGAGCATCAAGTCTGCCCTTAAGTGGCATTACACCATCAAGCTATTCGATGACGGCCTAACTAGGAACTACTTATCTTGATTTGCTTAGGTCAAATTAGTATTACTTAGTAGCCATTGCACAATTACTCGAAACCACATATCATTTCCAGGTAAGTAATTTGAATTGATTTGTGGTTTATACGGCAGACTGAACATACTAATAAGGCGCTTGTAATTGACGTGTAACAGGCTTGCTATACTGCCGTCCTAAGCAACAACGTAGTAACTAAGATTAACCTCCTGTAGTAACACCAACCTTATTATTAACGTCATAGAATTGAATCTGCTTTGGTGATGGAATTTAAGATACTGCTTATTGTCTTAGGAGGGCAGTATAGCGGTGCGGCGACGGCAGCGAGGAGCGAGCGGCAGCGTAGTATTGTACTTATCTAGATTATAAGTAGGCATCGGAGTTTTTGTCGCACGGTAAGACTAATAGCAAGCTATGGAGTCGTCATTTGCCATAAATCTAAACTCTTATTTATATTCATACTCATTTATTTAAACGTAACGTAGACCAAAGCTATGGCAGGTCACCAGTTTTCGTGAATATATTTTAGTTGAAATGAAATTTCCACTCATAATAGATAGGTATTGTTCTATTTAAAATACTAAATGACGGTGAAATTCCTTGTTTCATTTTGACGAATAACCAAATAATAGAAACTCAATTTAAAACATTACGTGGTTAATCTATTTAATTAAAATTCCATGGTTTTCCTAAAGGGTGAATCAACTTATCGTTGTTGTTATTCTGTCACGTAAGCCAGGAGACAACAGTAATAGAGTTTCTTAGAAAAAATGTTGCAATATATACTTCTAGCACACTTGGGATCCGTAAAAGAATGGGTTTGTAATTGCCAATAACACTGATTTTTAGTGGACTTATGTCCTTTGAAATCATTTTAAAGAGTGACCCAGGAGACGTCACCATAGCAAGGTGATGCAAAGAAAAGTTGATTAACCCTAAACCACTCTAATTACCACTTTTAATATTATATTTTAACAAACAAACATTCAGTCACCTCCAGTTAAACTCAAAAAAATATGAATCAGAACTTCCTCGTTACAATGTTATTATTTCAACCCTACACCAATAACGAGTTCAGAACATTTCAGTACCCACTCGGCTAAACCGTTTTCAAATTCGCCCCTTAACACACTTACAGGGTTATAATACTTTCATTTTCATCACCTAGCAAGCAGTTACCGCACATTAACAATTCACGCCTCGAGCGAAGCAATATGGCCTCCTGAAGCGCCTGTAAAGGATTAAGTGCGTATAATAGCACCCTATATGATCTTTACGAAAAAACATACACCTTTACAAGGTTACATCATACAGATGTAGGAGAGCTATTTGAAATTGAACCTTAATGATATTAATCTAAGGTTGCAGGGTGTCTAGTAGCAGGTTTAAAAAGTATTTTTGAAAAAACGGTCGTCATTAAACGTTGAAAACAGGGTGTTCAGAATTTTATGTGTGTGCTATACTATAATATGTAGGTGTGCTTATGGTGGAATGATCCTCGTGCACGTCTCGAGGGATATTCTCGTATTGATTTTCTTTTATGTCATGCGTAAGAAGAATGCTTTAGTTATATGGAATGCTCGATGCTCGAGTTCTATTTATGTTGGGAAAGATAAATGAGACAAAGTTATGATAAAAAAGGTACTGATTCAATGTGTTTTTTATAAGTGCTTTATATATGAAATAAAAAATATGCATATTAGAATCTATAAGAAAACCATATGAAATAATTACAAGTAATATTTGGGCAATCCTACACATACACGATTACACACGGTTTACATAATACACGATTTATCTTTAGAAACACAGCTGTCCACAAAAAAAACGGTAGCGAAATATTAATTAACTTTCATATTATGTAATAAAATTGAACCACTTTTACACAATACAGGGTGTTAATACGAAGACGCTACCACGCACATAAAGAGCAAATTTAATCAAGCCAGCGGGGCCAGGAAACGTTACGGCGCTGGTGATTGGCAAATTTGAAATTGGAACACTGTTCCATTCTGTACGCGACGGTTTATTGTTTTCCCCAACGTCAGAATGACGTTGCCGTTTTGAATTTGGAACGCTTTTGTTTTTTCTGGGATGGGTCCGCGTGTTTCGATGCGCGGTGTTTTGGCTTTCAACAGACTTTTATGGAGATGTATTACAATGTGTGTGTACAAAACTGGAAGGTATATTGTTACGTAGAGTTTAAAGCGCTTATAGATACACAGAGTAACAAAACCACTTCATAAATAAGAAAACAACATAGCCCAATTCGTTTGGTACAAATGCTATCTCAGAAAGATTAATCGACGTGATTAATTTCATAAGCCATATTTTGAAACATAACATGTCGACTTTCAGTCATATCTGATTGGTACATTTGTAACAATCATAAAAGCCACAGGACACCGCTACACTCAATTATTACAAGCAAAAAAACTACATAAGAAAGATAATTTAATTACTCCCCCATCCAACTCCGATATCCAATTTCTGTACAAAAGCAAACTTGCGACAGACTAATACCCGTCCGTATAAGCCAATTGGGCTCCCATACAAACTGTCCCGTTCTTTGAAAACTTTTAGTGAATTTCCAAGTTGCCTGATCTATTTCGGAGTCCACTGACTGATAGGGTAAGTTGCCTCGTAAATTTGACTCGACTCTAAAAGTGTCACATAGTAGAAAGAAGTTTGGTATCACAGACGTGACTATCTGTCCTTGTTTTTTACGTTTAAACATAAAGTGTATATTTGGATTTATTACCGTACTGTGGTGGAATATGCTTTATTACACTGAAAAAACAAATGGGTTGATTTTACTAAGTTTTATGGTTAAAATAGGACTTACACGTGAGGTTGGTTGAGTTAACCAGGAAAAAGGTTGAAGCAACCTTTTCAATGTGTTGTTTTTACACTAAGGTTAGGTGTTACTTCACCGAAACTCATGGGTAGAGGTCCTAAAATGTAGTAAAATCAACCCATTTGGTTTTTCATTGTATGTTTAATAATTCAAACGTTTTTGAAAGTTCGTCTTTGTGATATTAACGGCTCTGCCGTCCTAAGCAAAAACGCAGTAACTAAGATAAACCTCCTGTTGTAATATCAACCTTATTATTGAAGATGTAGAGTTCAATTTGCTTTGGTGATTGAATTTAAGATACTGCTTATTGGCTTAGGAGGGCAGGGCTGCGAAAATTAAATAAAATGTGCTAAATACTTCGAACATTTATATTCTTGGTATAAACTTTCCACACCATGTAGATAGAAGCCTATGTTTTTTTTTAAATTGACGACGCTCACTCGACGGTTAAAGGTATTTAATTCAGAATGCACGCCCTTAAACCTTGCTTGAGCGCTCGAATAGCAACTTGAACTCGTCGTGTAATATTTCTTCCATCCAATTTAAGAACGACTTTGTTTAAGATAACATATCAGCTGTTTACAAGATCACTTGGACAATATAGCTAAAAACTGCATTTAACACGAAGTCCCGCAGAACCGTCAAGTAATTACTGCTACTGCTTGCAGACCTTGCAGTCCGTCCGCGTCAACTTTTACCCGAGACAGATAGTCGTCGGCAGCTGAAAACTTTGCTCATAAACATGTCGACTGCCTTCATAAAGTAGGTTGAGGTTCACTTAAGGCTGTGCATCACACCGTTATTTTTTATCAATAATATTCTATGCTACAGTTGTTTCGTCTCACGAAAGTTACCGTGTGGTTGCCGGATTAGAATAGTGCCACTCCATGTCTTCCCGTGGATGTCGTAAAAGCCGAATAAGGTAATAAAGGCGTGTAGGTACTGTTAGGCAATGGGCTTGCAACCTGTCACTAATACACTGTTAAACATCTTCGCCTAAGTGTGCAAAATATGGTTACAGAATTATCAACAAGTTTTTAGAGTTGTTGGTAATTCTGTAGCTCTGCCTACCCCACTCTGGGAATAAAGGTGTGAGTTTATGTATGTATCACTACATAGTATAAAACAAAGTCGCTTCCCGTTGTCTGTCCCTATGTATGCTTAGATCTTTAAAACTACGCAACGGATTTTGATGCGGTTTTTTTTAAAAGATAGAGTGATTCAAGAGGAAGGTTTATATGTATATATTTTTTTTATTTTATGTACTGGTGTTACAGAAAACTCATATAAACCGAAGCGAAGCGAAGGCGGGTCGCTAGTGTATGTATGTAAGTTTGCGGCCGTCCTAGGGTGATGGCACCAGTGGGCACGTTTAGCTGACAGGCTTCAGTAATGGACACTTAAAACTTAATTCAAATTTCATACGGTATAATATGCCTGGTAACCGCAAAAGAAAACACTCATTTTGTTATGATCTCTATTTTTATGCAATATTTATGTTTAATTTCAAAACGGATTTTCAAAGTTTTTTTGTTATTACTCAAAAACTGTATAAGTATAATGAACAATTCATTTAATTTTTCCGTCCGGTATTACGTCCGGATTTTTTCAGATTTTTTGAATAATTAACTTCGTAGACATAATCCACAAAAACACAAATTTGCATAAAGCCGTTTCATATGATTGCTATAATCAAACCAATTTTATTTTTCAACCTCCATTGTAGAACCCTTTTCAATTATTTATAAAACGAATTCATTTTATTTCACTAAAAATAGATGCGAGCAAGCAAGTTGTACAACTATGCCAAATTTCAAATTAATAGCATTAAATGCTATTAATTACAAATACTACAAATTTTGTAGTTGCTGAGAAAACCTGCTGTGACATACAGACCGAAGTCTAACCATAAGGGTTCGTTGTGTTCCATTTTGGTACGGAACCCTTAAACCCAGACCAAATGAGTTGAATTCGCAGCATTCCATTTTTTTGTGGTGAATTTTTAAAGGTTCGGTGTAAACGCAGCGCGTACGCTTCTCCGTACAAAGGCCTTCGTCGCAACTCGGCTGACACGATGTACTGAAACTTCTTGAATAATTGAGGTTTCCTTAATACCAAGGATTCATCAATTTCACTTACTCCAGTCTTGCAATTTCTATTTGAAATGACTTGAGCTTTTGGTATGAAATAATTTAGAAAGTTTAGATGAGTTATTAAAATAGTAATTATTCTGATTAAATATCATTATAATTTTGTATCCTGACGAAATTATAATTTGGTACAGTCAGTCATAAATTATAATACAATGTCCCCAAGGAGTCAAAAAAATATACCCGCCCCTAAGTCACTAATAATAATTATGTTATATACATATATTTGGAGAGATGATGGCTTATAGATATAACTTATTTATGGCTTTTGGCTGTACAGTTGCCTAGTTGAAGATTGAGGATTATCTTGAGAATTATATATGTATCTTGGGAATTAAATCCACTTAAAATTGCATCGAACAAAATATCAACATCGAACTCATACTTACATATTAATTTGTCTTAAACTTTGTTTGTCGTAATGTACATTCAACCAATTTGATTCATAGGCTACTATGGAACTATGTCAAAATGACGTAATGATTGAAATCTTAAGAGACTTGTTAAGAATATAATTTGAACGTCACTATGTCAGAGTTCCAATGTGGATCAAATTGGTAAAATTTACACTAACACAAACACTATTAATAATAACGTTAGCTACAGAAATTATCTACAACTCTAAAAACATGTTGATAATTCTGTAACCATATTTTGCACAATTAGGCAGAGATGTTTACCAGCGTATTAGTCACAGGTTGTAAACCCATCGCCTAACAGCACTACAAGCCTTAATTCCCTTAGTCGCCTCTTACGACATCAACGGGACGACATAGAGTGCCACTATTCTAACCGACTACGTTACTATAATTATAATAATTGCTTTATGGGTGAATTGCAAAAATATTGTACATAGTTAAGGGCTTAATTGAGGCAACGTTAGCTTTCTTCCATTGTTTTTCCTTTGTGTAACGAAAGTTATCCATATGATTATATGACTAATCTTCGTTACACAAAGGAAAAAGTTAAGGATTGTTAAGGATTTTTTAATTGAGCCTTTAACAATGTACAATATTTTTGCAATTCACACATGTATGTAAGCACTAAATTATACAAAAAATGAATGTTGGTTATTTGTTTAAAGTAGGTTTAAGCTAGGTATCCTAGATCTAGGCTCGTAAACAATTCATAAGCGTTTAGTTTTATCAACAAAAACCAACCTTCATATCCGTGAAATTCTCCGCCAAGTTCTTGCATTAAACGCGCCGAAGAAAAATGGCCACCGCCCTCCAGAGAGATATCAAAGGGTACTTCAAGTTGGGACATGATTTACTTCCACCGATAGGGCAGGATCCGGCTTTGGGACAACCAATTCGTTAAAGAACTACCCTACAAAGTTAGTGTTCTCGGGTTCAATCCAATAAGCATAACACTGGCTCTTGATATTATAATAGGCCTCATTATGCAACAGTTGCATAACGTATTAAACCAACAAGGACTATTGTAATAAAATGTTAAGTGTAAGGTAACCCTGATATTGAATACGGTAAAAACCATCGTATTTGACCTGTTTCGGTATTGTTTTGACGTCAGCCGCCATTACTGTCAAGGAAATAACAGCTATCAAAACGACAATACGATAACAGATCAAAAACGAAGATTTTTTAGTACCTAGAATATCGGCCCTGGGTTGAGATTGTAAGCGGTAAAAAGTATACATTAAATCACGCCTGTTTCCCAGAGGGGTAGGTAGATACCACTTCTCTCCACTTGCTACGATCTCGTATATTGCTTTTAAATAGCTCTTATTTACTTGACAGTAATGGTTGGATTTCAAAAACATTGTACGTATTGTATTGTATTGTATTGTTAACTTTTTCCTTTATTTTACGAAAATTAGTCATACAATCATAAAGATAATTTTCGTTACACAAAGGAACAAATGAGTTCTTTTTTAATTGAGTCCTTAATTACATTCAATTCACCCTAATGGTAGCCCAAGTTAAAAACAATACGATAACAAATCAAAATCAATGTCGTTTTGCCGCGTAAAATAGAGGCCCTGCTTATTGCACTGTTTTAAATCTAAAAGGAGACTTTATCGCGTAAAAACATTATTATATAACTTGAAGTTTCGATCGTGTTCCAACAATCGTAGTCACGACTTCACTCAAGATAAACATACATACCTTCACGCCTGTAATCCCAGAATGGGGTAAGCAAAGCAAACATAATTACCAACAACTCTAAAAACTTGTTAGTAATTCTGTAATCACATTTTTTACAAATGGGTAAGATGTTTTCCAGCGTATTAGTGGCAGTTTTCAAGCCCATCGCCTAACAGGACTACAAGCCTTTATTCCCTTATTCGTCTCTTACGACATCCACGGGAAGAGATGGAGTGGCACTATTCTAACCCGGCAACTACACAAGCAAGATAAGGTACGCAATTATGTGTCAACGTCGCGAAAGTTTAAAACAAACGCCTGTATTTCTAAAAGTCAATCCCTATTCTCATAGCTTTAATGAAAAGTGGTATTAAAGCGAAAATCTAATTTAACATTCTCTGAAACATATTGCAAATGGTGGTTTAGATACAATAAACCCATCACCAAAACCAATATTAAATGTCCGCTTGGATAATGTCATAAAATTCCAGAAACCCGAAAGCCACTTTAATAAATCCAGTGCAAACTGGAGCTTAACCATTTTTAATACATTTTACTGCGTTTCAAATAAAGCTTGGTCGCCACACCCGGTGCCCAAAACGGGTGAAATAATACCACCGGGCGTGTGTGTCTAACTTCTAACTTCACCCATAATTGACTTTAAGAAGTTATTTTCTAGGAGTCCACTGAGGAATTAAACGGTTCAATTTCACTTCGATAAGAAAACTGTTTATTAACACAAAATTTGAGTTAAAAATATATTTATCAACACTACTTAAAACTCCACTTAGAAATTTAACGTAAGCAAATACATTTAAAATGATATTTGTACAGTCGACCAAAAATGTGGTCTACCACCCTACGGTTGAAGTTCATTTCCACGTCATGATCATGATACAACAAGCAACCTTAGTGACAATTAGATCTCACAGAAACTTTTGACCACTTTCTCGGCCGACCGCACTATTTATACTTTTAAGCATCGCATAATGTACTCGTAATCTTATTGTTGCAATTATTTTGAGGGCTTTACCCCAATACGTCTATAATAGAGTCATGATATTCAGCGCTGTATTTAATTACTTTATAGTTAAATCTCAACACCAATATTAAGTTTCCACCGAACCATGTCTATATTGTTAGAATTTCAGCAAACAATTTAATTAAACAATGCAAACGTTTCAAACAAACATTGTAACGCAACTGCACGATCGATCCCACATCAAAAATACTAGGTACTCATAAATAACATACAGACATAAATAAGTCTGCGAACAAAAACAATAATGCACACACGTCTCTTTAAACTTTCAAAGAGAATTACAGAAAGATCTTTGACCATCGACCAGTCTAACGGAAAATGGATACAAGAAGCATCTCTACAGAAACAGGGCTGCTAGAGAACCTTTTTATACTTTTATTGTCACTGCAGGCAATAAGCTCTCGACTAGCAAACGGAACAAGTTTCCAGCAAAGTAAAATAAAGTCCGTTTCCATTTTGAAGTTGGTGGGTTAATGGGAAAGAGTCCCTCGCAAGATGCTCGCCGGGGACAGCCCTTGTGGAATTCTTGGTAGAATAGGTGATTTCACGGCATCTTAGAGTGTTACTATCGGTCGGATGGGTTTAGGAAGTATATTTTGATTTTGTTAAAATGTTTGCTGTATAAATTTTGCTCTCAAAACTTAAGCAGCAAACATTCCAAAAACCATATTGCAGAATTATTTGTTGATCATTAAAGATGGAGACGGAAGATCACCTTTATTTTTAAAGATGACAACGATAATTAGTATTGATTGGCAGGTCATTGTTGGAATACTTAGAAGAGACATGATAAGTATGATAATGTTATGGATGACGGACTGTTTGAATTTAGTTATTGACTAACATCTTAGAAGGAAATATAAACAGTAAAAATGTTATTATGTAACAGGTTAGTTAATAATTATTAAGCATTATATTGTTGTTTTCGTAATTTAATGTTAGTTTTTAGCTAAAAGTAACACCTTTTTGTATCTACCCATTTCTAAACAACAAAATGTGTGAGACGTTTACAATTTTCTATTCGAGTAGCAACTATGTAAACTGCTTCATATTCTTTAAGCGAGGATGTCTACTGCGCAATATTTTATCTTCCATGGCTTTTACGTTATCTGTGGCAGCTATAAAAGGCGTTTTTCAGAGCTGCAACCTCTTTACTAAGACGGTAAAGCACTCGTGTGAATCCAGAATGAGGCTTGCTGAAATATATCTCAGCTCTTGACTCCGGAGTGCAAGGAGTATTTTAAAAAGTTACGGGGCCATTTTTACTCTGAATTTTCCATGAGCTTTAAGGAGTACATTTTTTAGCTTCACTTACGGAAAAATATGTTGATGTTGGTGGGTTATTTTGGTTTATAATCGTGACTCCTGAGTGTCTAGTACAATATGTTATATCATAATCAGCTGACCATTCATGCGTAAATAAATCACATTGCATCGGAACATCATCATAAAGTTTCAAATTCATAAATTATTGATAAGTGAGTTTTAAATACAAAGATAAACACAAGGAAAATAGTGCAAATAATCTTACGATGGTACAAAGATTGGTTTTGAGTAAAACAACTCGTACGTTCGTGACAAAATAGTATCAAATAAGGTTCAACAACGCTTATGCTCCCAATGCATTCCTATAACAGGCATTCCCATACAATAACATTTCTAGTTTCCCCTTATGTTCCGGTGTCGAATACCCTCATTATTATATAGCCCTTCGTCTAATTTCGAAGGTTTTTTATTTCGTATTTTTGTTGCCCCGCTCCATCCAGAATACCAA
Source organism: Acleris laterana (assembly GCA_963966035.1). Lineage (NCBI taxonomy): Eukaryota > Metazoa > Arthropoda > Insecta > Lepidoptera > Tortricidae > Acleris > Acleris laterana. The sequence continues at coordinate 2,976,970 of OZ014456.1, read as the reverse complement.
TTTCTTACAATGTTGTTTTCATTCCATTCCGGTCTTTCTCTAGATTCGTTTATTTCTTTTTTTCAACGTATTGTTATATTTTTCTTCTGTTTTTTGAATTAGGAATCAGGGTTTGTTTGTGATTCGGCGCTGTTTTCTCAGCGGCCAGATATATTTTTGCAGAGGGCATTGATCTGTTATGGAAGCAGAACGTTCGCGGAATATTTGATCCACGTCAATCCAACTTCTTTTTTTATGTAACGAACGTTGCGGCAACACTGATTCTCGAAGCCTTTTTTGCTACTTCTGGGTATTTTTTTGGTTATTGAATTGGTATTCTAAGAGATACGTGTAAGTAACTCTGTAAACAATGTCTCTTTGTAGGAAATGGTGGGCAAAGTAATGAAACTGTAAAATAATAATATGATTCTGATATCTCTCTAAAACTATTATACCTCTAATCACGGAAGGACTCAGATATACTATAATTACTCTTCTGCTCCCAACTTCTTTCACATTGGGTATTCGGTGGAACAGTTTTTTTCTTCGGGATGAAATTGAAAATGTAGCTTATGTGTTGTTTGAGAGTATAAACTATCTCCATTTCATAATAACAATAAGTATAAATTATCGCCGTTACCATATGAAGAAGTAAGAAGAATACACACAAACTTACACGTTTATAGTGATTAGTCTGTGACAAAAAATAACCACTAACAAAACTCTTCACAAAATGAGCGAAAAGTTTCACAAAACTTTCCACTTTCATGTTCTTTTTCGAAAATGTGACTTAATTTTAGCTTGTTTTCTAACCAAGAGCCGCCTCAGTTTTCCTCTCACACCTTGGCATATTTTTCACTTACGGCCCGAAATAAGTGAGTTCCTGACGCGAGCAGAGTTAACTTTGGTGTTAAACTTTTACGGGAACGAACAACACTGGCTACTACTTGTAGGGGTCGGATAGTGCAGCCTATTCTAACCATTAAGGAATCCGGCAGTTTGTTGTTTCAATTTCTATGTTGAGCCTTTACGTCAAGTGTGTTCGTATTCATTTGAAAATGCTGTTTGTGGCAGTTATAGAATGTAAACGGGTTTCATTTTAGTTTGTTTGGGTGTGTATATTTTGTGTTTGTCTCATAAACTTTTAATGCGTATTTTAGTGTCGTTGTTTCCAGATCTCGCGTAGACTTTTACCTAACCACTTGACCTAACTTGAAATGATAGTGAGGTCTAAAAGTCAACGAGTGGCATTCGTGTATTTTTTTTTGCTACCAGTTTGAAAATAAGTTGATCAGATCATTATTCAATTTGCTAAAAATAGTCAAAACTACATTTTTCAATATACGAGCATTAGGAGAATTTTTCAGAGGGTTACGGAGTTAAGAAAAAAAAAAGGTCTCTATTTAACTATTAGTAACATTTAAAAACTAAGCCTCAGGCTGACAATCGCCCCAAACCATAGTACGGATATATTTTCTCGCTTACTGCACAAAAACGCTCAGTTTTCAACAATGTACAACTTGTACTCCCCGACATCGCACCTACTGGGTCGCAGTCGCAGTGCGGTATGAAATGCCACTTCCATGCGGTTACATTAGCATTCAGTTTTTTGCTCCCAAATGCTTTTTACTTAAATTTGCTTAAAACAAGCACCGCAAATTGGCCGTTTATTAATACGAGAGTTTAAGTTGAAAATATGAGCATCCTTTCCAATTGAGTATTTGTGGCCTTGGACTAGTTTGTAGAACTCTTTGGAATACTTTTCAGCTTCCATTTTAGGCAATCAAATTGTCAGTCTTTAGTTGCTTTATTGCTAAGTAAGTTAGTAAGTTTTGCGGGTGATAGGACCTTGTGCAAGGTCCGTCCGGATCGCTACCACCGTCTTATCCAATAACCTACCGCCAAACAGCAGTGTTCGCATTGTTGTGTTCCGGTTTGGGGATAAGACAGCTGGTGAAATGACTAGCATAGAGGCATTCCATCTTAGTCCTCAGGGTTGGCAACGCATTTGCAGTCTTAGGATTGCATTGCAGTCTTGTGAATGCAAATGTCTATGGGTCACAGTTTCCACTTAACATCAGGCGGCCTGTGTGCTCGTTTGTCATCTCTATGCCATAAAAAAAAGTAATTAAACGTTATACTTATTACTTGTAAAAACATCGCATTAACGTAAGTTGAATCTGTTTCAACAATTTAAATCGTATTTACCCATCAATAATATTTAAGACATCTTAAAATACATTGAATATACTTTTACCAGTTTTAGAAACATTGAAAACGAACTCCCAAAGTTAGTTTCATATGCAATCTTCAGAATATCTTCAACAATATCTAGCACAAGAGCTTCTAAACAAGACCCCGTTACAAAAATCTCGACGCTGCTGTTTAGCATAGCTCTGATTCCTCCTGTCCCCTGCGGCCCATCGCGTCTCCTTTATAAACCGTCCAAGCACTAATACGAACATTTGCATTTGAACATGCTCAGAATTGCTGATGCTCTTGCCTTATTTTTAAAGTGTTGTGGACTGAATATTACTTTTAGAAAGTGTAGCTACTGGGTAATCGACGTGTAAGTGTTCCGTTTACATGTAGGTAAGGATTGAATGTATTTTTGACGGGTCTCTATAGACTGCCATAATTATTTTTAGTCATAATCTGTATCAAGTCATAATTTTTGCAAGTCATAATGCATTTTTCTCAGGATACGGTTATTTTTTCAGGATTTTTATAAAACTAACCTAACCCAACCTAACGAATCTACACGATAAACGTTTATATAAAACTGTAACTTCAGCCTGAAAGAAGTTATGACAAAAAAATATGACTAACAATACATTGTGACCAACGATATGACGTTTTGGCAGTCAAGGGGAAAATAATAAATAATACATATTATTTATTTATTTGTAAAACTTTAATGAATATCTTATAATCTTTTTGATTTATTCTGACGCTCATGAATAAAATCATTTTTGCTAAAACAGAGCACCTAAACCATATGCGCATGCATCACACGATAAAATTTCCTTCTTCATTCCTACTCTTCTCGTTGTGCACTGGCATTATCGAGAAACTATAAAACAAAACCTTTTCGTTCTGCAATCGCCATTACGATTCAGCTCTGAAAGTTTGCAAATCCTCGCGTATTAAAGTCCACTACCAAGTGGCATCGAGATTTTATGGTTGCTGTCTTCCATAAAACCCAGTTCATTGAACTCTTTGCAAACAACGTTGTGTCTTCCTTCGTCTAAATTAGAGTTGAATTCAGAGTAAATAGCGTGGTTATGGATAGTTCCGTGTGTAATGAGACACAAAACATCGGTTTGCTGTATTTTGCCTCTTTATCGTAAGCCTCCGGCATTAAGTTGGGTTATGGTACCGTTTTAGGGTGGATAAATTATCAAGTTTTTGCCTCTTTTGACCGTCCGTTACGGCCTTTTCCGCAATAAAGGTCAAGCTTCAATAGACGCGGTACGTTGTTAAAGTATAAGTAGTAGTTACATTACCTACGTGTATTGTTTAGGAAGATTTGCAAGCTAAGGTGAAAACAATTGAAAAAAAACTTTGGAAAATTTGAAGGAAGTGTTTTTGAAAATAATACCTACCTACTTTTTAAAATGACTTATATTTTGAAACTTACCATTATTCAGATTCGCACGCACCACTCCGATGGCCACGGCGGTCGCCAGCAGCAGCGCCGGCAGCATTATGACCACCATCACAACACCATCAGACCATCACCATCACTATCACATCACAAACTATCACCACACAACACACTGGCAGGTTATCATCAGAACTCAATAATTTTCAAACGTGTTCCTCATTCAAAAACGGGTTCGACTTTGAGGAAGCTGGCATCTGAAACAAGAGAAAAGAATTTAATTTCAGTTGGGAATGTTGAGACAAATACAAGTTACGATGCCACCAACTTATTTTATTCTCTTGCCGAATTGTAAATGTCGCTCAAATTCTTTTTCTGCCGTGTTTCATTGGTGTCGACGCCATCCGTCAGTTCATAAAATACAATAAGGCAGTAAATAGAAATAAAGTGTTTTGAAGATCATCGTAACTTCTTACAGGAAGGACCGAACTGGACGCAGATTTTTTAAAAGGCAGTTAGTTTAAGGAAAGTCCTTAGTTAGATTCCATGAAAATTGGTTGGTTTTTAAGAAAGATCCATTATGTCGGAGGTTTTTATCGGTAGGTATTCAAAGCGAAGGCGGGTCGCTTTAAGTACATACATACATATATTAAATCACGCCTGTTTCCCAGAGGGGTAGGCAGAGACCACTTCTTGAAGATTACACACACATAGCACACACACACAGCAAACTAACGTAAACATAACAATAAAAAAAAAAACGCAATAAAAGTAAACATCTAAGAAAATTATTAATATATTGCTTCTCGTATCATTATCGTAACGTTGACAATACGATAATATCTAAAACAAATGTTTTAACCAAGTAAAATAGAGCCTCTAGGTGCTCATGCAGTAAAAGGTCATTTACACAGTTGGAACTACTGCAAAAACCGTGTTTTCATACACGTAGCTTCGAGGCTATTTCAGATTTTTCAGAGCTTTTTCCTGCAAGGTCACGTTGGCCTAATTTACGGCCATCCAATTTTAGAACCAACAAAATACAGGTAAAACCTTTTCGAAGCTCGCATATTCATTGCACAATTTTGTCAGCGGTAATTGAGCAATTTCGCATTCTTGGAACTGGGATACGATAACAGAATTGATCAAATTTTTAATTTAGGAGTTCACTATTTCTGTATTTTAGAAAAACGATTAAATGTATTGGCGATCGACGTAAGCTGATGACAGTTCGCTTCGCTTTGACCACCTATGACAAATTAGTACGACAGCGTTTGCATCTTAACTTAGCCCTTAGAGGCCCTTGCCAACATGCATTACGGTAACTAGCCTTTCTATTCGTTTTGTTTATAAACCAACCGCGTCACTGGTAGTTGACGTCACACGAAGAGTCACGTGACCAACCAATGACGCGAATGGTTTAAAAACGAAACGAATAGAAACGCCGCTTGAATCCCTCGGAATTTTGAAAATTAAATTTACTTTTTGAAAGGGATATCATTCTAGGGTATACATGTTGACGACGCGGTGGCCTAGTTGGTAGTGGCCCTGCCTATGAAGCTAGCGGTCCTGGGTTCAATCCCGGTAAGGACAGATATTTGTTTGATGAGCGCGAATATTCGTTCCAGAGTCATGGGTGTTTTCTATGTATTTAAGTATATATTTCTTTATAAATATAAGTATGTTTATCGTTATCTAGTACCCATAGTACAAGCCTAGAGCTTAGTTTGGGACTAGGCCAATTTGTGTGACATTATCCCTTGATACCTACTTACTTATGTATATTATTCAACTTCGAACTAAATACAGAGACGAAAAGGTATAATTATAATAATATTGCTACAAATTAATTTATATTAAATTACTAAATGTTTACCCCCTTACTTATAAACGTGAAATAAGCTTGGAATTGTTTATGCCATGCTTTTTCATTTTATGTCAGATGCAAATGTCACAATTACAGATAAGGACAAATCACGTTTATAAGAAAGAGGGTTAGAGTAAAAATGTCCCTGAAGACAAAATACATATTAATATGGATGCAAAGTAAGTAATATTCAGTTTATAAATACAGATACGAGTTAGTACTATTCACGAAGTTTCATTGCCACAACACTCGGTTATTTCCGTCCGCGATGAAACAACTTCGTTCAATTGCACCAACCCTTTCGGGGTTCCCAAATCGACTCGTATTATTTCGCGCTCGGATATCAAACAGCCTCCCTGGCAGCTAAATTCCAAATTTCAATTTTGAAACGTGTAAGGGCGCCTACTGTTGTTAGGCAGCGGTTCGTGCTAGAATTCCAATTTCAAAATTTGCACCAAAACGTTGCGTTGGCGGGTATCTTGGGGTGAAATGATTTCCGTTGGCAACTGGTGACTTTGCGAATTGTGATTGAGTGACGTTATTCTGGGAACTAGTTGGTTCGCGTCGTTATCGGTGATGTTTTCAGACAGAATTGTTGAGTTAGTCTTTGATGGTTGATTTTCAAAGGCGTGTAATACGATGAGTTAGTTTACGTCGTGTCATCGAGTTACATGATTTTAACTTTGTTAGGTTCAAATGTGATAATTTTACCCATGGAATGTCAAAGAGTTATTGTTGACACAGATACAGACACATTTTTTTCATTCGTTCACTTTAGCAAATTTTAGAGAGTTTTTTTAAATCCTAATTCAGTTCAATTTAGTTTGAAATAATTTACAAAATTTATTCTAGAAGTATTCAATGAAATAAAAATAAACGTAAAGATAGCTGAATGGTAAAATTTACATTGTATCAATTAATGATGTAGGTAAACTTTTAATAGTTTGAAGAAGGCAAAATAGTTGGAATCTCAAGACCGTATCCCAAGACTGCAAAAGTATTCTCCAACCTTGAGGTCTAGAATGGAATGCCTTTATACCATTTCACCGGTTTTCTTATCTCTGCAATGGAACAAAATAATGTAAACAGATGAAAGAGATGCGGAGGAACATTACACAAGGTTCTACCAGTCCTACATACCACTACTAAAACAAAATACAAGTCCATTTAATCAAAGGAGACGGGTAAGGAGAGAGGTAACGATAAACATACCAAGAGAGAGAAGCCTCAGAAACCTTGTGCAGAGTCCGTCCGGATCGCTACCACCATCTTATCCATTAATCTACCGCCAAACAGCAGTGTTCGAATTGCTGTGTTCCGGTTTGGGGATAAGACAGCCGGTGAAATGACTAGCATAGAGGCATTCCATCTTTGTCCTCCGGGTTCGCAATGCATTTGCAGTATTAGGATTGGATTGCAGTCTTGTGAATGCAAATGTCTATGGGTCACAGTTTCCACTTGCCATCGGGTGGCCTGTGTTTTTTTTCTCTCCATACCGAGAATTGAACCCAGGACCGCTAGCTTCATAGGCAAGCAAGTTCATTAATAATAATGAAGCAACCTCTAAACAACACTTGCTCAGAATTGGCTAAAAAATTTTTATTTCAATCAACCTAACTTTAAAACACCGAACATACATTACGTCACTCTTTTACGAAGCCTTTAATGGGGTGTCATAACTGCGGGACCTCTTAATGAATCATTCGGAGAAGGACGGTGTTAATAGTCACTAAATTGTAGTCGTTAAGTTCCAGGTTGTTCGCAGAAAGGTGTGGGTTTTAGTGTTATAGTGAGTTATTGGGACTATAAAACGTTATGTCTTAAGAACGTCAGGTCAGTTAAATGTTATAGTTATGCTCGATAAATGTCTAGGCTTTATTTAGGATGATTTTCACGATGGTTCAAACGCAGGGTTTACTTTCTTGAAGTGGGTCATTATTCGAGCGTTTCAACCGCCTCACATTTGTGGACATATTTTTGAAGAATTGGATGTATATATTTTGATGCCGTTTTTGGATATTTGTTAGATGTCTGGTCAACTTAGATACCTACCTAACCAGAAATGAAATCGAAATCTGCAGCCACTTGTGAAAAATGTGACCACGAGAGTGATCCGGAACAAACGCACAAATAATGACCCAAGTATCTTTATTATAATTATAGATTTAAATTTTACTAGCGACCCGCCTTGGCTTTGCATAATCGCGCAAAACTTTTGTCAAAAAATTGTGTTGTTTATCTTGCTGTTATTATTTATTAATTTATTTATTTAAACTTCTATGCACAAAATACAATTCAGTACAAATGGTGAACTTAATGCCGAATGGCATTCTCTACCAGTCAAGCAGTAGGCGAAACAGAAAAAAAAACTAAAGTCGGTACGAAGAAAAAAGCGTTGTAAAAAAACTGTTAAACTGTTTATGTCTAATGGTTAAAATATGTTTTGTAATGTTTTGTCCCATTGTGTATTTTGACGTACGGATACGTTGTCAATGTAAACCGTTTGTTTTATACCATTAAGAAAGCAATTTAGCAAACAGGCCACTTGACAAATTCAAATATACTTAAAATTTTGATTGGGTACATGAGAGCTCTTTTACACGTCGGTAATGAGTGAATCTACTAGCGCTTTGTACAGGAACATCATTGCGGAGAAAAATCGCCGCACGAAACTCCACCAGAAGGTAATTTTTTCAATTACAAAAAAAGTAAGTTACATCAGAAGATAAAATTATATTAGTATTAAATAAAAATAATGCCTAAGGGTACAACACGACGAAGTCTCTACATCTGGATCGACAAAGAAAATAAAATAACAAAATGGAATATAGAGGCCCTTGTTCTTGCCCATTCGTTTCGTTTTTAAACCAATCGCGTCACTGGTAGATGACATGATACGAACAATCACGTGATCTAAAAGTGACGCGATTGGTTTTAAAACGAAACGAAGAAAAACGCGACCCTCTGTTCCTTGCAAGCGTGAACAGACAGCACCCGTTCACGAGTATGACGCGAATGATGCTATAAATGGAACCCATGAGCCATAGACATGTTCGTCGGCTTAGTGCAAGAAGTCACTAATGGCATAAAATCACTAAGTACAGGTACAAGCACAGGCGGATTCGCCGCGACTTACTCTTTCTAACGCACAAATCCATTTTTTTTTACATTGAATAATTTCGATGTTACAGCCATGACGCCCATGACATTAAGTCATTAACTTAACTTTTTGCCTTGTTGATTTGATGTAAATTGGTTTTAGACCATTACTAACTTTAAGCAAAACAAATTTGTTAAAATTAATCTTTTTATTTTGTTTAAATATTCACTTTTGTTACTTATCAACTTTAAAAAATAAAATAATATGAATAAAGCTATGAAAGTATTTGAGCTAGAATTCATTATATGCATTTAGTTACTTTTAGCAAACCGTAAACGAAAATAAAAGTTATAACCATGCTTTAATGATTTTTAACAAAATGAGCATTGGATGCACATTACCACTTTTACTTTAGTATAAAGTAACTAAAGCACTTTATAAAGTTTAAAAAAACTAGGAGACAGCATTAATGGCAATCAGAATGATTTTTTAAAGTAATTAATGATATTTATTGATTTTTGTTATGTCCAAAGACATGTAATTCACGTGATTAAGTTATGGTTAGTGACTTTTGGCAAATAACTTGTAGGAATTTGAACACCTTTAGTGAAATATTCTTGCACAACAGTTCATATTTCAACTCATTTATACCTACGAGTACGTCTTGCTCTCGCGGTAACGGGGGTTCGGCCACCGTGATCGAAGTCATACCGTTGCGGCTGCGACCGGGGATGGACGTTACGCGAGAAGTTAGTGATTTCTTACAAGAAAAGCCCCCAAGCCGGGAGGTTATCAAAGCAAGCTTAACTGCCCACTAAATTTCAGCGAAGAAGAACGTAAAAAAAATTGTCAAACATATTGGGGCTTAAAAGACTACTGTCGTCAAAAGGATTTTATACTCGCGAACATATCTGTAAATCCTCCACAAAGGTGTTACGTAAAAGCAGTTAGAAAACGAACCATGTCACGTTCATATTTTTTTTCTAATGATGAAGGTAAAATCAAGGTATGTGTTTTTTTTTTTAAAAGTACCCTCTGTATTTCAAACGGCCCTATAAACAATACATTTTCCAAGGTCGGCAGTTCTGGTCTTTTTGAAGGAGAAGACCAACGTGGTAAGCATGTTGCTCATAATAAAACCAAACAAGACGATATATTATAGATTTTATAAAACAACACATCGAATCATTCCCTACAATGGAATCGCACTAGTGCCGAAAAACATCGTCAAAACTCTATTTAGATGGCACGCAATCTATTTCAAGAATGTACGAACTTTATACAGAGGAATGCAAAAAAGCGTCACGGACTTCTGTTACTATACGAATATAATTTGGATTTTCACAAACCAAAAAAAGACCAATGTCTAACATGTCATAAGTATGACAGTATCAAAAATACAAACGGACCCGATCTTGAATCTTGGAAATAAAAATATGACTTACACATTTCACTAAAAGAACAAAGTCTCAGCCAAAGAATTGGACAAAATTCGTGCTAATGAAGATGAAAGCTTTAATTCAATAACCTTAGATTTACAAAAGGTACTTCATATCCCAAATGGAACTGTTTCTATTCTTTATTACCTACGCAAATTGAATGTGTAGGTACAATGCTACCATTTATGAAGCTCGCACTCCCAATGACGGCTTTTGTTACCTCTGGTCTGAGCTGGATGGCAAAAAAGGAAGCGATGAGGTGGGTACGGCTTTGTATCTATGGATAAAACGTCTCCCATCTACTGTAAAAGAGATTTCCATATTCACTGACACCTGTGGAGGCCAAAATCGTAATCAATTCCTTTTAAGCCTGCAGTTGTATTTAGTTCAGACAACTCATCACGAGGTAATAGAACATAAATATTTAGAGCCTGGTCATACACATATGGAGGTAGATAGCATGCACAGTGCGATTGAGAACCAATTGCGTTTAATGCCAGTGTACTCAATGAATGATAGACTTCTGTAATGTTATTCGATTAGCAAGATCTAACAGAAAAAATAAGAAAAATGAAACCCTGAAAAAACCTTACGGACCGATAGTTATGAATCACACAGATATTTTGAACCTAAACGACTTGAGAGATAACTTGATGCAGAATCGATTGATTGACGTCAATGGAGAAAAACTGCGATGGCTTAAAGTGAAATCTTTTCGACTAGAGAAAAAAAGGCCGAATGTTGTTTTATACAGATACGATTTCAAACCTGAGTATAAAGAATTTCACGTATTAAAAAGTAATACATCCCAATCTATGGCCCCAATAAAACAACTGCGAAAACGTAAGCTTGAAAAACCCATACAGGGTTTCAATTATAACACTTACATTTTGAGAAAAGATTACAACCAAAAACTGCCAATCACTCTAGCTAAAAAAAGGACTTACTAAAAATGTGCGATGAAAAAATTATACCCGCGGAACTTCACTTCACTACTGGTACCAGAACTTGCCAGCCAAAGAAAGTCGTGATTATGTACCTGAAGAAATGTCTTCAAACTCAGAAGACGAAGAGTAAAAAAGATGGATGACTAGGTTTTTTAACTCTTTTTCTTACTTACAGTATTAGTTCAAAATCAAAGGCTGATCTTTTTATTGTAATACTTTTAGAAGTTTTTATGTTTTATAACAGTAAGTAAGTAGTGCTTGCTGTGAGTGTCTGGGATTATAATATAATAATTATAAGTTCCTCTATAAAAAAAAACATTTTTTAGTTATTTTAGTTTGGAGTTACAAATAACGCCATTTTGAGAATTTCATGTTATTGTTGTGGTCTTGTTGGGTTTATATCTGTGAAGTAGAGTTTTTAAAACTGTTTATGCGTTGTTAATTAGTAAATAATGTTCATAAAGTTTCTAAGGTAATAAATTAAGACTGATGAAACCAAATTTTTCGTTTAAAACTGTGTTTTTCGATTTAATTGTGATTAAAATAAAAAATAACTAATTGTAAGTTCCCTTAAAGCGAGAAAGACAAAAAGTCACTAACTACATATTTAGGCTTTTAAAAAAGTTATTTGGAATTATTGTACAATGTTTTTAATTGGTTTTGATACTAAATATATTAAGCTAACCACTTGTGTTTAATTTTTAAATCTAGACCCGAACCTACAACAATAATGTTCATTTGAATAAGTCAAAACTTTGGGCCCGTTTTTCTCGGACTTGACTTTTTGTGGGTTAATGACTTCTTGCACTAAGCCGACGTGTTGTAACGTGTCTAAAACATTGCTCTTTGAAATACCAGTTCAATATGACCAATTAATTGTTAAAAAAATCGACAGAACCAATCCCCGACCGTAAACGAAAACTTAAAACCAATAACGACATAAAAAGTACAGTAGGTACGTCAACTCGGAAATATATTTTGCCTCCATCCAATAAGCTAAAACCCACCACTCAAAATACGTGGTAAAAATAGGCAGCTCTCAAAATTGGAGGCAGCGATGTAATACGACCTGGTTTTTATTAATACATATACCGGATTATATTTAGGTGCGTTGGTTTCTGTATTCAGGGTTAAACTAAACTGGTATTTGGTTTAAACATCATGAATTATTATGAGCTTGAGCGGGCATAGTGCTTAAAGTTTTAAAATAGAAGTCAATAAAATGTAAAATAGTTGTTAACACAACGGCATAGGTTCAAACAGCAGTGTTCGCATGTGAAAATTCGAAATGACTAGCATAGAGACATTCCATCTTAGTCCACAGGGTTGGCAACGCAGTCCTGTGAATGCGAATGTCTATGGGTCACAGTTTCCACTTACCATCAGGTGGCCTGTGTGCTCGTTTGTCTTCTCTATGCCAAAAAAAAGGTATTGCTTCCTATGCAATTAACAATAGCATATCCTAATTAGTTCGTAGTGATCCTGCCTACGAAGCTAAACGGTCCCTGGTTCGAATCCTGGTATGGGCGTTAATGTTAGTGTAATGAGCTCGATAAAATAATTACTTGGAAAGCTGCACGAAGAGACTGACATTAATGCTGTTGACTGTACGTATACGGCATAATTAGTCTACCGATCAGTGTGGACGTAAACCGATGTCGTAATTCTCTTTGCGGGAGCTCGATTGTCAATACGACCTTGTTTCACGTGACTGGGTGGATACATCAGTGTACAGTCACTAGCAATAATATTTTATCGAACAGCAAAGCGTTTTTATCCTGTTTCCGTGATGTATAGTACTATCATTACAATGTCCTTGCTTTATCTACTCTAAGGTTATCTGGAAGAGAGCTCATATATGATAAGTTCTCCTATGCATACTATAATAATAAAAATGAATCACTAAATGAGAGAACGGCTGAACCGATTTGGCTGGTTTTTTTTTGAGCGTTCGTTTTTGCCAGTATAACGTTTATGTAAGAAAAAAAAATGAAAAATCCAACGGGAAGGTCGGAAATTTGCAGCGAAGTTATCTATATAAATGCAAACATGTCTTGTCTTTGAGCAATAAAGAGTATACACACACAAGATTATAATAACTTTCGATTTGACCATCGGGAAATATTAACAATGAAATAAGCGACATAGTTTCTGATAGAACAACAGTTCCCTGTCATTATCAGCTGCTTGCTGACGTCATCATAGCGCTTTCAACGCCTTTGACACGTCAGGTGTGTCAAATTAGCATACGATTGGTAATTTGCGGCCTCGAATGAGTTAATGCTATTGGAAGGTGTTGACGCGGGGTGGGAAATATGTTCTACATATGTGCGGTTAGTGCTACTTTACGAGGCAATATCTAGTAATGGGATAGATCTATTATGACAGTGTTGTAGGGCTTTATTCTGGTCGGTGAATCCTTTTTACCTTTGACATGTTATCGTATCGTTTTTATTAAAGTTCTGTACCCAAAGCGGGACTTTTTTTTATGTCATAGAGAAGACAACGAGCACAAAGGCCACCTAATGGTAAGTGGAAACTGTGACCCATAGACATTCGCAATCACAAGATTGCAATGCAATCCTAAGACTGCAAATGCGTTGCCAACCCTGAGGACTAAGATGGAATGCCTCTATGCTAGTCATTTCACCGGCTGTCTTATCCCCAAACCGGAACACAACAATGCGAACACTGCTGTTTGGCGGTAGGTTAATAATATAAGATGGTGGTAGCGATCCGGACGGACCCTGCACAAGGTCCTACCACCCGCAACCCTGTTACTAAGATTCCACTATCCGTCTATCTGTCTGTCTGTCTGTTAGAAGAAGTACATCATTTGTTAATTTCAACTGTCTAGCTGTCACGGTTCATGAGATACAGCCTGGTGACAGACAGACAGAGATCGGGTGCCGTTTTTACCCTTTGGGTACGGAACCCTAATAAGAGCTGCTATAACGTTGACAATGCTATAATATGTCAGAAGCAATTAGGATTTACTGAGTGGAATAAAGCGTTTTTTTATTATAAATGTGTATACATTTTACTCGGTCTCACTTCGATTTGGTATGGCAGTAATAGCTATAAATATAGCAACCATTACTATAAATATTTATATCTTCTGAACCCTACAAATCTCGAAATGAAAAATATATGGTAATTTAATTTCGTTTTTTTTTTTGTTATAATGTCTGATATTTTCATACAAATTCGATAAACCGTTTCGAAGATAGTCAGACAGAGATTCAGGTGTTTCATAAATAGTAGTCATCCTTTACATTCTTCCATTTATTTTAATAACACACACAAACATTTTCATTTTATTTATTAGTAAATGGAGTAGATATAAATAGAACTAAATAAAATGAGTATTGTACCAAACATTGTAAAAACTTGTAGGTTACAAGCACAGCATACAAGCAAACATATAGCATAGTGGCATATAACATAGTATTGACAGCAAGACAAAGTACAACTTAGACTTACAAGAAAAATATACCACATACTACAATACAATACAAAACCAATACTCTTAATTGCACACCACAGATAGTAACAATTTGAAACAAGTAATAACAATTGTATGTTATATTATTATGGTAAACAACAAGCGGTCTTATCGTTAACTTGACTTTAGTTTTAAGTCTATATGGACTTAAAACTTAAGCTATGCGTTTCTCTGACAACACTGCTCTTATAGAGGGACATTACATGTACTTAATTATTGTAAAAGAACACAAAACAATTACAAATAATGTATTGACAGCAAAACAAGTACAACTTACAAGAAAGAGTATCAACACAATACAATACAATATAATAATATTTATTGCACACCACAGAGAGTTATAATTTGAAACGAGTATTAACCACTTTATGTAACATGGAAAAAAAGGGGCCGTAGCGAAGATGGAAACGCTAATAACGTTTTTCTTTTCTATCACTCAAAATATATGGGATGACAGTTGATCACATAGTTTACCGCAATGTAAGAGAATGTCATCCCATACATTTTTCATACATTGTGTGAGAAAAGAAAAACAGTAGTCGCGTTTGCATCTTGACTAGTGCGCCTGTTGTTTATTATGTTTCATGTGAAAAATGTTTGATCGCATTCCATTAGCCATTGGAAATCTATTTTTCCACTAAAAAACCTATTCAAGTGTGTAATTTCTCGGGTAAAATGTTGATAAAGAACAACTCCTCGAATTGATTGATCGGAAGCAACCACCCCGAACCTTAAGATTTCCTCTGTCATTATTTTAGCCAAAATTTTCGGATTTTCTCGCGCGGAAAAGTTCTCGAGTAAAATTAATGGAACGTAAACAATTCTAAAAAAAATATTAGAGAAAAAATCAACTGATGGAGATCTGAAAAACGTTTGAAGTGAGTAAATTAGTTGGAGTCCAGGATGATAACTGTTAACGAAAAAATAAAAGAATTAAAATAGAATAGAATTAGTCGGAACGACGTATCGCCGCCTCGCAGCTAAAATTTGCTGCAAAAAAATAGCGCCCGAGCTTTCCCAGTTATTTCAGCCGATACAACTAGGTTTTGGCTCGCGAGGTGGCTGTGAAGCCGCCGTCCTTTCCATCCGCACATTTTTGGACCAAAATGGTGGGGAGGTGCTGCTGAAGGTGGATGTGAAGAATGCTTTTAATTCTGTGGATAGAGGAGCCCTACTAACGCAAGTTAAGGACAAAATTCCAAATGTTTACGATTTTCTTTGGCAATGTTACGGTTCCGCATCAAAATTAACGTACAATGGCAACGAAATTTCTTCAGCTGTAGGGTGCCAACAAGGGGATCCTCTCGGACTGGCTGTTTTTAGTCTCGCCATACACCCCATTATTCAACGCCTGCAATCAAAGTTCAACGTGTGGTACTTGGATGATGGGACTTTAGGTGGTGATGTTAATACAGTTTTTAACGATCTCGCACTTTTAATAGCCGAGTTTCGTGTAATTGGCCTGGAACTAAATTTTACAAAGTGTGAACTATTTATTTCGGATGATTTTGTGGCCAAAGAAACTGTAATACAAAAATTTAATTGTTTGACCCCCGATATTAAAAATGTAAACAGATCTTCACTTCGTTTACTGGGCTCTCCTATTATTGATGAATCTATACCTCCTTTTTTCGAAGAGAAAATTCAAAATTTTTTGCAATGTTCAGACCGCTTATCGAAAATTAACACACACATGGCTTTTACAATTATTCGTTTTTGTCCTTTTGTTCCTAAATTTACATATTATACTCGCTGTTGTCAACTCTGGAAGCATACAGATATATTACACAGAATTGACAGCATCATAAAAAATACTTTGGCTTCGATTTTAAACATAAATTTAGATGAATGAGAGTGGTTACAGGCCTCACTTCCTGTGCGATCCGGTGGTTTAGGCATCAGGTCGGTTTCTGGAATCGCTTTGCCCGCGTTTCTGTCCTCAGTACATAGTACTTAAAATTTAATTGCAAAAATTCTTTCAAAATCTTTTTCAAATTATTTCATACCACATTTTAACGAGGCCCAAGACACGTGGGTTTTGGCTTGTCCAAACTCTGAGCTCCCAAAAACTCTTTCTTCTCAGAGGCTATGGGACGGACCGATCTGCGAGCAAGTACGGAATCAACTTTTACAAACGTGCAACAGCTCCGCAGATCGTGCCCGTCTCCTAGCGGTCGGAGTGTGGGAATCGGGTTTGTGGCTACAGACGCTTCCATCGCCGAACACAGGAACTTTGTTAGATTCATCAACATTTAGAGTTGCAACCTCACTCCGCTTGGGTGCACAATGTTGTGCTCCTCACCGCTGCCAGTGTGGCGCTAGCGTCGATCGGCTTGGTCACCACGGTCTATGCTGTACGCGAAGTGCTGGTAGATTTTTCCGTCACTCCAGCATTAATGATGTCCTCCGTCGGGCTTTTACAACCGCCAATTGCGCGGCTATTTTGGAACCAAATGGTCTCATGCGCGATGATGGTAAAAGACCTGATGGGATGACTCTTGTTCCGTGGAAGTTGGGCCGTCCGTTGGTTTGGGATGCCACTTGCGTGGATACCCTTGCGCCGTCACATCTTCCCGGAACCAGTAATAGGGTTGGTTTCGCGGCGGAATCAGCGGAGACCCTCAAAAGGCGCAAATACAGTCAACTTGATAGAAGTTACATATTTGAGCCTTTTGGGGTCGAAACTTTAGGACCGTGGGGACCAGGAGCACACCGTATTTTTAAAGATTTGTCAAAGCGCCTGATCGACGCATCACGTGACAAAAATGCTGGCCTGTACTTGGCACAAAGATTAAGCATTGCCATTCAACGTGGCAATGCTGCCAGCATTTTAGGAACAATGCCCACTGGTAGCGGTTTTTTAGATTAGTGTAGTTTTAAGTGATTTTGTAAGTTATTTCGTTTGTTTGTTTTCTGATTAATTATCCTTACTTGAATTTTGTGTGCGTTGAATAAATAATTAATCTTAATAAATAAAATGCTAAAGAATTAGAAACTGTAAATATTAGTGGGCTCCCATAACTTAAGGTTTACAATTTTGTCTGATCGATCTATTTACACAAGTTAGGACCAGAGCTTTTTTCTATGGCATAGAGAAGACAAACGAGCACACATGCCACCTGAGGGTAAGTGGAGACTGTGACCCATAGACATTCGCATTCACAAGACTGCAATGCAATCCTAAGACTGCAAATGCGTGTAAGATGGAATGCCTCTATTACTAGTCATTTCACCGGCTGTCTTATCCCCAAACCGGAACACTACAATGCGAACACTACTATTTGGCGGTAGGTTAATGGATAAAATGTTGGTAGCGATCCGGACGGACGCTGCTGGTCCTACCACCCTGCGGTTATATTACTTGACGGGCCAGATGGTATACGTGGATTCTTTTCCTGGCAGTTTATCTTCATTGTGTAATCTCAGAAGAATAAATGTCTAGTGCTACCTGAAGTAATAATTGTCTTAATTTCAGTTATTTTATGTTTGTTTAATAAAAAGCCATTTGGTCATTCTTGGAGCTAAAATTATATTGATACTTTAATAGTTTAATCATTGGTTTTTTCCAACAGATGTTTTTTTGACCTTTGGCTACCATACTGATAGTCCCGGGTTCAACATTAGTAGGTATGATCATTTTATAACCTATTTGTGTGATGGGCACAATATTTGTTTCCGAGCCCTGGATGATGTCTATTTACTTTGGTAATAAGCTATTTCTGTACATAATATATTTATTATATTTTGATGTCTCTGCTTAGAGTTTAGTTAAAATCAAGGTCAAGGTCAACATCAAGAGGTCAACATGTAAGATCGTCCTCCGATAATTATTTTGAATTTCGAATATGATGACTCAATGGCTGAACGGATTGAATGATTTTGATAGCGTTGTGATTGGGTTCTATTATGTTTATTTTTTAACACGGGGCCGGACGGGTCGTTTTTACATTTACTAGGTTCAAAATGGTAGGACAAAACGCATTATTTGATTAACATACCTAACTTAAACCAGTAATTTTGATACTGATAAATTAAAAACATTGTGCATTGAAAATAAACTATTCGTCTATATTGTAACAGCGTGGTTTTTAACATCGAGTAAAAATACAACCCATCAATACTCGTGCAGTCCACCAATTATTTTGTCATTTGAAACTGCGGTTTGTCGGTAACCCAATTTCCGATATCGGTACGGTCTCGGTGCTCAGTACCATTATTTCGGTATCGATGCAAATTCGCGGCGGCCGAGCTCGTTAACGGTATGAAAGAGATTGGAAATGTGTTCACGTTTAATGGTTTTGTTAATGTTTCATTATTTTGGATATGGCGCTGGAAAAAGTGCTTTTATGGTTTTTTTATTTAAGTTGAGATTATTAATAAGGTTATAATTTTTGGTGGCATATCGCTGTTCTAGAATCCATGGAGTCGCTATTTCCTAATTATTATAAACATACCATTTTGATTATGGACTTCAGTATTGAGAGATCCGCTTTACCATAATTAATTTAAACTGGTTTAGTGAATAAACAATTCAATGCATTTTTAAATATTATTGAAGGTAGGTTTATAATAATTACGAAATAGCGACTCAATGGATTTTAAAACCACGATATGCCTCTAATTATGAAAGAGGTTTGGCGTATTAAATTGTAATTTAAAACTGGTCAATTGCGAGACAAAGTCGCACACGAGTTGTTCCGTACCACTGTACGGTCGACCAAAAAAGTAGTCTACTAGTTTTGCCAAAAGTTTCTGTGAGATCCGAAAGCATAGAGGGAGTTTAAGAACGGCTCATAGAATTAAATAGTACTCTTCGCACCTGTTACAAATGCCCTTTGTCAAAGAGAGTAGTCCATAAATTTGCGATTGAATTTCAAAAGGGTATCACTTTTTAGGTGTGTTAGAGGGTGACTCTGCATTAGTATGCGTATGTTTGCAGTCAGTGATGTGTGGTTTATCAATAATATTTGCAACAAGTTGTGTTGTACACAGAAGAAAAAGGTGCTACGCTTGACATTTGGCTACACGGGATCTATGTTTTCCTACATCTATGGTGAGATCTAATCATCGCTAAGGTTGACACTTGTCATTGTCATAATATTATTGCAAGGGAAAATCGAACTTGTTGTCTCATGACGTGCAAATGAACTACTACAATATTGAAATCAACTAAAAAATGCTTAGCATTAAAAAAAAAGTATAGTAAATTTTCACAGAGATGTTCTATATAACCATATGAAACCCTTATTTGTGAGCCCGCTCGCATTTACCGCTTTTTATATATATGACCAAGTTTTGATCGAATAACAGGCTTGATTTCAGCTCCCAAAACGGACGTAAACAAATCAAACAAAGATAATAATACCGTTCCCTCAAAACATTGTATTAAGCGAACGCCCCTGAAACGTCACGTTTGATATCACCAGAGCACACAGTACAGGCGGGCGCTATCGTAATTATTTAATCTTGAAGCTTTGTATTAAATTTTAATTGGTCATTGAACTGGAAATGTTAATTTGCGGCGGTCCGTTTAAACAGCTGTTTGTTAATGGCGGAGGAAACATGCCTGCACAAAATGGCCGACGTGATTTTAAGATGGCGGCGTTGTGGCCCGTCAGTTAATGACCATTGCGGGCCGGTTATTGAAAGCTGAGCAAATATACGGCAGTAAATATAATTTTAACGAATGGTTTGTCAAATATCAGTAACTTATACCACCCAGCGTTTTATAAATTATAATAGGTCTTCGGCAAATGAGCGCTGATACTTAAAAATACTATCCTTTTTCGCTTGGTTGTCTGCGGATATCATAACTTGTAAGATTTACATTTTAACTGTCACTTTTACACCCTTAAACATGTGTCGAACTTTCTGTTGAATTCAAATGAAATTATCATGCTAGTGTGCCTACATGCGAATTTGATCTTAACGTGCTAGATTTGTTTGAAATTTGGAATGGAGATATTTTATAACATGGATTAATACATAGACTACTTTCCTCTCAGAAAAAAAAAACCCTTTAACAATAGTCGAAATCCTGCTAACTGTACACGGACCAAGTTGCGGGTAAAAGCTGTATTTTACTGCTGCTTTTAGTGTATTTTAAACACACTTCAGCGCTTTTATGAATGAAAGGGTTAGTATTTACCTGTCAACTCCCACGCCTGTGACAATACAACACCCATCCCTCCCCGTTTATCCCCAAAATTTAAAAAACATTAGATACGCATTTTACGGATGGTAATTTAATATAAGGGATAACTTCTCTCTATTTCCCACCGCTGTATGTTTTTTTTTGGATAGTTGAATAATATGTATGTATGTAAACACTTTATTGTACAAACTAGAGATAACAATTATAATATAGACAAAAATATAACAGGGATGTATAAAGGCGAACTTATCCCTTTTAGGGATCTCTTCCAGTTAACCTTTGAGCGATTGAGAAACATAAAAAAAAAAAACAGCTGAAAGCCTGTGTTACTACAGCGATTAATCAATTAAAGATGTTTGTGTTAATTAACATTGATATAAACTTTTTTTTTTCAATTTCAATAAACTAGAATATGATGGAAATAAATAACTTTTCGATGGATTAATCTACATAGGAGCGCGGTTCCGGTTTTGATTTTCCGGGAAAGGCAAATGTTTTTAAACACATATTTTATAGAGTTATTATTTTAACACTTTTCCTGTGTCCAAATTACCCGAAAATAACACTCCTCGGAGAGAAATACTCGTTTGAAAAGCATCGAAATATAATAAGTATGGAAGAGTAATCGACGCTCAAAATCTGCCCCACTGACTTAGTGCCGGCGGGGGTGGAGCTATTAATGAGTGCCGAACTGTCTATCAGTCGACTTTCTCACGTAGTGTCAAACAGTTGTTTACAATCACAAAAGAAAAAAATCGATATTAATGATTACCGGATTTAAATGACGCTGCAACCATGCCAAGTTGCATTGTAAATTGGTGCAGGACCCACACAGATGCAAAACAAAGCGATATTTATTTTCATTAATAAGTTATTGAATTTTTAATATTCCCATACCAAAATGTCATGGCCGATGTTATGCAATATATCTTTGAAAAATGTGAATTACAAGCAACTACTTCGAATGAATAGGAAATTAAATTTTATGTCATCTTTACTATCGTTAGTACATAATAAAAAACACGAAATATGACCTTTTTAAGTTTTCCAAAAAATTAAGAACGCCGTCTGGTAATTTTTTTTTTTTTTATTTAATTTATCTGCCATTTAAAGTTGCCTCTCTCCTTGTCTATTTTCAAGTGTAAGAAAGAGAAAGGGCTAAATTTATCTGTCAAATACGCTTCACTAGTCGATTGTGAAACAGGTGGTTAATATAAATTATAGTGTCACGTATCTTTATGCCTATAAGAATAAAAAAGTTGTTGCAATATATTTGGCACTTTAGATGCTAAAGACTATTTGACGCTGACTACTCTTACAACATAATATCTTCTGATATACTATATTACAACCGCATAATAGTGTAACATAAGTATGTTAAATGATTCAAGGGGAACAATCATTGAATCATATAAAAAAAATATTAATAAAATTCATTATTCAATTACTGTGTTGTTTTTGTATTAAACCATCCACGTCAAATGTTGAAAGACATGGCCGCGTTCAAATAACCTTTATGAAAAAAAATATTGACAAATGGAAATCTTGTGTCAGAGAGCTTGTAACCAATTGCAGATTTTTGTGTTTCAAACGGTATAAAACCTTACTGAAATTACTGTCTACTCAAACGTTATACCAGCATCTGACATAAATGACTTCATACCTTAACTCAATTAATATTTAGTTGATTAATGAAACCACTCGATACATAAGATCTTTTCATTTCAAAAAGTGGGCGTTTTGGAGCGGATTTGTCAGTCGTTTTTGTTAGACGTTACTCTTCCATACTTATTATATTTCGATGTTGAAAAGGTCATAATTATGATCTTATCGTGTACAGTACCTCAACGTAAATGTTTAGCACTTTTAGTGCGTTGTCATAGTAAACTTCAAACAGAACATCAAGTGATACACATGACAATGACAATGACATTCACAATGACAAAGTTCTAAGTATGCTCAACATTTTTATTGGTTGACCGTAAGTTCGTTGTTATAAGTATCTGCATACCTTAAGTCTTTAAGCCTGTGATCGCGGGATCCGGGTGACCCGTGGCGCCGCCCACGCTGCGAGCACTTTCTTTAGTTTAGTTTATGACATTATTGTATTTTTCTTTTCTTTTCTTTTGTGCTCTTTATGGAACCTGTTTTCCGGAATAAAACTATTTCATTTCATTTCATTTCATTTGTAAGAAACGTCATGTTTGAACATAACAATAATCTATCGAAGGCATTTAAGCGGCAAGGTACGAAAGTTTGCAGCCACTTCAGACTAACACACAACAAAATGATAAAAAAAAACACAATGTGAACCCAACTCTATGATCATTTGACTCTCAGGGACTCTGGTCTTAACTCAGACCTTCACCCCAATTGAACTCTGACCCACCGTAGAACTGTGTCACAGTGACGTCATGATCCAAGTCGTAAGAAGTGTCAAACAAATCGTTTTGTAATGTCACTGTGACACCGTTGTATGGTGGGTCAGAGTTCTATATTAGGCTGATAGTACATACTCCACGAGCTTGCCTCTATAGAGTAATGTACTGCCTTCCTTAGAAAGAAAGGCGTATGTCTCATAGAACCGCATATTTATTAGTGACCTTATTTCTTAAATTTACTTTGTCTCTAAAATTTCGCGTTCTTTTTATTAAGAAAGACAAGTCAGGACTTGTTCGTCTGCATCGTGGGTGTAGCCGTGCAGGTTACTCCGGTGTGCTTCATCTTCGTCTGCACCTGTACCTCCTTCCTTGTCTATCTCGCGGGTTGCTGGTTCGAGTGCATAGAGAGACAGTCAATCATTGTCTACCTGCGCACACGTAGCGGCACCCCACGAATGAGTTCACTGATCGGCTTCACTTCAGGAGGATGCCGAGCTGGTTTCCAGGATTGGTCGCCTAGCAACAGCAGCTTCATACGTCTGTATTCCTAAAAATGCTATTATTCTTAAGAGGATTCGAAAAATCCGTACAAAATGCTATGGAGTTTCTTTCCCCTTTTGCCTAGAAGTTGTTGTAGTAGTATGTTATAGATATTATAGTAAAGTAGTTTGTTTGTTTTCTACGAAAACAACAAATAAAAGTAAAAATGGGAAATTCAAAAATGGAAAATAAATAGGATAAAATTATTTTAATACCTAATTTTAATCTAAATCCTGACAACCAGACGTCAAGAAAGTTTAGTTATAATTGCAAGTATTGCAACACTATTTAAAATCTAATTAAAGCGGTACAACTAGGTTTTGGCTCGCGAGGTGGCTGTGAAGCCGCCGTCCATTCCATCCGCACATTTTTGGACCAAAATGGTGGGGAGGTGCTGCTGAAGGTGGATGTGAAGAATGCTTTTAATTCTGTGGATAGAGGAGCCCTACTAACGCAAGTTAAGGACAAAATTCCAAATGTTTACGATTTTCTTTGGCAATGTTACGGTTCCGCATCAAAATTAACGTACAATGGCAACGAAATTTCTTCAGCTGTAGGGTGCCAACAAGGGGATCCTCTCGGACCGGCTGTTTTTAGTCTCGCCATACACCCCATTATCCAACGCCTGCAATCAAAGTTCAACGTGTGGTACTTGGATGATGGGACTTTAGGTGGAGATGTTAATACAGTTTTTAACGATCTCGCACTTTTAATAGCCGAGTTTCGTGTAATTGGTCTGGAATTAAATTTTACAAAGTGTGAACTATTTATTTCGGATGATTTTGTGGCCAAAGAAACTGTAATACAAAAATTTAATTGTTTGACCCCCGATATTAAAAATGTAAACAGATCTTCACTTCGTTTACTGGGCTCTCCTATTCTTGATGAATCTATACCTCCTTTTTTCGAAGAGAAAATTCAAAATTTTTTGCAATGTTCAGACCGCTTATCGAAAATTAACACACACATGGCTTTTACAATTATTCGTTTTTGTCTTTTTGTTCCTAAATTTACATATTATACTCGCTGTTGTCAACTCTGGAAGCATACAGATATATTACACAGAATTGACAGCATCATAAAAAATACTTTGGCTTCGATTTTAAACATAAATTTAGATGAACGAGAGTGGTTACAGGCCTCACTTCCTGTGCGATCCGGTGGATTAGGCATCAGGTCGGTTTCTGGAATCGCTTTGCCCGCGTTTCTGTCCTCAGTACATAGTACTCAAAATTTAATTGCAAAAATTCTTTCAAAATCTTTTTCAAATTATTTCATACCACATTTTAACGAGGCCCAAGACACGTGGGTTTTGGCTTGTCCAAACTCTGAGCTCCCAAAAACTCTTTCTTCTCAGAGGCTGTGGGACGGACCGATCTGCGAGCAAGTACGGAATCAACTTTTACAAACGTGCAACAGCTCCGCAGATCGTGCCCGTCTCCTAGCGGTCGGAGTGTGGGAATCGGGTTTGTGGCTACAGACGCTTCCATCGCCGAACACAGGAACTTTGTTAGATTCATCAACATTTAGAGTTGCAACCTCACTCCGCTTGGGTGCACAATGTTGTGCTCCTCACCGCTGCCAGTGTGGCGCTAGCGTCGATCGGCTTGGTCACCACGGTCTATGCTGTACGCGAAGTGCTGGTAGATTTTCCCGTCACTCCAGCATTAATGATGTCCTCCGTCGGGCTTTTACCACCGCCAATTGCGCGGCTATTTTGGAACCAAATGGTCTCATGCGCGATGATGGTAAAAGACCTGATGGGATGACTCTTGTTCCGTGGAAGTTGGGCCGGCCGTTGGTTTGGGATGCCACTTGCGTGGATACCCTTGCGCCGTCACATCTTCCCGGAACAAGTAATAGGGCTGGTTTCGCGGCGGAATCAGCGGAGACCCTCAAAAGGCGCAAATACAGTCAACTTGATAGAAGTTACATATTTGAGCCTTTTGGGGTCGAAACTTTAGGACCGTGGGGACCAGGAGCACACCGTATTTTTAAAGATTTGTCAAAGCGCCTGACCGACGCATCACGTGACAAAAATGCTGGCCTGTACTTGGCACAAAGATTAAGCATTGCCATTCAACGTGGCAATGCTGCCAGCATTTTAGGAACAATGCCCACTGGTAGCGGTTTGTTAGATTAGTGTAGTTTTAAGTGATTTTGTAAGTTATTTCGTTTGTTTGTTTTCTGTTTAATTATCCTTACTTGAATTTTGTGTGCGTTGAATAAAATTTATTTAATAAACACAAATAATTAAGTTTGTTTATTATCTGAATATTAATAAAACATTATTATCTGAATATATTTATTAAAGCGTCATATTCATTGATTTTTATGTACTTTGTAAAGTACACGGGTTGTCACGAGGTTAAATAATCCTAGTTACTTAAACTACAGATCGCCACGCACATTTTATGCCACGTGTCATTTCTTTTCTTTTATATCTATACGTAAATATTATCACCGCCTACCAGCATGATTAAGTTTACAGACATACATACATACACATACATAAACTCACGCCTTTATTCCCAGAGTGGGGTAGGCAGAGCTACAGAATTACCAACAACTCTAAAAACTTGTTGATAATTCTGTAACCACATTTTGCACACTTAGGCTAAAACACACACACACTACACACACACACACAAAAAAAAAATAGCTTTAGCTTTTTTGCCATTTTGGAACGTAACTCAAAACCTGCTGCTCTATGTTAGACTATGCCTATTCCATCAAGTTACTTAAACATACTGGCGTGAAATATTACACAAAAATATCCACGAATTCGTGTAACTTTATATTTTTAGTTCGTGCGTCCTCCCTCGAGTGTTACGTAACTTCCAAAATTTAATTTCCGCGACCGCGTCGGGGGAAGCGGCCATGCTGTTATTACCGTTCTGAATTTAAAACTCACCTGATTTTAACGGACAGTGGGTAAAAGATATGAGTGCTTTATTTAGCACTATTGTTTTAACGGTCGTGTCATGGGATTAGAGATATAATTACAGTGAAGATAATAGAATGTTGGTTGAATTAATTTCGTAGGGTTCTTATTTAATATAACAGTTCTACTGCCTATACTTATAAGACACATATTCATATATTCCATGTATACATATTTAATGAAATAAAATAAACATGATATGTCACACCAATTGACCTAGTCACAAACTAAACTAGACTTGTACTACATGGGTACTAGAGAACGATATAAATACTTATATGTATAACTTAATACAAAGAAAACACCCATGACTCAGGAACAAATATTCGCGCTCATCACTTAAATATCTGCCCTTACCGGGATTAGAACCCAGGAGCGCTAGCTTCGTAAGCAGGGTCACTACCAAATAGGCCAGCGTGACGTCAAACACTTAACTACAAACTATTTAAGTACATACTCGTACAAATAGGCAAGTTAAGTATAAGAAACCCTGTTGGAACTAGAAATACTAACCTACTTAAAGGACCTAAATTAATCCTTAGCATTTTGGTATCAAATAATCTTAGTATTTTTTAAATATTTAAATTGTTTCTATATTTTTTTATCTCATTTCCTAAAACGGTTGTATATTTTTATTAACATTGCGTAGAGGCTTGTTCCATACAGTTTAAGTTTTGAAGATATTAGTATCATCAAGTTATTTGGGTCGGACTACGAATCAAAAAATGTTCCTTCTATTTTAGGAAGCTGTCAGTTACAGGTTATAGGTAAGGAAACAGACGATAGGTGACAATTTGTTGTACATTGCAAAATCAACAGGTTCCTACTCATAGGGCTTTATCTCAGCTACTTCTTAAAGTATTTCTCTCTCTCTTTCTCTTGCCTATAAACACACAATACCACTACATAATGTAATTCCACGCTCTCGCTAATTCATCTATACTACGCAATGTACACCGAACTGTCATTTGATGCAGACCTATGTTGTAAGTGGACAGGAGGGACCTCTTTCTGCATTACAATAGTGCTTTTTAGTGCAAAAGATGATGGTAGCAATCCCAGATCATACCACCAAAACTTACAGTCAACTACGGTACAGTCGGCCAAAAATGTGGTCTAACACCCTACGGTTGAAGTTCATTTGCACGTCATGGTACAACAAGTTCGATTTTCCCTTGCAATACTATTATGACAGTGACAAGTGTCAACCTTAGCGATAATTAGATCTCACATTTTTTTTGTCAAAACTGGTAGACCACTGTCTTGGCCACATGTACCTGTATCAAATAAACTAAAAATTTTTTATTTTTATTTAAAGCATTTTTAACGAATCATTCTAAAATACTCACGTTACGTGTAGCAGTTAAAAATTCGTTAAGATGCAACGCGAAGTTTTGATTTTAGGGCCATTCTACTTTTCAGTGTAGGTACATTTTTGCCATTGTCCTATAAAAAGTATACCAAATTATGAATCCGCGAATAAATAAATATCATGAACTTAGAA
Organism: Acleris laterana; assembly: GCA_963966035.1. Lineage (NCBI taxonomy): Eukaryota > Metazoa > Arthropoda > Insecta > Lepidoptera > Tortricidae > Acleris > Acleris laterana. Next base: position 2,949,006 of record OZ014456.1, on the reverse strand, counting down.
TGTTTAAGCTTAACGGTTTTCAAAAACTCTTAAATTACTCAATTATCGCTGAAGAATCTTGGTAACTCAGTGGTAAATTGCAATTTTTCCATAGATAAGGCGGGGACATCAACATCCACTGCGTTACTCACTGAAATGAATTAGGTTAATTCTATATTATTATATACTTATTAACGTCCCTTTTCTAATTTCAAGTAAGAAAACGCAGCACTTAACCGTTTGTTGAAATAAAAATAGTTTAGTGAGACCGTGGCTAAAAGTTATGTACAACGAAAAGTAGAATGGCTCTTTAATTTTATATTTAAATTAGAACTATTTTGCTATAACCTACTTACAGTCAAAACAATCCTTTGTACCAATCACGAAACCCCTAAACATTTCCAGCTTTCTTTTTTTTCTTTCTCCTCCATCATCGTAGTAACACATAAAATATTGCCACCGACTCGAAATAAAGAATAATCGAGACTAACTGAATCGGATTATTCAAATGAGATAAAAAAAATCGTCACCAAGATGTTAATGCTATTCGATTTGTCGGCGCTACGTGCTCGCAAGAATCGATTCTAGCATCGATTGCGATTATTCGATGGTGACAACCCTATTCGTATAAGCCTCGAGGCGATGCGGGCGTGTGATTCACGTGTAAATATCGTTTTAGATCTTGCAAAGAGGTTTCGCTACTTTTATGTTTAAGTTGGGCGTGGTGCAAACATAAGCTCAAAAAACTCTACCAAACTTTTATGTGTGTCAACACTTCTAACGTTTTAATTGATTAGCAAGTGGTTGTACCTAATCACCAGATTTGCAAAATTTATATCAAATAAGATCTTTAAAAATTATCGATAAAAAATTACTATTATGTTCGACTTTTTCGTTAATATTATTTACGTTTCGATGAAAATAAATGCAGAAATCTTTTATTAGTCCGGAGTAGAAAAAAAAACAGTCGTATATACAATGTCTGGTTATTTCTTTTAACTAAGTCATTCGATAGAAGACAAAATTACCTATCATTTGTCATTTGACTACCTTTACACAAAAAATAATAGTAAAATCATAGTAAAAATTTCAAGAGTGGCTCGATTCCTTTGCACCCAAGTGTAGATACTTACTACCAACTAAGACGGACTTGCACGAAAAATTTAACCCTGGGTTAAGACACTAACTCGAGTTAGTAGACGTCATATTCATACGAGAACTGTCATTTTAACTCGAGTTAGGGCCTTAACCCAGGGTTAAACTTTTCGTGCAAGTGGCCCTAAAGGATTTATTTTACTGACGGAAGTGCTCAATATGCTCATCACGCAAAACTAGATTGACCTTAGCGGAATTCGAATCAACAAAGAGTCAAAACAACAAATCATTAAAAAATATCGCTTTTTTATTCGTCAATAGAATGTTTTCCAGTAAAGGTTGAATTGGTTTTTAATAAAACATCTACATGATTGTCCGAAAACATTTAATTCCAAAAAATTACCACTCCAGATTTTTTTCAAAGGACCACAAAAACGTCAAACTAAATACTTGTCTAGGTATTACCTTCCCCTCTATCCCTCCTTCATTCAATTAAGGTTACGCACGCAGGCGTTAACAGTCCCTTTAAAGTTTCAACGTTATCATGTAAACAGATTTGATTTAAAACGTGTAAAGTCGGAATTCTATATACGCGCGCGACCAATGCCAGGTTCTATCAACATCACCTTTATGCACCGATAAAAGCGACTTTAATACGGGCCCTGGGAAAGTAGCCAAGATGCAAACTCTACTAGCGTTTTTCTTTTCATCCAAAACGTATGTGATGACAGTTGACCACGTGGCTTATCGCAACGTACAATCAACAGCATAAATAAGTGATCAGTTACCTTGTTACTTTAACGTCGTGTTTGAAATTTTATACAAAATTGTGAAACAATTGAAAGCGCACAAAATAACAGATAAAGATAAAAGATAAAAGGCACTTTTACACGTCAAGAATCTACCAGCGCTTCCCAAGAGGAGACCACTGCCGAGAAAAAACGCCGCAAGAAACACAAAATGATCACTTATTTATGCTGTTGACTACTAAAATGTCATCTCATACATTTTGACTGATAGAAAAGAAAGTTAGTAGCGTTTGCATCTTGCTGTTGGGCTCTCTAGGGCTGTTGGAGTGGAAAACAACAAATTTAACAATCGTACAGATACAACCCGTGTGGTTGCCGGGTTAGAATAGTGCCACTCCGTGTCTTCCCGTGGATATCGTAAGAGACGGCTAAGGGAATAAAGGCGTGTAGTACTGTTAGGCGATGGGCTTGCAACCTGTCACTAATACACTGGTAAACATCTTAGCCTAAGTGTGCAAAATGTGGTTACAGAATTATCAACAAGTTTTTAGAGTTGTTGGTAATTATGTAGGTCTGCCTACCCCACTCTGGGAATAAAGGCGTGAGTTTATGTATGTATGTATGTACAGATGCAACTGCACTGCAACATGTACTTATGATTGTAAAAGCAAAACATTAAAGCCAAACCATTTAGCTGCATTCTAAACCAACGTAAATAACGTACTCTGCCAACTTGTACCTTCAATATTTACATTCTACGTCCACTGATTTCCCTATAGTCCCGCTCTACTCAAACTTAAATTGAACCAACGGTCAGCAACTTAAATACCTACACAGGCGAATCAAAATTTCAGTTATTTCAACAAGTTTCTGTTATCAGTTTCGCCTTTTGTTTGATTATAATAGGGGATTGGTTTTGTTAGCCGATGCTTTGTTTAGTGCTTCACTGCGGTTTATCTAAATCTTCTGTAACACCCGTACATAAACCTATAAATTATACAACAAAAACCATTCATAAAAAAATCAAACTGCATGAATCGATTCAGTGGGGCTAGACAAGTTGCCATCGTTCACGAACGGTAGCGTTAGGTGATCACTGGCGACGTGTTGTCATGAAAAAATGTATGGGAATGACGTAAGTCACGTGATATATCACTCGTTACAACTGACACGCTGAAAACTGATTGTCTAGCCTATTTAATTTTGACAGCGCCAAGTGACAGGTGATCACAAAGGTGATCGCCTAACGCTAGCGTTTGTGAACGATGGCAACTTGTCTAGCCCCACAGTACTTTTTGAGATCATTACGATCATAAATACAAATAGACGTGGCGAGAAGTTTATTTTTTTTATATTATTTACGTTAAAACAATCCTATAGGTAGCGAGTAAGATACGGTTTGGATATTTACCATCTAGAATAGAGGCGCAGCACAGTTAATAAAAACAAACCTAAACAACAGGCGGTATTATTGCTGATTAGCGATCTCTTCTAGACAACCTTAGCAGCTTCAGCTTAGTGTCTATTACCCACATTGGTCAAGGTTCAGTTTGGGACTAGGTCATCTTGTATAAGATGGTCCCTTGACATTTATTTAATTTATAGCCAACACATTGATTAAAACTCGAACCCACAGGCGTCGTAACAACCCCCGGAGGTTCCCTGCGGCTCAAACTGCGGTCGGTATTTCGCGGGTCATTACCCAGGATAGGATCGATTCCCGTTTAGACCCGTCATATAGACCTATAGCCTTCTCCCTTATCTGCCTTAATACGCCTATTTGTCTCTAATGTCCAGTTGGACACACATTTTTGGCCGTTGTGGCTGCTATAGGGTCGAGAAGGATTTGGGAGGTTTTAACAGAGGCTTTGGGAATATTATTGAGGTTATAAATAATAATGGATGGTTATTTTGTAACAAAACGTGGATATAAGGATAACTAGCAACAGACAGTCTCATATAAACTGATGTGAGGGGTTATTGCCTAACGCACTCGCAATCGCAATTGTTTTCGTTTTGAAAATCGAAGGCTTGTCTGCATACAAGATGAAAACATTTCTCCCACTTTGAAGTCAATTGCGATGGCGAGTGCGTTAGGCAATAGTCGCGCAGGTCCTAAACTAAGCTCTAGGTTTGGACTATGGGTGATAGACAACGATAAACGTTTATACATAGAGAAAATACTTAAATACAAAATAACGTACAAGACTCTGGAATAAACACACGCGCTCATCAAACAAACATTTTCCCATACCAGAGGGCCCAGACAAGATGCATTACGCTAACCATCGTTTCTATTCGTTTCGTTTTTTAACCAATCGCGTCACTGGTACATCACGTGACTTTGCGTATCATGTCATCTACCAGTGACGCGATTTGCGATTTGCATAGGGCAAAGAGTGCATTTTAACTGCATTTACACGAATTTCATGCTTGTCCTCCCACACCCAACATTCACTACCATACATCAGGGTAAGGGCCAGCACTCCATTGTGAACTGCAGCCAGTCGGGCTTTTTGTGAAACGCCCTGTCGCTCACAAAGGAGAAGAGAGCGACCTTTTAAAGGATATATAATTTAAATAAATAAAATAGGAAATACAATTTTCATATTTAAAGGTAATAACGAGATTTTTAGATAGGTACCAAAGTGTTATTTTTAGAACATCAGTGAAAGTCACGGGTCACGTCTAAGCATTGATTTTATTCCTAACTTCTTGCGCCATCGGCCATCACCTTGGCATATTAATTCGAAAACACTTTCAAAGTCAAAGCTAAAGCAAAAACGAATCACGTAACCATAATAAAAGCATAGTTTTTGAGTCTTATTTATTTATTTAAGTATGTATTAGGGTAAGGACCAAAAACTTAACTCAATCAATTAAATTCTCTAAGAAACTTTTCCGTTGTGACACGAAAATTAGCCATACAATTTTATTGTAGGGGTACTTTTCGTCGCACAACGGAACTTTCTTCATCTTCGTCGTTTTATGGTTAAATGCGCTTAACTGTGGTTCAACTTTTTGGTCATACGTTAATCTACGAGTATATTAGTCTGTTTATCGTTGTCTAGCAACCCATAGTACAAACCTAGAGCTTAGTTTGGGACTAAGTCAATTTGGTGAAATTTTCTCCTGACATTATTTTATTTATTTTATTATTTTTCGATGCATGCTTTGCCCTATAATTTACAATTATGCCCTAAGCCCACTATGCTACATGGCTGTATATATGCTATATGCTACATTCTGTTTGACCGTAAGGCCAGCCAGTTTAGAATAGATCTTTATAGGTTCTGAACTCCTGGTAATAGGGTAACTGAACACCATCATATTTTGTAGCTCCCCTCTTTTTACTCCCCGACAAAAATGAGGCGTGTTAAAAATTTAACTGTCATTACTGTCAAGTAAATGTGTTATAACGTTGACAATACGAGTAGAATGTAGCGTCAGTTTTTTGAATCAGCTAACGTTACCGATAGTATCTTGTTTCGGGGGATCTATTCCGTTCGGACGAAATATTTTTGGCCGATCATTTCCCAAGTTTTATTTGGCAAAAAATTCACGTCGCAGTTGATTTATTTTTTATGTAGTCTCGATGTAACAAGCGGTATCGGTATGATGCATTAGGCCAAAAGTAAATATTTCGGACAAACGACATCCTTGTTCCAATGTGCAACATAAAATGTAAAAAACCAGCCAAGTGCGAGTTAGACGCGCACCGAGGGTTCCGTACAAACCTTGATATGAACTTCAATTTTATACCTCTACGCGTTCATGAGGTAAGGGGTAGTAACTTTAAAATTATTAAAAATGTTTTAATTACAATATAATTATAATACACCATATATTATGGTGTAACTAAAAATTTACGGTTTTCGCAATTTTCCCTTTATCTGTGCTATAAGACGTTGCTTTGTACCAAATTTCGAGATTCTGAGTTCACGAGTTTAATTCGAGAGGAATTTGATTCTCTTGCGAGTTTTGAAAATTTGCGGAAGTTTGCGACATAAACGGCTGTATCTTATGATTTCGTTGGTTTAGAAATTTGATTTTTTTACTGCTCCAAGGGACAGTAAGGATAAGTATTTGATATAAATTTCACCTTGATACCTCCACGCGTTCCTGAGAAAAAGGGTCTTAACAGATGGATGGACGGACGGACAGACAGCAAAGTGATCCTATAAGGGCTCCGGTTTTTCCTTTCTAGGTGCGGAACCCTAAAAATAGTCAATATTAAGTTAAACACAGCTACATCAAAGCACAGATCCTCAGAAATATTTAACGATTAAGACTGGCCACGAACTTTCCCGAGCGTTCACGATCATTACCGAATAAACCCACGTACTCGCCCAAAGAGGAGGATTAGAGGCTATAAACCAACAGAATTCGTTTTGCTCGTGGAATTAAATAAAATAGCATGTTGGACAGAAGCTTTCGTGTACGGTTTATGTTGAGGTGGAGAACACGTGACGAAAAATGTTGGTGGAGTAAAAGCATCGTGTAAAGCATTTTTTTTTGTTAGCAAAGGCCCCCCCCCCCCTCTTTTTCACCATCCAGAACAAGAGTAATGCACTTAAGTTAGATAAACTCATTGGTACATGGTGACCGCGTGGGTTCGAACTCGGTACCTTACGATCACGAGTCCATCCCCTGAGCCACTAGGCCACAGACTCTCTAATAGCGACCTCTAATTTCAGAACCGATATTTGAACAGCGTGACCGATTCATCAGAAAGTAACCTCGTTACATACATACATAAACTCACGCCTTTATTCCCAGAGTGGGGTAGGCAGAGCTACAGAATTACCAACAACTCTAAAAATTTGTTAATAATTCTGTAACCACATTTTGCACTTTTAGGCTAAGATGTTTACCAGTGTATTAGTGACAGGTTGCAAGCCCATCGCCTAACAGTACTATACGCCTTTATTCCCTTAGCCGTCTCTTACGACATCCACGGGAAGATACGGAGTGGTACTATTCTAACCCGGCAACCTCGTTTTATACAGAAAACTATACCTTTACTGTACTTTGTTTTAAACTGTCTTGCTTTATCGTAATCACGTTAATTATGACAGCTCCTACTGTCACGTTAGTAAATAAATAACCATAATAAATATTAGGGGAAAATATCACATAAATTGATCTAACCCCAAATTAAGCTCTAGGCTTGTACTATGGGTACTAGGAAACGATGAATTTACTTAATCTATCACTACATAGTATGAAACAAAGTCGCTTCCCGCTGTCTATCCCTATGTATGCTTAGATCTTTAAAACTACGCAACGGATTTTGATGCGGTTTTTAAAAGATAGAGTGATTCAAGAGGAAGGTTTTTATGTATAATAAATTTTGTTTTATGTACGTGTGTTATAGAAAACTCTAATAAACCGAAACGAAGCGAGTGCGGGTCGCTAGTATACTAATATTATAAATGCGAAAGTGGGTCTGTCTGTCTGTCTGTCTGTAACCTCTTCACACTTAAACCGCTGAACCGATTCAGGTGAAATTTGCTGCAAAGATAGTTTGAATCCTGGGAAAGGACATAGGATATGTTTTTTCCCGAAATTCATTCCCTAAGGCGGTGAAATGGGGGGTTTGTATGGAGCTATGATATAAACGAGTTCCACGCGGACGGAGTCGCGGGCCGTAGCTAGTAGTAGATAAATGAATACTTGTACTTTAAAACATAGAAAACACCCAAGTCTCAGAAACCTGTTCTTCCACTTATCACACAAATATTTGCCGATACTGGGAATCAAACCTGGGACTGCTAGCTTTGTAATAAGGCGCACTATCAACTAGACCAACGCGTCGTTGTAATAAGAGCTATAATAATGCCGTCCGTTAACAATAAGACAACAAAAGCTAAATCTTAAGTAAAATGAAAACCTTGCAAGGTAGTCACTTTATTACGTACCAAAAACTCAATATGTAGTCAATTTTGTGTAGAAATCAACTCAATTTCACACCAAGAAAATGAGTTTTCCAAACGATTACCCTCAAAATTCATCCGAAAATTACTCAAAATCTTGATTTACGGGATATCAATTGATTTAATCGACAATTATCTTCCTCCGCGTATTCTCGAAGTAGGTCAGAGAAATTGGATGGTAATGAAAAGGATTTATTATTTCCTAAGGGAACCCTTTGCGAGATGAAAGAGTTTCCCGGAAATCAAAATAAAAATAAGGATTCACTTGGAGATATCTATTTGTTGGTAGGTAGAAATAAAGGGTCTCAGAAAAGGATAGAAACGAGGAGTTTACTGGAGAGTTCAAGAGTCCCTTAAATCCAGATACTTCATTATCCCTAGGTTAAGAACAGTTTTATTTCGCTCTTTGATCAGAACCGAAATAATATCGATTCTGTTCGAGCGGAATCAAAATTTAAATGATCTATATAAATTGGATGGCCTTTCTGATGCCCTGCCCTTAGCTGGCCTGTGTGCTCGTGTGCCTATTCCTTAACATACGTGCTTCGGGTTAGTACTTGTGTCTCATTCGACCTCATATCGCTCTTATTTAGAGCAAGTGAGAAAGAACAAACCCGATGCACCCTCAAAGTGCTCTCAGACTGTTAGTCTATGCAGGGTAAAACACCTACTTACTGGTCTCTAAAATACTAGTTACTGACACTTAGTGATTGTTGAAATATCTTTTCTATTACATTGTGGTTAAGTTCATGGAGTCAATAATTGGTACCTAGGTGGCTCATGGCAGCTCACCATTGCTGATATAATTATAATAATGAGAGGTCTTAAAACTCATGTGTTGAGAAATCCTAAAAAAATATTGTTGTAGGTGCAGAGGGGTTATTATGACGTATTTGTGCAGAGAAAAGGACAGAGTTATGTAATTGCTATAGCTCTGTCCTTTACGCTCACCGTAAAATGAAACCCCCCATAATAATCCCCCTGGTTGCTGAGCTAAACAGGATGTAACTTAAACACCGTTCAGTAAAAAAATGGTTTGTACTAAACTGATCTTTAGCAAAATCCAAGTGGTTGTTTTTTGTTGTAATATCTATACTTATATTATAAAGCTGCAGAGTTTGTTTGCTTGAACCCGCTAATCTCAGGAACTACTGGACCGATCTGAAAAATTATTTCAGTGTTAGATAGCCCATTTATCAAGAAAAGCTATAGTCTATATATATCATGCTCACATAAACCAAAGCGAAGCGAGTTAGTTACATATTAAGCTAGGTTTACTAGAATACTTCTCGACACATTTTTTTTACTTTTATTATTATGCTGTAACTTTTTAACAGTTTTCTAGTTCAAAGGGGTTTGCAGCACTTTGTACGTATTTCCTTAACGTATCGTCAACACCGCATCAAGTATTACCTTACCAGGCGAACGAAAAGCGATATTTTAGCCATTTTAGGCACGCCCTGCCTAAACTGCGTTCCGATTGGCTAGCCCGACGTGCATAAACTCAGCAAATGTTGCTCATACGCTGCCAAAAACTAGCGTTGCGAAGCTCCAGCTTAATATTTAATTAATATTGCCTCCAGGGTAAAGGTTTTAGGCTTTTTACAGGATATTGTTAGCCTGTACTTTTTGTAAGACCTGAAAAATAAGGAAAAGCACTTAGTTAAAATTGAGGCAGGACTTTTGAGTATTTTGTAGGTAACGTCGAATTCTACGCAAGGTTTATAAATGTTTTTTATAAAAACATCCTCAACAATCCATAGGATGCATACAGTGAATTTTTTTTCACTCGATGGTACAGTTAGAATATGGTTTTTCAAAAACTATTTAAGGGAACTGATTTTTTTTTAATGTATTTTGCTTAGTATTAATAGTATGTTTAGTATTTTGTAGTTTTGACTGTCAGTACAGTGAGTGGAACGAGTCCCCTTTCCCTCAACTCGAAACATATACAAAAGCATTAAAAAAAAAAATTAAGAGGTACCTACCTACTCTCATTGTTGAAAGACAAAAACAGACAGACATTAAGTTACGCCCACACAAATGCTTAAAAAACGGTGACGGTACGGAATCGCAGTGACGCGTCGTATCCGTACCGTTTTTGACGCATAAGTAGGAGCAGTGTGGTCGCAGCTTTATAGTCCAAACGTACAATACTTCAAGCATCAAACACGACATGCAACAATACCAACGACACTCTACAAGACTTGTACCATTTTAAACCTGAATCACATCTAAGTTAGAAGTAAACGGAACACCGTACAGCCGTGTACTGTGTACCCTTACCATGAGTTACGATTACCGTATACCGCGAGCCGAATGCTCTGTCCCTTGCACTCTATAAAAATACAGCGAGGTCTGCGAGGGACATAGCATTCGGCTCGCTAGCGAGTACGGTACAAACTCATAGTAAGGGTACTGTACACGTAAGCATTCTTTATTATACATGCGACTTAGTCGGCGTTAAGACGCCCGCACACGTACGCCGCGACGGCCAGTCGCAACACAAAGGAGAGTAAATTGGAAATGTCGTGTCACGCCGTGCCGCCGACACATTATTTGTTACGTTGCGGTTAAGTTAGGAGAGGCAGCGGGAGCGGTAGCGGGAGCGGAAGTGGTAGCGGGAGGTTTTAGGAGTTGGGTGTTTTTTTTTAGAACAATTCGCAATCGTAATATCGAGTTTTGATTTGTTTGGAATGTTATTATGTATGTATGTATATATGAATATAAACTCTTTATAGCACAAAAAAACCATAACAAGTAAATTCGTATATAAACTTAAGATTAACTAACTTGTACAATAGCGAACATAATTATCCCTTTAAGGGATCTCTTCCAGTTAACCTGACCATGACGAAACTATACGAGGATGTTGTTTTTGGTTTATAATTGTGTAAATAGCTCGTAATTGTGTTATCGACCACGAAAGTCATTTACCACTTTTGGATTTAATGTCATAAAAACGGATTATACTATAATAGTACATTGTGTATTAAGGGTGGTAAAGAAATAATTACAAACGAGAGTCTGTTAGAAGCCCGAAGCCGAAGGCTGAGGGCTTTAATGACTCGAGGATTGTATTTATTTTACCACCCGTGTAACATACAATGTTTTTCATCACAATTGCAAGGAAATGAAATAAAATCAGACAAAAGATCATATTTTTAACTTATTAGCGGCAGACCACAGATTATAGGATATGTCTCGGCAGACTACATCATTGTCTGTGACTTACCACAGAATAATGTCAAACGGGTTCGGAGTCCGATTCTAGTGACAGTCGAGATCAATAGTTTATATGCGAGATTTTTTGGAATTTGTATGCAACTGACATTTCATCTCGAATGACACTTCATATCGAATGGCACAAGAATTGGGGTCCTGACGTATTGTGATAGTTTGACTCCACGTATAATATTAAAAAAAAAAGCTATTACGCACTTTAGTTACGTAATGGTAAAAAAAGGCCCGTGGGTATTATTTTGGATTTACGGTCGATTTTTCTAGCATGTTAGGACACTATTTACGAGCAAGTGTGATGAAAAATGTATTATATGAATAGATATTTAGGAAATTATTAAAAACACAAAGTTATTACTATAACAAATCTTGTCTCCAAAAATAACAGCAATATCAACGATTACACTAACGCATATAAGGACCTTAAGGCAGTTACGTCGACTAAGAGATAATTTTAGAAATATTTTAGATCTCTAGTATATACAAATCTCGGTCAACTAATATTACCTTAATAGGTAATTAAAAAAAAGAGCATGAAGAATGCTAATTTTTACATAAAACTTCTTAACAAATTCATAATACCAAGTACAGTACGATAGTTCTTAGAAGGTGCTCCGAGTTTGTACTTATTTCTCACTTAGTCTCATACATTCTTATTAAGATTAAGTGAGAAAAAACACATTCAGTAACTTCTAAGTGCTCACAGACTGTAGATGTGCTTTTATTTACTTTACCCGCTTTACGTCACCCGCATAATTCTTATACCTTGCACCCCAATATCGCTTGTATCGCTGCTCTCAAATAGTAAACTGGAAGGGGTGAAAAATGTCCAACGATTGTTTTTTTTCTGTCCGCATGGAAATAGAAAAGTCTCGAACCACGGTCTCTGGAGCTTACCTAGTGTTAAAATCGAGGTCCGAACTTACGAAAGCTCTGTCCCGCTCTCTCGATTGAGTAGCGAGCTCAGAGAGAAAGGGAAAGGACGTTCGATAGTTTGAATGCAGTACGTTTCATGAACTAATAAATTCAGGGCTGTTGTAAATCATAGTTGTAAACGAAAGGCGTGGTTTCATTTTAGATTAGGAATGTGTCAGAATAGAGTTTGATTTAATTGGTTTTGTGTTGTTGTGGATTGGATGTGATGAAAAAAACTATAAGGAAAGATGTTTTTACGGCTTTGGTATAGGTGCAATTTTAAAGGCGAAAGAATCAACATCATAACACTATAATAATAATAATAATAATAATAATCGCACTAATAATAATATGGGGCTTTTTAAAAGGGGTATCATTAAATTTCTTCGAGACCGGCAACGCATTGGTGACGCCTCTAGTGTTGCAAATGTCCATAGGCGGCGGTGACCACTTCCCATCAGGTGGGCTGTCTGCCTGTTTGCCTGTAGACGGCAATAATAAAAAAAAACACACTAATATTATAAAAGCGAAAGTTTGTGTGTGAGTGTGTATGTTTGTTTCACCTTCACGCCGCAACGGTTGAACGGAGTTGAATGAAAATTGAAATGAAGATAGGTCATAGGTACACTGGATTAAATAGGCTATTTTTAATGCCGGAAAATTTAAAAGTTCCCTAGGGAATAACGATAATCAAAATCTACGCGGACCAAGTCGCGGGCAGAAGCTAGTCATTCATAAAAATCGGAAAGATTAATCATTATAGCGAAAAACTATTAACTTAGGTGAAAGCGTAAGTATGACTGTCTTTAGACCCAGCACAAAAAAAAAATGGTATACGTCATGGACAATACGTTGTACAGAACCTATTCTTAGCACCAACCCCTAAAATATCACAGAAAATTCACATAAACCGAAGCGAGGCGAGGGAGAGTCGATAGTTCTACTTTATATAATAAACACTTTATCTTCGTTTGTTATTTCTTCACGTTGCAAAGGCTGGTCGGAGTTGGATGAAATATGAAATGGAGATAGCTTATACATAGGAAATAACACATAGGGGCTTCATTGCGGAAAATTTAAAAGTTTTTGGAACGTTAGTCAAAATCTAGGAGGACGAAGTTAATCAAAAGCTAGCTAGTACTTACATACATAATACATCAACTCACGCCTTTATTCCCAGAGTGGGGTAGGCAGAGCTACAGAATTCCCAACAACTATAAAAACTTTTTGATAATTCTGTAACCAAATTTTGTGCACTTAGGCGAAGATGATTACCAGTGTATTAGTGACAGGTTTGCAAGCCCATCGCCTAACAGTACTTAATAAAAGGAAAAAGTTTAAGCTCAACTTACTGTCTCTCTGTTGTTAATGACAGCCGATTATCAAGTTTTACTTGCATTAGTACACCAACTTACCCCATAAACACTGCGTTCGCCGTCGCCGGAGTATTAACAATCAGCGATTAATAAAGTTGCCCCTTGTTCTGCAGAATACGACGCAAACACACGGGTAAGCCACAAAGCAGTCCCATTCGTCCACAACGCTAGGATTCATTGCACCCCAAGCAGTAACGAGTCACAAGTTAACCGTTTAACTGTCGTAACTAACGAACCCTATCAAGAGTTCCGTATATTATCTACAATCGTTTACAAACTTTGTCCAAGCTGTACGGTTATTACCCTTCCAATAAGTCATATTCTACGTCTGCTTTATCCTTTATACAACTCGAATAGAGTTTAGAATTGGTTAGTCGAAATGTATTCGATAGTTGGTATAGTTGTAATGGTTGCTAGAACCTTAATGCGACTAACATTGTCCCAGCTAGACGCTAAGCTATTTAAGATCGAGTCGAATCGAGTAGTCGGATCGCTTATCGAATCTAATCGATGTCAGATTTGGGCGTGTGTTTGCATAATCTGCGGTAATTTGAACGGCGATTTGATGCACCGATGCGAGCACATTCGGGTTAGGAGCCGGACTTGCCCGTTTGAGGATTAGTAACGGTCATGTTGGGTTTGAATGGCTTGATGGTGAATGGTAAGTGGATATTATGGTTAATGATAGTTTTGGTTAAACCTCCTAATGAAAGCTTTTAACCTCCCCTGTTAAAAAAGTATTTATATTCTTAAACAGTTAAATAAAAAATTACATTTCGGGCTGTCAAAAATATTCTGGACAGTCATTTAAAAATGAATTATCCGACGCTTATGCTATTATTGTTTCTTCCTATTCGTAATTCTGCACAATGCGAATTCCACAAATTTGCAAATAAATAAATCAATAAAATAAGTAATACCAATAATAAAGAAACCTGAAAAAGAATTATTAATTATAATAATCTGGGTCCTGTAACATAAGGCACCTTAGCTCAGGACGCCATCGAGTAACTGAGGTCTTTGAAAACATTTATAGTAATACACTTTCCATTTTACCTACCATTTTCACCAATATAACCTACACCAGAGGTTCCTAAACTCCTTTGTTTCATAGACCACTTTCAAAATTTTGCTGGATCCGGTGGACCCCTGCAGCTACATTGCAACCAATTTCTAAATCTCGAAAAAAAAAGTGAAAATTAGATCTATCTATGAAAACTTACGTTGTTGCCGAGTTTCAACGACGAATTTAACAGTTTTCGAAAGAAAAAGTTAGAATTGATTGCTTGATAGGGCTAATTATGTAATAATAAAATGGACTACGTGTTGTACTGAATATGGAATATGAAGTTTTTTACAAGCAACAGTAGCTGAACTTCTTAAAATATTATCTGCCTAACTATATATTTAGGATAAATCAAGCTAACATTTTAGTTCTTCACTATCGAACCTGAATTAATTTTCATGCACCCCCACTTACAATTGTGGACCCCCAACGTAGACCCCCGTCAAGTCTCCCGTGGACCCTTCGGGGCCCACCTGGACCACTTTGGGAATCACTGATCTACACCCTCGGTTTTTAGCATGACATTGACAATACCGGGTGTCCCGCGGGTATGCCACATGAAGGGAAAGTCAGTAATATTACATTCAAAGATTGAAAAAAAACGATAATTTTTGCATGCATTTTGCGTACTAAATAATAAATTTTCTAGTAACTTGAATGTAAAATTTTACATCGTTCCTTTATTTTTAGATACAATGTTACTTGGAGGGAATTATTTCTTATCAGTTACCCTTTTGACTGGCATAATAAAAATACAGAATGTTTTTTTTTTCATATTTGGTCTGTCAGGCAAGCAGTTTTACAAAAATCTTTAAATGCAGTCTTACTTACTTTTTAAAAGAAAATAATGTCTTCATAAAGCAAAATCCTCAATCTTCAATATTTAAGGTACCTACTTCCCCTTCATGTTGCATAGCCGTGGGACACCCTGTATAGCTCTAAGTATGCCTGGTAAAAAGTTCAATAAGCGAAATTAACGACGTACCCCAGCGTGCCTCGGAAACGGGTCGCGATCTCAATAAACAGGACTGTTAATTATAATTAAATGCGTATAAAAGTAATGAATAAATGGAATCACTGAGAGCTTCGCATTGCCCACGTAACGGTAATTTCGGTAAGTGACTTTTTTTTCTAATTACGAACATTTCCATTTGACTTGGGGAGGGCATTGATTTCAAGCCGGGAATTCTCAAGGTATTGCGAGGATTTGTACGCATTCAATCTCTTTAAAAACAGTGTATATATCTCAGATTTATTTGAAGAAATTAAATAAATGCGTAGAGGAGGGAGTGAGCTTGCACCTGATTTATAATTAAACTAGCGACCCGCCCTCGCTTCGCTTCGGTTTATATAAGTTTTCTGTAAAACCCGTACATAAAACAGAATATATTATACATAAAAACCTTCCTCTTGAATCACGCTATCTATTAAAAAAAAACCGCATCAAAATCCGTTGCGTAGTTTTAAAGATCTAAGCATACCTAGGGACAGACAGCGGGAAGCGACTTTGTTTTATACTATGTAGTGATAATAATAATAAATAATACCAGGGCACAATGTCACACCAATTGACCTAGTCCCAAACAAAGCTCTAGGTTTGTGCTTTGGGTACTAAACAGCAATATAAATACTTATACAGATAAATATGTTAAATGCGTAGAAAACATCCATGACTCAGGAACAAATATTCGCGCTCATCGCACTAATATTTACCGTTACCGGAATTTGAACCCAGGACCGCTAGCTTCGTAGGCAGGGTCACTACCAACTATTTAAGCCAGCGCGTCGTAAACTTATTAAAAAAAAAACTCATTTATAGAATTAAAAACCGAAGGACCGAGTTAAAAACAAAAGGATAAAAATATGTGTAAAAACTATGTGCAGTAAGGTCCCTGATTTTGATGGATTATGTGACGTCACAAACTGATAATCTTCATTGATGATACGTGATCTCTCTTGTAGCTATCTACGCTGTCCAATACACAACCGATAATAAAGAATAAACAAAAATAGTGTACAATCCAGTTAGTTGTACACTGTATTTATGATAGTTGATGCTGGTAGTTCCAAGAGTGCGGAGAGAGAGAAATCCTGAGTTATTTTGAAGTAGTTTATTTAAGTTAGTTTATTAGACAGTTTAAGTTTGGTTATTCCTTTCTATAGTTGTTAATTGCACGACGCACTGTCTGTTATGACCATACATTCATACATAATCTCACGCCTTTATTCCCAGAGTGGGATAGGCAGAGCTACAGAATTACCAACAACTCTAAAAACTTGTTGATAATTCTATAACCAAATTTTGCACACTTAGGCTAAGATGTTTACCAGTGTATTAGTGACAGGTTGCAAGCCCATCGCCTAACAATACTATACGCCTTTATACCCTAAGCCGTCTCTTACGACATCCACGGGAAGATATGGAGTGGCACTATTCTAACCCGGCAACCACACGGATAACAACCACGGGTCTGTTATGACCAATATACATATAATAGGATATTGAAGTGTCTTGATGCCTTAAGCAGGTCACGAGTAAGCATAAAATAACTGCACAGTATTGAGACCGTACAAATAGACATACACGGGTAAATTATTAAGGGCAAAAAGGCCCCATAAACCCGCTGACCAATTTATTGTTGTGCTGAAAAAAGTATTACGCAAGAATCACCGAAAGAAATAAATAACCCTTAAGTTCCGGAACGGGCCATAAGGGTCGGTACACATGACAGTCTTAAAATACTATTATAGCTAACTAGGGAAAGAAATGTTCATCAGTACAAACATCAGTAGTGATGAAAGACGAACTAGATATTTAGAACTAGCGACACGCCCTCGCTTTGCTTAAGTTTATGTGAGTATGACATATAGCCTTCCTCAATAAATGGGCTATCTAACACTGCAAGAATTTTTCAAATCGGACCAGTAGTTCCTGAGATTAGCGTGTTTAAGCAAACCAACAAAAAACTCTTCAGCTTTATAATATTACCAGCGCCCTCGCTTCGCTTCGGTTTATGTGAGTATGAGATATAGCCTATGTATAGCCTTCCTCAATAAATGGGCTATCTAACACTAAAATAATTTTTCAAATCGGACCATTAGTTCCCGAGATTAGCGCATTCAAGCAAACAAACAAACAAACTCTTCAGCTTTATAATATAAAGTATCACTACATAGTATAACACAAAGTCGTTTCCCGCTTTCTGTGTGTCTGTCCCTAGGTATGCTTAGATCTTTAAAACTACGCAACGGATTTTGATGCGGTTTTTTTAATAGTGAGTTAAGAGAAAAGATTTTAATGTATGATAAATTATTTTTTATGTCCGGGTGTTACTAAAAACTCATACTCGTATATACCGAAGCGAAGCGGGGTCGGGTCGCTACTATAGATATATAATATAGATTGAAAAGGGTAAATAAGGTAATAAAGGCGTGTAGTACTGTTAGGCGATGGGCTTGCAACCTGTCACTAATACACTGGTAAACATCTTCGCCTAAGTGTGCAAAATGTGGTTTATCAAAAAGTTTTTATAGTTGTTGGAAATTCTGTAGCTCTGCCTACCTCACTCTGGGAATAAAGGCGTGAGTTTATGGATATACCTATGTATGAAAAGGGTAATTTTTGCATGACTTGAGAATAAGCAAAGCGTAACGTTCCCTTGCACCTCGCTGTATTGTAGCCGAGAGCTTGGTGCAGGCTGAATACCAGCGCCGTGCAGCTGACCCAGCTCGCAGCATATGCTGAGACCTGAGCCTTTTGTCACAGAAAATTATTGTGGTAACCCTGAATGCCATCTGTCTCGCTCTCTCACTACTCTCTCTTGCCCAAGATGGCGGCTCGTTAACTGTGGGTGTAATTCGTGTGTGCTTCAATAAACCTCATTAATTAATTAGAGTGTTTAATTCCAAGACATGACAATTATATCTTCTCTTTTATACACATGCGTCAGTTTCATGTCAAATTAATAAGCAGTTACACTGAGGTCGTCAAAAATAGAATTAAATTATAATAATAAAAATACATACATACATACATACATAGGTACATAAACTCACGCCTTTATTCCCAGAGTGGGGTAGGCAGAGCTACAGAATTACTAACAACTCTAAAAACTTGTTGATAATTCTGTAACCACATTTTGCACACTTAGGCTAAGATGTTTACCAGTGTATTAGTGACAGGTTGCAAGCCCATCGCCTAACAGTACTATACGCATTTATTCCCTAAGCCGTCACTTACGACATCCACGGGAAGATATGGAGTGGCACTATTCTTAACTGGCAACCACGCAAAAAAAAGTAAAATAAGACTAAACAAATACACATACAAAACAAACAAACATACATTAAAAAGTACAAAGTCAATCTTACTTATAAGTCAATTTGCATATACTCATTTTCCGAATAGACTGGGTTATCCAACAAAAGATTCCTAAGCCGGCGCCTAAACATTTCGTCACATGGTTCGCGTTTTAGTTCGGCGTTGTTGTGTTCCGGTTTGGGGATAAGACAGCCGGTGAAATGACCAGCATAGAGGCATTCCATCTTAGTCCTCAGGGTTGGCAACGCATTTGCAGTATAAGGATTGCTCTGCAGTCTTGTGAATGCGAATGTCTATGGGTCACAGTTTCCACTTACCATCAGGTGGCCTGTGTGCTCGTTTGTCATCTCTATGGCAAAAAAAAAAAAAAAAAGATGTATTTCATGTATTAAGGTATGTACATATTTCTCTGTATAAGTATATTTTATCATTATCTAGTACAAGCCTAGAGCTTAGTTTCGGAATAGATCACTTTGTATGACATAGTCCCTTGATATGTTTAGTTTATTTACATTTTAGATCCATAGACGAACGCTTAATTTCGTGTTTATCATTGAAAGATTAGCAACATTTATTTCAAAATTCCAAGCGTACCAACTCAACGTTGGAAAGTTGACATTTCACATTATATTACCTAATATCTACAACAAAACCCTTTGTAACAAAGATACGAGGAAAACAATTCCCGGAATGGTCCATCAGAACGTTCCTTTATCTGCGATTCGGGGAAGAAATGAAATTATTTATCAACGTCCACAAAATGGCCGCGGGTTATGACGACGTTGCTTACGAATCGTCGCGCGAATCTTTAGTCACCAACCTTTGGGTCATACATCACTGTGGAACCAGACTTTCAAATGTTAAAAGAATAAATAAATATCGGGTTAATTTCAGAGCAATTTACCTCGTCCAAAACTAAGCTCAAGGTCTGATATAAATACTTATATATAGAAATATATACTTGAATACGTAGAAAACATCCATGATTCATGAATAAGTATTCGCGCGCACCACACAAATATCTGCTCTTACCGGGATTTGAACCCAGGACCGCTAGCTTTTTAAGCAGGGCCACTACACTACCTAACCAATATAACAAAAAATGTAGCTAAACCTACATACCAATGGAACTAATTTCATTTGAAATCTATAAATCTTGCTTCCAAATGATTCCATCTGTTTAGATATTTACGACACCACATACAGACTTATATTAAATACACAGACATACATTATACATATACAAAAAGCCAAAAAGCGTTATCTCAAATCCTTTTTCGTTAGCAATTAAGGTTATTTTTGCTATATGACATGTTTCTATATGACTTGTTTGAGATACCTACCGCAATGTCTTATGTGTCTTAATACGGCAGTAAACAATAAGCAGATACAATGTCATGTTAATTTTTTTTTAACCCTTTTTTGCAGAGGTTAAACATACTAGACATCAGTGGCCCTAGACAAAACGCTAACGTAAACGATTATCGAAAACTGTCTATGGAATTGACGTAAAGCGCTCGACGCAACCGTCCGGCTACGTTAATCTACATTTTCGATAACGATAACGTTTAATATAGAAAACTAGCTTTTGCCTGTGACTCCGTCCCCGTGGAACTCGTTCATCCTAATTCCTTCAGGACTGTCCAAGTTTACAAGAAGAATGAATAAATAGGGGATAATGTCACCGTTTAGTCGTGAAAGCGTAACAAACAGTTTACAGATGTAGTGAATAATCCTTTCCCATCGTTTTTTGTCGGATATGTTCGTATTTATCTAGCTTTCTCAATTAGCTTCAGCACCCATCAATATGCCAACTGAGAAAGCAAGATAAATACAAAGTTATCCGACCAAAAACGATGGGAAAGGATTATTCACTACATCTGTACCCTTGTTTCGTAGACACTCATTTCATAGAACGTATCCCTTCACAGAAATTTTGGTTTATAGAAAAATATTTTTTTAAGACCAGAAATGTTTTGCGCATACCACCGTGCTACTAGGGCAGGGACGGTGGTTATTTGTGGGACTCTCTCCCCGTCCTCTTCCCCTAGTAGGAAAAGGGCAGGAAGCCTACCCACTAAAACCCCTCTGCGTGTTGTCACGCGCTCTAGGTACTGGCTGCAGTGGGAAGATTCAACCAAAACGGCGTCCGAAGCTACCCTAGGTGGTCAACCGGGCCTATCGCGTCATTGGCCAGGGGTGTTAAAAATACCACCACTGGCAAGCGAGGCTGTGCAAAGGGTACCAACCTTTTTTTTTTGACGGAGAGGAAATGCATTTACGCATCATCCCCCCCGGCTAGGGTAGCCTAATGGGGGGGGGGTATGACGGACTCTCAACCTAGCCTCTCAGCCTACCGTCGAAAACCTCTCCGGTGTTAACAACCTGACCTAGCCTAACCTACGTGAATCGTATTTAATGCAACCTACTGTAATCAACACGGGTTCCGCTGAAAATAGCTTTCTAAGAAACGAAAATTCTAAGAAGTGATACCTACGTTCTATGAAATGAGTGCTGGTGAAACAAGGATACACCTGAACAAATAGACAGAGTTATTTTCACATTTATAATATTAGTATGGATAGTAGAAATTAAATGAAATGATAAGGATAGCAATTAAAACATTTTTACGCAAACCAAGCCAAAGTTGACCTAGTATAAAATAATGTACAAGTTTTATACTCACGAAAGTGACTTGAACCAGAAATATTTAAATAATTTATGGATTCACAGGAAAACAGCTTCTTTTTTTAAATACACAGTCGCAGGAAAAAAATAACTTCAAGAACCTTTGACCGTCGAGTTGCTGTTAACGAATCTAATTAGTTGATAATATATATTTATTGTATGTTGTGATTGTTAATAATGTTGGACGTTCATAAGATATAAACCCACTTTGTTTAATTTCATTTGATATAATATTCAGTTAGTATAATGAACAAAACGTATAAAGATAAAATAATATTATCTCATAACATACACTTAACCTTAAGCCCAAAGCTCAAAGCCTAAAGCCTAAAGCCCAAAGCCTAAAGTTTACTTTGGAACTGGGTAAATTTGTGTGATATTGTTGTTCGTAGGCTCTAGCCACTACGCTTAACGCGTCCTTAAAATCTAATAAACAAACTAGGTACAGTCACGAGATTAAATTTGGTACCCACCTTAGGTCCAAAGTCAACCTGACATTCTACAACAATAAAGTTTTTTTTTCCTTATTAACTCTCACAGTGGTTATAGTATATATATATATTTTATGGCATAGAGAAGACAAACGGGCACACAGGCCACCTGATGGTAAGTGGAAACTGTGACCCATACACATTTGCATTCACAAGACTGCCATGCAATCCTAAGACTGCAAATGCGTTGCCAACCCTGAGGCTAAGATGGAATGCCTCTATGCTAGTCATTTCACCGGCTGTCTTATCCCCAAACCGGAACACAACAATGCGAACACTGCTGTTTGGCGGTAGGTTAATGGATAAGATGGTGGTAGCGATCCGGACAGAGCCTGCATAATTATTATGAAGGTACCTAAACAATACTATTTATTAAAATAAGTTGGAAACCAGTGTGAGAGCCTGGTGTACTAGGAGGTCCTGTATGACAGATCACCAGGTTGATTCCTCTTCTTCTTCTTTTTGCCCCGCGGCGACTTCAACAGCTACTACCGCCGGGCTATGGCGTTTCCACGAATATAATCAGTGATTTCGCCAGTGTCAAGTGTATATAAGCATAAATTAATATAGCAATAAAATACAATCCAATCTTCTCTGGGAAGATTGGGGGCAACGTTGTTCGGTAGTTTGTAGGACAGAGGTCAAGATAGTTTTAACCTATGTACCACTTCGAGTCCACTTGTAACGAGAAGAAAGATGCCAGATACGCGAAATAAGTCCAAGTTTTCAATCACTGTGCAACACAATGGCATAAAAAGTACAAATCACTATCAGAAAAGAACTTTGAACACCTAAATACACAAAAAAATAAAACTAAAACAAATTACAGATCCGCCATCTTTTAACGTTGCAAATGGCCTCCAGGTTGATTCCTAATAGTTACAAAATACTTGACATCTCTAAAATGACATTGACAACTTCAAGCACGCACGTGACCGTACTTACGTTTAGTGCATTTGCAATATTTAGTAATTCGCACAAATCGTTCATTGAATACAAAATTGACACATTCCAAAATGAGTCAGTGTTGCATTTTAAAATTAGAATGTATTCGTGTAAGATTTTCAATGCAAGAGCAATTTATTTTGGAATGTGTCCGTTTCGTATTCAATGAGCGAAATCATCTAATTTTCAGAAAACGTTTAATAAAAGAACGATGTTTCATTGTAATGGATATAAACGAAGCATTATATATTTATTGGTTATCTGTTCGCCCGATCGGTACGATTGGCCGGTCACGCAACTGAGTCATCAGCGTAATTATCAATTTTACTTATTTTATCAGAACGATCGCATTCTGGATAAAATGGGCTATCATAAGTGCAGTACATCAATTTGCTGTCATAATAGTCAAGGGCTATTGATATTGATATGATTTAGTAACGACAATTTATTATATTGTAATGTTTTGACATTACTATTATACTTATATTGGTTTTGGTTTAATACACTTAAAATTATATTTAATAAACAGAAAAGATTTTTTATGATAGTATTGTTTTATTCTATTATAGATTTTTGTATGTTAGTCAGTTTCTTCACAAAAAAAACCGAACGAGAAAAGCTAACGGAACACTTTGTAAATATTATCTCACACAGTACAGCAATCAGCATGACCCTAAACTTTTTACTCGTACTAAAATACCAAATACTTAGGTCTAAAAGAAACTAAGTGACATATTAACGTTACTTACTACCATTCCCAATCCCTTTAAAGATACAAAAAAAAAACATTTTAATTTATTTTCAAACTCAATTTAATTGACAACACTGAAACACAACAAAACAAAGTATAATATTTTGCAGTAAAAAAATACTGGCCTAAGCCGACAAACCTAAATTTGGTGGGAATATTTCATGGATACCCTAGCATTGTACTAAAATGAATAGTTTACTACCCCTAAAATAAAGAAACGGAGAAGTAATGGAGAATATTCTTTAAAAAAAACATTATAAAGACAAATTAATTCACAGATAGATATATTATTATGTCCTGGGTTCATTGCATGCTGGGTGGGCGCACTACTTGTAGCAGATGTTCGCTACGTAGCGGAAAAATGCTACTACGTGCTACGGCGTAGCGCTCGTAGCTTTATGGGAGTGATGTGTCTGGGCAAGATATATTTCCTTACAGAAAATCGAATACACGATCTAAAGTATTTGTGTTTTAAAAATGTGACGTTATTATTTAAGTTTTTTTGTAAAGATCTGACCACACCGTTTTCTATAACCTCGACTACGAGATATCAAATAATAGTAAGATGAAAAAAAATAACTTAATTAATCAAGTAAATATGAGTTATCGTTACGTTGACGAAATGAAGACACGTCAAAAGAAATTGATTTAACGTGTTGAATAGGGCCTGAGATATTGATTTATTATTTATATCATCAATTACAATAAATCATTATTGACGTTATGAATTCTCTCATATCAAATGTGTTAGATCTATCAAAATGTCAACGATAGGATTACTATTAAGCATAGAAGCAAGATGGCCTAAAGGTGCGACCTCGCCGACGTGTAAAATACGGTGTCGTGGCGTAAACAAAAGACGGGGTCATAGTAACAACATGGCGCCGTTTTAGACGCATCTTAATTTACGCACCTTAAAAAGTAGAATAAACATACATACATACATACATAAACTCACGCCTTTATTCCCAGAGTGGGGTGGGCAGAGCTACAGAATTACCAACAACTCTAAAAACTTGTTGATAATTCTGTAACCACATTTTGCACACTCAGGCTAAGATGTTTACCACACCCACACACACACCCACCTCAAAACCTTATTACTACTAGAAC
The DNA here is from genome assembly GCA_963966035.1 of Acleris laterana. NCBI lineage: Eukaryota > Metazoa > Arthropoda > Insecta > Lepidoptera > Tortricidae > Acleris > Acleris laterana. The sequence continues at coordinate 2,924,341 of OZ014456.1, read as the reverse complement.
TTTAAGACTAAGTATATTTCATGTTTATTTTTACTTCCTACTAACCAAAACACACTAATGTAATTACTTTAAATCGATAATCGGGAAACGAATTAACTCCCAAGGGCCGGTTACACACGCGGAGTTCAACGTAATATCATCAATTAGAGGATGGAAATATGCCATTGGCCAGTGCTACCATTTGCCACGTGACTGGGGATTTTTTAGTATACTTCAATCATCAATCATTTATTTATTGCATATCACATTACAATTCAAGGTGGAACAAACAGGAATAGGTATACATGTGACACCCTGCAAGGGCGCAGCAACACTTTAATGGAGATTTTTACCTTTGGAACGCAACAGATGGCGCTGGGGTGTGATCTCTCAAAAACGCGGTAGGACGTACGAACGAGCGAATGTGGCAGTGGCGAGTTTAAATAGTCCCGTCAAAAACAACAAAACACTTTACAGCGAGTGCATTTTTAATTTGGCAGCATGGCTGCTGTAGATGAGATCGAACGAGTGCTCGTGTCGCATAGTCGTGCAACTGACGACACAGTGGCTACAGCCGTCAAAAGTTCATGATTAAAGAGGCTTTGTTTCTTTTTAATAAGGTGTCATTTGCATAGCATAGTTACCATATTGTGACGTTCAAAAGGTTAAATTATGTTGAATCTTTTTTCAGTAGATAATGTAACATAAATTAACCTAGTTCCAAACTAAATTAGGCTAATAGTAATGATAAACTTCGGAACATACCTTTTCGGAAAAATATGTTTGCCAAATGTATCATTTCCCAACTATAGTGCCCGGCCGTTAACAAGTCATTCCTGACAGCTGTCATCTCAGTACAATTTATAACCTATTCTTGGGTTTGAGGTTATAATTTGTACTGAAATGACAGGTGTCAGAATTGACTTCTTATCAGCCGGGCACTATTAATAACTAACAGTTACAAAAAATGAAAACAAATGTAATTTAAACCATGCAAGGTTTTGTACCGAGTACATCATTAAATATTAAAGTATGTATCTAATCAATTTAAATATTAACAAAAAGCATAATGCCGTACGAATGTGCACCTTCTCAACAACTCCAGAATGGCAAACTTATTTGCATTTCAAACGTACAGACAATCATGAAGTAAAATTAAGGAAAGGCGAATTTCGGGTGAGTAACCATCGAGTTTTAAAGATGCCGCGGCGAGGAAATATAATTTAAAACGTTACATACAGACCGATGTGAAGTCAAATTAGGGAAGGGTGAGTTTTGAGCGAGTTGCCATCGAGTTCCAAAGGTACCGCGGCGAGGAAATATGATTTAAACTGCTCCCACACAGACAGGTAAGCACTTATCGCAGCTTCCTGCTGCCATGTTCTTGCCAGTCTCGTCGTATCTTCGGACGGGTTTCACGAGGTTCGTACACTTAATATGACTCATGTGGAGTTGGTTTTATTCATTATAAGTATAAATACCAGGAATTGGGTAAAACGTGGTGGAGCAAACTGGGGGCTTATTCTACTTCGTAAAATTATATTGCTTTGTACATTTTATCATGTAGACATGTTAGTGTTTTTACTTCACCGTCATTACTGACAAGTGGATCAGAAGTTATCATGATGTTGACAATATGATAATAAGTCAAAAGCTCTATTGTTTTACTGTGGAAAATACGGTAATAACGTTTTTTGACAAATTTCATGAAATTTCTTGTCAACGAACGCTATTATCTGCTGGAACTATGATGTTTTCATGATATCTAGAACATTAATTACGTAGGTTAAGTAACACTTGTGCCTACAAAAAAAATAATTTCAGTTTGATACCTCCACGCATTCCTGAAAAAAAGGGTCTTGATAGACGGAGGGATGGACGGACGGACAACAAAGTGATCCTATAAGGGTTCCGCTGTTTCCTTTCCAGGTGCGGAACCCTAAAAATACCTCATGCGGCGAGAAATGCCTTTCGATGAAATGAAAATTTTGCGTAATGACACGTTTGTCGAAAGGGTTTTTCGATAAAGTAATAGGTAACCGTATTATAATAACAGTACTTTAAGTAAAAAAGATGAACTTAATGCCTGATCATATTCTCTACAAGTTGGCCTTTGCGAAAATCAGTAAATTGTTTTAAGCGGGCAGTACTTTTTTTTTTCTCTCCATTTAAAATGAATACTTAATGTAAAAAGTTCACTAACCGAAACAAAAACCGCAATACAAACAAAAATTAAATAAACGTTTTTAATTTAAATACCTGTGTAAAATTAAAAACAACAATTATTTTAAAAGCGCAAGTCAACCCGAGCAGAAAAACCCCACAATCAGTTAATCCGGTAATGAGTTTGAATATCATTAATTAATTATTAACACACGCTAACGAAACTACCCTCATTAAATAACAAAGTTAATAAAACGCTTTAAAAACTGTTTGGTTTGCTAATTAAGTATTTAATTGCGCTTTTTCACGTTTGTGCTCAAAGGTTTGAACAATCCCCTTTTAATGAGTGATTATCGCTTTGCAAACCACTTTATGAGTAAAGCTTCACGGAATAACTGTCACTCCGATCTTTTACTTTGTCACATTAGTAACAAAAGAATTACATACTGCGTAAAAAAATATTTATATTTATTTATTTAAACTTTTTTGGACAATACAAAAGTATTAAATACAAATAAAAGCATTCTCAATGGACATCTAAACAGTGTCCAAAACTTAGATAAATACCTATTTGATACTAAAAATATAAATATAACTAGCGACTCGCTTCGCTTCGGTTTATGTGAGTATGATATATAGCCTATCATAGCCTTTCCCAATAAATGGGCTATCTAACACTCAAATATTTTTTCAAATCGGACCAGTAGTTCCTGAGATTAGCTCGTTCAAACAAACAAACAAACAAACTCTTCAGCTTTATAATATAAGTATAGATACATAAGTAATAATACAATTGTTTATAAAATAAATGTGTAATGAAGATGATGATGATGACACTTTAGTCAAATTCGTTCTTGTGTAGATGTTGACGAAGTTTACGCTTAAACACGAATTTGCTTAGCGCTTGTCGTATTTCAAGAGGGAGAGACTGAAAATTCAACTCTACTAACTGTCTATCTACCTATATTACGGTTCATGAGATACAGCCCGATGGCAGACAGACAGGCATACTGACTGCGGAGGCTTACTTATAGGTTCCCCATGGCACCCTTTGGGTACGATACCCCATCATGAAGTTTTAACTCATTCAGCACTAACGACCCGATAGTCTGGTAACCAGTTCGTAGCAGATATTCGCTACATTGCCGAAACATGCTGCTACGGACTACAGCGTAGCAGTCGTAGCAGTGGCTGGCGGTAAATGTGTTAAAAAAGCGGTTTCAGACCAGCATTTTTTTACGTGTTTTACTCTCGTTTTGACATGCACGCTTTTACGCGCACTACATTTTGCGCTTCAATAAGCCAAACGCGCGTATACGCGTATAGCGTGTTCGCTTAAATTACTGTATTATAGTGCTCCTACACTAGCTGTTATAAATGTTATATAACGTTATAAAACAATAACATCCACTAACACTTCATTACATTTTGCTACTTGTTAGATATTTCAAACGCTCTCACACTAGTAAAAAATTGTAAAATGTTCGTTACCGTGTTGTAATTTACTATACAACATTTAAAAAGTTATATAACGCTATATAACATGATAAAAATATAAAACTTTTTTTAAAATTTGTGATAAAATGTTATAATACAAATATTTCATAACGTTATATATCATCTATAACAGCTAGTGCGGGAGCACTATTAGATTTTCGTGGCTCACGTGTCAACAGCCTTACAAGCGCGCGCCAGTACTAGATGCATATATGGCAAAATTGCGCGTTTACGAGCGTACAAAAAAAAAATACGTTCTGAAAAAAACGCTACTCTGCAACCGCCCTTAAGGTTATTAAAACTCCTTGACACTAGCACGTCAGTAAGTTTCGTCCCCAATCCACCATTACTTTCCGCCATCCTAAAAACATCATTAATCCTACGACACAAGTTCCCAAGTAATATAAACTTGGCTGGAACTTCTCGTGTATACACAAGTTACACATCCAGTTCAATTAGCAACTCTAATAGTGTACTGAAGTTGATTGGGTACTGTGCTGTGTGAATTTAAGTCGTATAAGATCTTACTAAGGTAAGGGCACCTATTACCGCCCCCCCTAAAATCGGTACCCATTACCGCGGTATTTTTAAAAATGCGTTTTATAAACAACTCGATTTACTCACTAAGAAACTTATTTTACATGAGCAAAGAGCAGTTTGTAGACTACCGGTTTTTTGAGCGCTAGTATTTATGCATCAAATAAACAACTCACAAACCACCAGTATCCGCGACGCCGGCGCAGGAGCAGTTTGTGCCATAGAAACGCGAGACGCCACACGTAAGGGAACTCACATTTTATTTAGTGATTTGCGTAATAGTTATAATGACTAACCTAATGCTAAGATTTTTAATTTATTGATTATTGTTTTCTTTGCGACTTTCAAATACTATTTTTATGTGTTTTTGTCTAGAAATACGTTAAAATTAGAATATTAAATACCGCGGTAATCGGTTTCATTTTTTGCTATGGCTCCTAAATCCGAGGTATACCACGGTAATAGCTGAAATGGTACTTTAGGTTCAATGGCCTTTATTTTTTATATCTGCTGTCGGTTATTAATTTTTTTAGTGTTGATAAAAACTTTATCTATCTAAGCAGTTAAAGAGCAATTTCCGTGGTATGAAAAATACTAGTAAAGGCCTTATTTTTTATCAAAACCTAGTGCACTATATTACTTGTTTCCATAGAAAGCCTTAAATGTTTGAGTCGTTTAAATATAAAGATATATTAAAAGATGTTCTTATTAGTTTTATGAGTTTGGTTTTATAAGATGGTTAAAATGTTAAGGTTTTATTTGTTTAACCAACGTCACGATAGCTTTATTTTTTTATGGGTCGTAATTAGGTTTTGTAGTACCGTGATTTTATCCTATTACCGTAGGTAAGAAAAGATAACCCTCGGTAATAGGATGTATGGGAACCTAGTTCCGAGGTATTTAGGTTTTTTATGGGTCGGAGTTAGGATCCTATACTATCTCCTATTACCGTGTGACAGTAAATGAAATATCAATTTTAGGGTACCTTAGTTCGGATTCCTTAATAAAATTAAACGATTTTTTGATAGTAAAGCTTACCCGTTGAAAACTGTTGTACTAACTGATGGTACAACGAGTATTCGGTAAACTGGGTTTTATTATTTAAAAAAAAGAACAACAACAAACGTCTAAAATTTGAAGAAAACAATATCAAACTGATTAATTTTATTTTGATTCGACAGATTATTTAATCATCAGAATGTTAATAAAGGTCTTTGTGTAAGTATGTTTATACTATTGTTTTATTAATATTTTTTAGTTTATCACCAGATAATTTTGATTTAATAAGCAGTTTTAATTAAAAAAATACCTTTTTCCACTTTTAAATGTCTTATTACTTAATTAAGTTTTACTAAAAAAACAACAAAATATTAAATATTCAATGTACGGAACCAAAAATACATTAATCCTCTACCCTCGGTAATAGGAGCCTCATGCGCGGTAATAGGGTCAAAGCTCGTCCAATACCACGGTATTAGGAGAACCCGACTTTTTGGGTTTAACATTTATTTTATCCCAAATAATCACCAAAAATGAGGCCATAAAGGTGCAAATTACAAAGTTCAATAAACACACTTTTATAAAAAAATAAAAAACGGTCGTTAGGGTGTCTTGTTACCCTTAATTTTTGGCTCTTATTTGAAAACTACCTTAACTCCCACGGTAATAGGTGCCGTTACCTTACAATGTATTTAATAATATAATAGGTCGTTTTGTGTCCCACCGTTCGGCAAAACTATCTCCGTTTCTGCACTAGAGATGTCTTTTTTTACATAAAAAGACGAAAATAACGACGAAACAAAGTTTCAATCTACGTTTTTCTACACAAATTTTCGTAAGTTGGTACACTTTTTAAATAACAGTTTGCACTAATATTTAAAAAATGAACCAACTTACGTAAAGACTCGTTTGGTTTTTGCCCAGTTGGTAACCCTATTTGCGAAGCTAGCGGTTTTTTTTGATGATCAGGAACCAATTTTTCTAATTCAGTTATTAATGGCGATCACGTTTAAGTTGCAGTTACATGAAACGAAACTAATTTTTTTATGTATTTTTTTTATTTTGAAACTAACTTTTAATTGAAATTAATTGTCACCCTACTAATTGTTTATTCTATGAGTTAACAACACTTAACTGATAAATTCATTGACGTAATAATTATCTGTCAAATTTCCCGCCAAAGCGATGGCACTTGACGTATCTACTTCGCTTCAATAATTAATGTAGGATGGCCATGTATCCAGTGGTGATTGGTTTTAACAATATTATTAACTTAAATAAATTACACAGTGAGTTAATTGTTTGAGACATCAACCATTTAATTCCATTTTTGTTGCATATTAATAATTTTCACCTCCTGATCACCGATAAAAAATCACCGTGTATATGTATTTAGGTATGCATGTACCATGATAAAATAATTATGTTTATTGCTGTTTAATACCCATAGTACATGACAAGCCTAAAACTTACTATGGTACTAGGTCAATTCATGTTAAAACAAAATATTAATAAGTATTTAACAAAATTATCTTCAATAAATAAAAAAAAAAACTTTTGACATGTAAATGATGCAACCCATTCATATACCAGCCTAAATCTTAGTTTAATTACCTTGAGTCAATGTGTACAGTCGAGTTCATAAATATGTGTACGCTTTAATACGTTGTCTATTTTAATGTCATGTTTAAGCTGCCATACGCACACCTAGATAAAGAGTACCACAACTCAAAATATCTCTTTTTTCAGGAACAGCAAAAAACGTTTTATTCAATTTCTATTTGACCAAAAATTTTATTATTATACCAAGATATTTATTTGCTCAATTGCTTCCCGTTAAGTATATGTACAGTCAACCAATTTGATTCCTAGGCCACTATGGACTTTGTCAAAGTGACGTTGTAAACCAAATCATAGGGAGTCTCTTACGTTTTGGTTGACAACGTCACTTTAACATAGTCCAAAGTGGCCTAGAAATCAAATTGGTTGACTGTACCACCTTGTACATTTGCTTTTTCCTAGTTATATTAGTATTCGTGATTTAATAATTGTTTAATATTTTTATCAACTCAAATTTGTATTTATTTATCAGGTGTGTTCACGGGTGACGCTGATTCTGATTATCATAATAATTCAATTTTGTATTATTTCGTGTTGTGTTATTCTTTATCTAGGTGTGTGTAAAAAAATCACAGCGATTAAAGTTACAAGCTACTAAAGTGTAAACATATTTATGAACTCGACTGTGCCCAAGATATTAAGCAACCTATATCTCCCCGTCTATCCCGTATCCTGGTAAAAAGTAAATTTAATAACAAACTCCCCGCTAAGGCAAAACGCCATGTCACAATTTTCTTCTTTCGACCCGAGACTTAATTTCCTCCCAGGAAGTCTATTTTCAGGATCAAGGTTTAGGAAATTGACAGTTAGTGCTAAGTGGAACGTTCTATGTAGCTTTTACGTGCGCTAAATATTTGTAGTTGATATGTAGCTTGGTTTGAAAATGTATTTTGACCTGTAGATCACGAATGTTAAAAAAATATTACATACATGTCATAAACTCACGCCTTTATTCCCAGAGTGGGGTAGGCAGAGCTACAGAATTTCCAACAACTATAAAAACTTTTTGATAATTCTGTTACCACATTAAAAAAATATTAAAAAGCAAATAAGGTAAATGCGCCTATCATGGACAGTGTTTCAGTCAATAACAATCCCAATAAAAGTAATTACAAATTATAGAATGCGTTAAAATAAGATAAGAGCCTACCTCTAATAGAATTAAATCTTTTACAAGTGATTTTTTTCATCACTGGAGCACTGTCCATGATGGGTGCACCTTAATAACACTTTACGGGGTTTTTATACGCGGGTGGCGAAATGATATAACTAATAAAACGGATGCATGTTCCAGGATTAATAATAAAATCTACAGTTTTTAGCTTTACATGGAATCCAAATATAGAAATCTTTCTTAAGGAAATCCAATACTTTTATACTCTCCAAGCTCCAAGTCGAATATTTGATTTGATTTCTTCCCATGTTCGAGTATCCCACCTATTCTTTTATTTTGCTTAGCTTTTCCTCTAAACTATATAGAATTTTTATTCATCCTAAAACTGAAAGAACAGAACATATTTTAGATTTTTTCCAATTTTCCATATTTTTATCACGTAATCGCGGTAATGTCGTCGTGAAATCCTCTTTGAGTCTTGCACAGTATACAGATTGAGAAAAGAAATCAGTAGTCTTATAAGACAAAAATCAAATAAGGAAACCGTTATAGTGGGAAATATTCTATTAATTTTCACAGGAGATATTTACGTAATTTTAAAAACAGATTTTCTCTAAGCAAAATCTGGTCGATTTAATCATGAAAAATCATTTAAATCATTAAGATATGTCATGACTATTGTATCAACATTATATTTTTTTTAAATCGCAATGAGTAGGTATTGCTAAAAAAACTTTGGCAATCTCGTCGTGGAAGTTTTGTCTGTAATTACTTATTTATTAGGTTATCTGTTAGTGTCCTTAATGTGACAGTTTTTTATATTATGACTAAATATTTTATTCGTATAATAAAATCTTCAATGTATACATATGGCCTAGTTGGTAGTGACCCTGCCTACGAAGCTAGCGGGCCTAGGTTCGAATCCCAGTAAGTGCAGATATTTGTGTGATGAGTGCAAATATTTGTTCCTGAGTCATGGATGTTTTCTAATGTATATAAGTATTATATTTCTCTATATAAGTATTTACATCGTTGTCTAGTACCCATAGTACAAGCCTAGAGCTTAGTTTGGGACTAGGTCAATTGGTGTGAGATTGTCCCCTATGTACACATTTGAATATAATGATTCTTCTGCCAAATTAACTAAAACATACAAAATAGCTTACAGGACTGGTTTCTCTGTTTGCATCTCTAAGGACAAAATAAATAAGCACTTTAAGACAGTAAGCGGTCCCAGCAGGCTCAGCGGTTCTTGGGTTCTTGATTAGTTCCATTTGTAGCCGCCTTGTTTTTAATAAGAACTCCTTTAGTATTTGAGTGCTTTGCTATGTATTTACGTAACCCATATTTGGTGTTCAATTTCCGGCTTCAATTTTGTTTCGTGTTTTGATAGTCCGTTAAATCTTTCATGACTATTTTAAATCTCTAATGATACGTACATTGTTTACGAATCATTATAATAAGTAAGTAATACCACAAATAAATTTATCTTTATCTTTATCTTTTAAAAGGTGTTTAAAACAATAAATCGGTCTAAAATTCTATGATAAAAGTTATTGAAAATGTGTATTAAAATTTGTGATGATATTTTAATATTCTTGTAACTACGAATTGACAGCTGAATGGAATTAAATGGAATCTGAGACCTAATAATGACCTAATTTTGCCGTTTTTTTGGTAATTTTAATTTAACACCGAATAAACGATTTCTATTCTATTCTATTCTATTCTAATACTAGTAAAGTCCTGAACTAGTACTTTATGTCATTAAATATTTGTTAGTTTCTAAATGATTGTAGTACGAGTAAGTAAAGGAATCATCGAGTTGTATCGATAATATTTGCAAAATGTGAAAATGATATTTTTGAGCGCAACAGTGTACTGGGTTAATCAAGGCACAAGAGTATTTACAAATAACTTGAAAATAAACATATAAAATGCATTATCAAAACTTTATATTTTAGTCACAAAACAGCGTGATCCCGTCAGATAACATACCTACACTATTAAATGGTAACTACTGTTATGCAGCCCCGCACTGTGACACCGCAGATCACGTCGGCGGAGCAAGCGTCTGGAAATTCCCAATATGCACTATTCTGCATCTGCCAATAACGGGACGGGAAAAATTGGATTATTCGTGATCGCCTCCGTCAAAAAAAAATTATATCGCATTCTTACATACCAGGGTACAATGCTTTTATGATGGCTGTCAACTAATCATTTTATATGGTCTCTAGAGAAATATGAACTAAACTTTAAGAGTAGGTTTAAAGTATATGTTAGAATCCCTAATCGTCACTTGTCCTAATGCATTTCTTGACCGAAAAAAATTCCGCGTGGATTTTAAAACTTTTTGTTCTTGTATTACCACCCTAACGTAACCTAACTGCAGGTATTTTTAAAAACTCAAAAAGTCTAAGCTGAAAACCAGTTTAGGTTAATTTAATAAATTTAGACCAACTATTAGAACAAAGGTATTAGGGATTCCAAGACACACATGAGTTGATAAACATTAAACTTCAATATGTCCTTGACATTGGAACAATGTAAGTTTATAATTATTTACCGACTCACATGAGAGCCGTAGTAGCCAGAGCACAGCGGTAGGCTTTTGCGTTCCAAGGTAAGACAGCTGATGAATAGAGGAATTAGACGATAGAGGCATTGCATCTTAATCCTTAGGGTTAGCAACGCTTAGCCCCATAGGCTTTGGAACCCACTTATCATCCCTTTACTGTCTTAACCTCGTATCTGGTTGAATAGATAGGAAAAGCACTCATGTTCACTAAAGAATAAATACTACTTTCCTATATAAGATTAAGAAGGAAACGGGACGCTATGTACCTGTGGCACGTATGCTAGATTGCCTTCTCCACTGGTATCGTAAAAAAATGCGTTTAAGTTATTTAAACGTTGCCTAAATTATGTTTAAGTTATGTCACAATCTTTAATATTCCAAAAACCCAATCAAAATATGCCCATATAAAATAAACAATAGTACGTTAATAAAGTTAAATTAAATATTCTGCAATAGTTAATAGTATATTGTGTATTAAGGGTGGTAAAGAAAGAATTACAAACGAGACTCTGTCTTTAATGACTCGAGCTTTGTATTTCCTTTACCACCCGTGTAACATACAATGTTTTTCATCACAATTGCGAGGAAATGAAATAAAATCAGACAAAAGATCATATTTTTAACTTATTAGCGGCAGACTACATCATTGTCTGTGACTTACCACAGATAATAAATAATGTCAAACGTGTTCGGAGTCCGATTCTAGTGACATATGAGATCAATAGTTTATTATGCGAGATTTTTAGGAAATAGTATTCAACTGACATTTCATCTCGAATGAAACTTCATATCGAATGGCACAAGAATTGGGGTCCTGACGTATTGTGATAGTTTGAGTCCACGTATAACATTTAAAAAAAAAGCTATTACGCACTTAAGTAACGTAATGGTAAAAAAAGGCCCGCGGGTATTATTTTGGATTTACGGTCGATTTTTCTAGCATGTTAGGACACTATTTACGAGCAAGTGTGATGAAAAATTACTAATGAGATTCTACACGGTAAAACAACATTTTTAAAGTTTTTATTATACCTGACAGTAATGGCGGCGGAGTTAAAAACAATACCACGTTACAAGCAATATTGTTCGTCGTATATTGAGATTCTACATTCAAATTTGTACAAAATAACGTTCCTCATTTGAAATTTGCCCGTTGCAACGAAGCTCAACTCGCATATCGTACTGGCAGGTATGTCGATAGCTCTGCAAATTGCGGTGCAGGTGACAGGGACGACGTATCGGCACTCGATCCTCGCAAGTACCCCTTCCATTTGCATCCTGAATATCTAGTATGGTATGTCCGCTGCAATACGTGTAGGGGTGGTATTTTCTTAGAACCTCTAGGTTATTTCTAAACAACACGCTTTGCAATAAGGAATACAAAGCAATCTAAATATTATAAAACAGAAAAAACTAACAGAGTGATGTCATAGCAACGAACAGCCCAAACCGCTGGGCCTAGAGACTTGAAATTTGGAGGGAGTATTCTTTGGGTACCCTTAAGGTGCACTTAGAAAGTTTTTTTCGAAAATCGATCCCCAACGGGACGAAATAAAGGGAGCAGCGGGAAACTAATAGGCCCTTTGTACATGTTAATCTTGTTTATGGATGATTACTTGTAATTGTTTTTTTTTATTGTGCAATAAATAATTTACATACATACATACCATCTTATCCATTAACCTACCACCAAACAGCAGTGTTCGCATTGTTGTGTTCCGGTTTGGGGATAAGACAGCCGGTGAAATGACTAGCATAGAGGCATTCCATCTTCGTCCTCAGGGTTGGCAACGCATTTGCAGTCTTAGGATTGCATTGCAGCCTTGTGAATGCGAATGTCTATGGGTCACAGTTTCCACTTACCATCCGGTGGCCTGTGTGCACGTTTGTCTTCTCTATGACATAAAAAAAAACTGATTCTACGCGTCACAGTCGTCCACTAGTACGAGTAGAATATAACGATGAAGGCTAGGACGTTGTCAGATAAACGTTTTTCAGCGCGTATAAGCTCGTTTTTTAAACGCGTGGTGATGCGTATACGCACGAGTTTTTCCACACGCGCTACTCGTACGAACTTTGTTTCGTTGTCTCGTTTAAGCGCGAGGCGCAATAGCCTAGGTTTGAAATAACACGCCAGAATAAGCGCATGAACACGCGTTTTTTTTAAGTGCAAAATATAGCGAGCATATAAGCGCGTAAGCTGACACAAGCTTTTACCTACGCATACGAAAACATTTAGTCTGAGAGCGTTCTAAAGCGATAGGTACTTAACTCAGCTTTATGAGTCTTTGAGCGCGGGGTTGCTCCAGTTAGCGAATTATTAAATTGAAAACTGAATTACTTAAGAATAATTACAGCCTAAAAATATCGAGACACGCCCGAACATGCAATACTACACAGGTCTGTCGGACTCAGAGTGGTTGGTATGAAATGCCGAAAGTTGCTGGCTCAAATGCTGTTAGGTTGTACAAATCACTCATTGAATACGAAACTGACACATTCCAAAATAATTGGCTCTTGCATTGAAAATCTTATACGAACAGGTTCTAATTTTAAAATGCAACATTAACTCATTTTGGAATGTGTCCGTTTTGTATTCAATATAAACGAAATGTTCTTGATCGTCTTGCCAATCAAATTATATACTTATCATTATAGTATTTCGGATACTGGTACTGTTATTTGAGTCTGAAACTTGGATTATACATACTGCACTGTACTGGTATAATTTAAACGGCAGGCACAACTCCTTTGTATGGCAATACAACTCCTCATAAAAATAAAATGAACATTACCAGTGCGTTACCGATAAAATTATTCTGCTACATTTTCATTAACGTCGAGCCAATAACGGGAAAACTCCACGAACAATTTCAAATTTAAAATTCGAACGGCTTAAACTTTTAAAAACAAGGCCGTCCACTCACGGGCATTACCGGCACAAAACGCCTCATCAACTCGGTTAATGGGAGCTTTATCATCGACCAATCAATGAAGGCATTCGCTTGTCCAATAAAAATGATTAATACAGTGCAGGCGTCCACCATATGATAGATGCTCCATCCAGAGACAAGCATTGTTTTTTTTTCTAACGACGAAAATACATCATCAATCACAGGGGGAATTAAAAAGTTAGCACAAGTTGCGCTAAATTAGTTTCTGCATTTTTATGGGTTGTTTTTGATCACGAAGTTATTGGTGTTTTTGATTATTAGATTTTATACAGAAAGCTTTGATGTTTTATAGTATTAATGTTAATTAACTAACAGCTTAAAGCTTACTTTAAAATCAGATAAAATTATTGTTTTTTGGTACTTATAAAGTTTCAGTAAAGACCGCATTATGAACTTTTAAATCCTGCCTAATTCTCCGTAAAATTACAGAAGTATAGAAATCATGTAGCTTTGTCCTTAACGCTGTCTGAAACTCGGCAGGAGTTATGAGTTTATAATACGCATTTATTTAAATGGTAAAAAGGTGATGGTAACAATATAAATTTATAATTTCATTTCCAATGGAAAAAAAACATTTTTTTTATTCCATTTTTGAAACATTAAGATATTAAGGTACTGTTTCAAGAAATCGAATAATTTTACCTTTATGCAACTGTAGCAATACAACCTTCGAATCTTAATCACTACTTACATATTATAAAACAAAGTCGCTTTCCGCTGTCTGTCCCTATGTATGGTTAGATCTTTAAAACTACGCAACGGATTTTGATGCGGTTTTTATTAATAGATAGAGTGTTTCAAGAGGAAGGTTTATATGTATAATAAATCCTGTTTCATGTACGGGTGTTACAGAAAACTCACATAAACCGAAGCGAAGCGAGGGCGGGTCGCTAGTGACTTTATAATGATAATTATACATTTTCTATAAATACTACTTACTTACTCACTTATACTTGAAGTATCTTCCACTTCATGTAGTCTTACTAAGCGGATTCCTAATTCTAAATCACTTAGAATAATTTTCAAGAAGGTACCGACCTGAAACAAAGAAAAAATACAATTAAAGAAAAAAGCTGCGGCCATCCAAAATTATTATTTTAATTCAACTATTCTTTGAAATAAAAATATTTTTATCTTTAAATACAATTATATTATCATTTAGAATATTATTTGTCAATTATCTTAGTTATAATGCTAGCTCATTTCAGCTTCGTATACTCTTTTACTTTGTGTAATATGAGTATTATTAATATAATCGGTTCGCGTTAAAATTCGTTCTATTACTTATTCCAAAAGTTTGTCATTATAAAATATTGGGATTTAAAATTCACAAGAGAGATTAATTTCATTCGTAGAAATTCAATGAAATAAAGTGATCAATGTTGTGTAGTAGACGTTTGAAGTTTAGTAATAATTAATAATCAAAGATCGGGCAAATGGGCGTCATTACTCGCAATAATGTGGACATAACTCCAAAGATTGAAATGAAACAAATTAAATTTTATTAATTGACTACTTTCCTGGAAAATAATTTTGATGCTTTGCAAGATAGTAATTATTAAATAATGCAAAGATATGTTATTGTGTAGATTTATAGCAAATAAACAGGTGGTTAGTTTATTACTTGTCACGGCTAAAATAAGCTTATGAAGTGAAAAGCTCCTTTCGCCATCCACGCATATTAATGTAGCAAACATATGAAGATTAATATTATTCGCGACCCCTCACGTCTTTGTTTTATTTATTTCTGTCTTGCAAAGCATCAAAATATTTTTTCGGGTAAGTAATCACTTAATGTAATTTAATTTGTTTAATTAAAATCTTAGAGTCATGTCCACATTATTGCGAGTAATGACGCCCATTTATCCGATCTCTGTTAATATCGTAGACTTTATTATTTAGCTTCCGCTGTCGTTCTGTCTGTCAGTGGATTGTATCTCATGAACTTGAATTGGTAGACATTTAAAATTTTCAAACAGTGTATTTCTATTGCCACTATAAAATAAAGGGTGCCTCAATACAAGCATGGTAACCCTTCGAAACTAGGAACGTAAATCGTTGTTGCGTCTTTTTTAAAGAAAACACCACATTCCCTCCAAAAGCAAACTTAGAATAATTAACTGTCCTTATTCCAAACGCTAGTAATTATAAATTTAACTAATCCAACCCATTCCTTAAGATAACCCTGAAGTGTACAACACAATCAGTGTTGTCACATCTGCCAACTTTTTGGTAGATCTACCTAATTTGCCTC
Organism: Acleris laterana; assembly: GCA_963966035.1. NCBI lineage: Eukaryota > Metazoa > Arthropoda > Insecta > Lepidoptera > Tortricidae > Acleris > Acleris laterana. The sequence goes on along the minus strand of OZ014456.1, from coordinate 2,908,643 downwards.
CTGTCTACCTATCTACCACCCACGGCCCCAAAGCTACCTAATTTTGATATGTTTCAATATGTTATGATGCGTGTAGTGTTACGAAACGTTCCTCGTTATCGAATTTAGCCTGTCTTGTGCTTTCAGCAATTAACACGGAACGCGTTACGTTAAGTGTATAAACTGTGTATAAGGTGACATAAAAAAAATGAGAAGCTGCCTGTGCGTGACAGCTGACAGATAACAAAGCATTTCGCAGCATATTAACTAATTTTGGTGTTAATTTTGAAAATTTTCTACGCATTTTTAATCATTAAAAAACAGGGTGGTAGATCTAACTAATTTTCATTTCAAGTTCTACCAATTTCTACTAATTTCTGGATCATGTTGTACCAACTTGACGAAATTAGATGTGACAACAAAGCAACCCTACTCGGGTACTCTGGGTATCGATTTTGTTAAATAATTAAGTCCCCTCCGTTGACACCTGAGCCTACTTGCAAAATCCTCCCAAACTTAGCTAAAGGGGTATAATCTCAACTTTACCACAGGGGATACGCGTAGACTTAGCGCCTGGGGTCTTGGGACAACGATTTAACGATTATAATAACTCTGATATTGAAATGAAAACTAACTATATCTACATCCATATCATACATTTCCTACTAAAGTATTGCTTGTCATTAAAGTATCGGTTATCGATATCGGAGCATCTTAATGTTCACATTAAAGTATCGGTAACCGATACTTTAATATGCAGGTACATTAAGATACAGGGCAACCACAGATACAGATTCTAACCTATTGTAGAAAACTTACGATATGCATGTAGATAAAGGTATTTAGGCGACTGTACACATAATTGGACCATTAAACACTCGTGTATTAATGCTTCTCAGTATACACCAGTGACATAAACTATTAATTGATAGTCTGGCTGGTTGTTACCTTACAAACTGGGGCTCTATCCTACTTATTAAAACCATATTGATTTTTCATCGTAATGTATAGAATACTGTCGCTGAATAAATAAAATCGCCACTTTTTAACTCTTTTTAAATGCTTTTAAGGTCTGAAAGTGTCAAAAAAATTGAAACTAATAGCAATTATGTCGGTGGTCGAATCGATACTCCAATATCAAAATTTTCTTTCCATTATTTAAGTTCATACATAATTATACTGATGATGAAATTTGGTATGGAGATACTTGAGGGGATACAAAGCACTTTATACTCACAAGTAGCTATTGACGAATTCTACGCGGACAAAGCCGCGGACAACAGCTAGTCACTATCACTACATAGTATAAAACAAAGTTGCTGTCTGTCTGTCTGTCCCTATGTATGCTTAGATCTTCAAAACTACGCAACGGATTTTGATGCGGTTTTATTTATAGGAGTAGGTCAAGAGGTCTTTTTATGTACGGGTGTTACAGAAAACTCATATAAACCGAAGCGAAGCGAGGGCGGGTCCCACTCTGATGACCACTCCCACATAATAATGTATCTGTGAGAAGCTTAACATCAAATTCTAGACTCCGTAAAGCACGTTTGTGCTTAAAACAATTCCATTCAACTTCAACAATGGGCTTTAACGTTAGATTTTCCAATTTCCTCCATTCTCCTTCAATATTAAATTCGCAAAATCCTTTAATAGTGAAACTTCATCAGCACTCTCGGAGCGTCAGCAAAAATGCAACAGGAGTAATTTATTAGCACTAAGTGGAAAATTTACGGAGCAAGTAAGACCGTAGTGGAACTAACTGGGGTCACGCCTGGTGATCGTGTTGGATGGTTTAAAGGTGAAGGGGTTAAACCCATTAAAGTGATATTATTATTTTCTTTATTTAACGCAAAACTGAAGGGAAAACTTTTAAAGTTTTTGTTAGGGTATCGTACGTCCATCCGTCTGTCTGTCTATCAGTGGGATGTATCCTATGGATAGACGGGTATTTCTACTGCCGCAAAACATTAAATAATTAAAACACACAAGCTCTATGTACAATAATGGTACGAAACCTTTCATGTGCCAGTTCGACTTGAACTTGGCTAGCCAATTTTTAGAGTTTTGTCATGGTTTACGGAAATAATTCTAAGATCGATTTCTCTTTAATTCTGCGATACATTTATTTTATTATATCGACGTCGTGAGCATATATGAAAGGTACTTATTCTTTTTTTAAATGAACTTAAAATACAATTATAAAACAGTACCTAAGCAACAGAATTTAAAGAGCATTATAAATATTTTTACACTAAAATAACATCAAAACAAGCCTAGATACTAAGTATAACAAGGAACGTAAAACATAATTTGTCTTATCTTCTATGTCTTTCAAACTTCAAACAACCTTGAATCATCTAACTGTAATAAAAACATAAAATAATTTGACTGTCATAAAGAATGATTTACAACGGGAAACAAAAGACGTCGGAAATTATAGCTGTCTTCAGAATTACATTAAGACAATCACATTAACTTGGGCAATATCCCATGAATTGGTAATGGTCATCAATGGGCATTACGCTTGTTTTGGTAGTAAGCCTATTGTTACGTTAACAATAGAATATTGATTTGTCTTAAAATGATTTTTAATGTTGAACAATGTAATTTCAAAATTATTTTAATACGTTATTTAATATTTCGACATTCTTATAATGTTTTTTCTATAGTATGGAGTTTTTTTTTTTCTTATTTGTTTGGTACTTAAGTGAAATGCAGGGTTGATACTCGGTATCATAGTCTAGTCATCAGGCCCTATAATCAACATGTCAGCAACAATCAGATCAGCTTAAAATGTAATATTTTATAAAGATTGTATATTTTGTCTATTTTACGAGTAGTACAATAAAGTAATTACATATACGAGTACACACACACATACTCGTAAATACATGATACGAGTAGATAACAGCAATTTGTAAGATTTTGATCACATAAAAATACAACACATTTTTTTTAAAACTTCCCCGAATATTATTTAAATATTTTATACTTACAGCGCTAACAAAATTTCTATCTAAATATATTGAAAACAATAATTATTTATATTTTATCATAGTTTCTTTTCGTTATATTTTTAGCCTCATTAAGAACCTTTGATGAAACGAGATCGACTTCTAGACAAAATTAAAGCTGTTCCAATAAATTAAGTCCAAGTCGTCCTAAATCTAAAACTTGTCTCCGATAAATTTTCTGAAGAGTTTCAAACTTAGTGCTGCCACAAATTTGTCCTACAGTTACTGTTGTAGTAGTAGACACAAATACAGTAAGTACAAATACAGTGAGTAAGTTTATGTTAAGATAAACACAAAAAAGTGCGCGATGTCCAGTAAGATCACCAGATATGATCCCCTACGTACAAAATTAATAGGCAGGGGATCCTACCAGGTGATCTTACTGGCCATCGCGAAAAAGTGTGGCCAATAATACTGGCCAACAATATTAGTGGTAGGACCTTATGCAAGGTCCCTCTGGATGGCTACCACCATCTTATCCTTTAACCTATCACCAAGCAGCAGTGTTCACTTTCTGTTTCCGTGAAATTACTAGCCTAGAGGCATTCCATCTTATTCCTCAGGGTCGGCAACGCATTTACGGTTTTGGCATGTCTATCTTTAGATTGTAGCTTTGAGAATACATATGTATATGGGTTACAGATCTAATTAACGAGGATTAGACAAACGAGCACACAGGCCATATGACATTTGTAATCTTAAGACTAAAAAATAAGAAAGGGTTATGAGTGTGCAATTTTCCTTAAGTCACTTTCCTACTTTTGAACCTTGTCGCTTTTACGTCTTTGACAGATTAGCGCAGTAGTTCAAACGTCGAGTTAAACTGACAAAGTACTAAAGTGTGCAGTTACTTATAAGGCCGACCATACAGTGCGATAGATTTTAAAACAACCTTGGAGTTTGTACTTATCTCTCACTTGCTCTCAGACAACCTTATACAAGTCTTCCCGATTTTTCTAAACAAGCCTACTGTATAATTTGAATCCTTATTTCGGTGTTCCTAAACTACCTTAAGTTGAAACTTTAGGTGTTTCTTGGCTGTTTAGTATTGTGCAAAATTTTCAATTTCTTTCAACGTTTCCTGAATTATAAGTCGAACAATACTTAATTTCAATATTTACAGAATGGATTCAAACATTTTACATTAAATCAGTTCTATTTTTTTTTTAAAGCTGATACTATATTTTTTAAATACTTAAAGATGGGAATGGCACACACGGGAATGGCCCTTAATGATGGTAAGCAATAATCAATAAACAATTAATTTTAAATTGCAAATAGTTTGCTATCCCTGTTGGTGCAGACATGATGCTCGACACTGGATCAGCTGAAAGTGAGACATTGAAAATTTAATTTTATTTTTATTTGTATTTTAGTACGATGCATTTTTCATAGGACGACTGCTAGCTTGTGCCGAGGCGAGGCGTTACCATTCCGTAGCCTTAAGTTACAATTAACGTACTTGCTAGCGAGTCGAATGCTCTGTCCCTCGCACTCCATAAGAATACTGCGAGGTCTGGGAGGGACAGAGCATTCGACTCGCTAGCGAGTACGGTTATTGTAACTCATGGTAAGGAGTACCGATGCCGATAAGTGTGCGTTACAATATGGAGATTCATACAAAGAATACTAAACAGCTCGAGTTGAGGTGGTGGCAATCCGGTGCCAAACGGTTATGTGTGCACCAACCTTAAGTTCAAATTCCGCGGTGCTAGTCATTTTATACTATTTTACTTAACTATTTTTACTTGTATATGTCCAACCTCATGGATTTTCCTTACTCATCTAAGGTTGGTTTCAATAGAACTTGCCAACAATGTAAACAAAACATTCAATGCGGTATCCATATTCTAGCACTATTTTACTCTTTTACGCCCACTTGCGTGGACCAGAGTTAGCGTCTTAACCCGAGGTTAGGCGGCAAACCACGTACAAAAGTAGTCGCTCAACTCTGGTCCGCGCAAGTCCGCCTTAATGGTTTAGGATAATGATGTCGAAAGAATTGATTAAATAACACATGGATTTAGCAGTATTTGATGATGAAGAATGGAAATTAAAGATATTTTTAATAAAAGGTTTGTTTACATTGTTGGCAAGTTCTATTGAAACAAACCTTACGTGAGGTCTAGCTGGAAGAGACCGCATTTAGGGTTAAGTTCGTCTTTGTATATTAGTTTACTCATAATATTGTAACATTCATATTTTTGTGCAATAAACATTTTACATTCATACAACATCTCTTACATCTCTTTTATCCCTAGTCACATAGAGACAATGCAAATATCTAACTGCAGCTGCTTGGTCGATGAGAAATATACGCTACCAAAGAAAGCGGCCAAATTTAACGTTTAATTAGTGTAAGCGATTCGTAACCGAACTAGTTAAATACCTACATAAATAAATAATAATCATAACGTTGTACTCAAAGCATTCTATACTCTATTGATAATCAAATTAAACTTAAAACGCTTATACAGTTAGCAGTTAGCTGCCGTCTTTAGTATTACCTATGGCGGTAACGACACAAGTTACTATTACATCTATAGGGTGTTCACTGAGAGCATTCGCGTTTAATGAGTATTCGGCGCGAACACCGCAAATAGTGTCACTATTCAAATAGTTTTTATCTTAATTTAAGTGTCAGTGTCGAATTTAATTAATTATTAGCTGCCGGAAATACGTTACCGATGAACGCTGATCGTTGGCGGAACAACATCGTTTTTCAAACGCTCTGCGCTCAAAAAATCACTAAAATAGGAAAAGATCGTCGTAAAACCGCGTTTTTAGTGTTAAAACGTGCAACTTGTGGTGGGCTAAGGTGTGGTGGGGTAGGTTTTAACCGGAAGTGTCACCTAGAGGTAGGATTGACCCTTAAACTGTAAGTTTCAAATTTTTTTAATCTTCTGGCTGCTTCGCTATCCGATTCCTATCGACAACCCCCGTTGTTTTTCACACCAAGAGTTGTCTTTTTGCACCTTCCCCCTAAAGTCTACCCTAAATTTCAGTTTTTTCCGTTTTTAATTTAAAAGTTATAACCAAAAAACTCTTCACTCGAGCCACGACACATAGGTAGGGACGTCCCAGGAACCTGGCTTTTATATTAAAACATCCGGCTTAACTTGCCGATCCTCGTGACGTTTGGTTTTTTCTTAAATTCATCTTACTTTAGAAGTTATGACCAAAAATGTAAAAAAAAAAAAATCCCCCGCCCCCTCTCCCAAAATAAACCGATAAACCCCGTTTTTTTTTATATTTTCTCTCTAAATCTAAATAAGACTACATGTTCCAAATTTAAGACTATCTGTTCCAAATTTCAGACTTTTTCGCTCGATAGTTGTTGTTTTATTGATTTACTTATTACTGTCTCGAGGCCGCACTTCGTCGTCAGTTTACGTAAGTTCAAACATCATTTCCACTTTTTTACTGGACTCCTTTTTTAAATTTTTCTTATTCCATAGGTTTCTTATTATCTCAAAATCTCAGTTTTTGGTGGGTAAGTAATACTTTCTAATCAAATTTACTAATTAATTACAGCGCGTTTAACTGTTCCAATTTTTCGGTTCACTATTTCAGTTTTATTTCGGCGCATCCAAATGCAAGCATTACCTATCTTTTCATAAATAGTCATTCCTCATCTCTCTAAATAGTTAATTACTTATTCCATTATACATTTAATGACACGCCGACTAGTAGGTAGTTTATTTGTATCGCATTTTTAGTACCGAGGCTTCGGATAAAGTGAAAAATATACTAAATTATGCGGAAAAGTGTGTGGCGTAATGGTAGGTATCGGCTATAACCGGCCGCAATATCCGGAGGTAGGACTGACCGACAACCTGGTAAGTACCTACAAAGTTTACATGTCGAAGACAACGCCACCAGAATATGATCGTTGACCTACACTTTTTTTTTGTGTCACCAAAAGTTGCGTATTTTGTGTCCCCTTCTGGGCCAACATTTTTGTAATTCTACTTCTTTAATTCCCTTAGTTTCTAGGTAAATATATAAAACCGCTCGAGCCACGCGCCCATTAACACCTAAGACGGTATGAGAGACACGTTCTAACTGAAATGCTGTCAGTCGCAAAGGGCACTCCAAAACAAAAGATCTGGCAAATTTTGGAAGGCAAATATAATAATTAAAGTTCGGCGGCTCTCGTATTACGGGCATGTGCTTAGACGCCGTAACCCTCACCTATTGTACGCGGTCCTCGTGTATAAGGAACGCAGAAGGAAAATAGGCCGGCCTATATTTACTTGGGAGGACTCTCTTGACCAGGACATACGAGAATGCACTAACAAGAGTCGTGCGTACTGGCGAACCATCGCGGATAATAGAAATCGGCTCAAAAAAAGCCGAAAAGGTCTATAAAAGACCTGAAACCGACACAGAGACAGAGCCCGAGGATACTGAGGGAGCAGAGCAATGATATATATATATATATATATATATATATATATTTATATAATGTATTAAATTGTATTTTCGATATTAGATTTAATTTTAAGCAGTCCATACCTTTAGTATAATATTACACACCAAGTATTTTATCTATCTCCCTAATGCTGACTTAACGATGCCTGAATTCGGGTTGGCTCCACCTTCCGTCTCTCCCGTCATATCGACTGCAAACCCTACACTCCTATCCTATCTACTTGACTCTCCGGTGTCTCGGGCAGGTGCGCTGCTGCCTGCGGCGGGCGGAGATGGTTGGTGCAGCAAAGGCGACGAGGCTCGCATGCCCAGATAGGTTTAGTATTAGTCGCTGGTCGGTGTGGGTTAAGGTTTTCGTGCTCTGCCGGCTCTTCGCTACTCTTACTGGACCGGTCGGGCGGGCGTGCTTCTCCCCGCTAGCCTAATCTAACATCTCCTCTCCGTCGCAGTCAGCGCGTACGGGTCCTTGCAGCAGAACTGCTGGCTGGAGGTGTCAAAAGAACAGAACAGAACAGAACAGCTGCCGGAAATACGTTACCGTGAACAGTTAGTTGATCGTTTATCAGTACTACACCAGTTATAACTCCATGATTTGTCTAATGAGGAATAACAATAAAGTAGGGTGACGGAACCAGTAATGGACAAAGACCGATGATGGACATACAATACATACATACATACATAAACTCACGCCTTTATTCCCAGAGTGGGGTAGGCAGAGCTACAGAACTACCAACAACTCCAATAATTTGTTAACAATTCTGTAACCACATTTTGCACTTTTAGGCTTAAGATGTTTACCAGTGTATTAGTGACAGGTTGCAAGCCCATCGCCTAACAGTACTATACGCCTTTATTCCCTTAGCCGTCTCTTACGACATCCACGGGAAGATATGGAGTGGCACTATTCTAACCCGGCAACCACACGGATAATGGACACTTGATTCTTATTCTACAGATGATGAAGATTATCCATTTGTTTTGCAGCAAACAATTACGACCGTATGTAATTTGAATTAAGAGTTAAGTGTCCATTACTAGTGTTTGTCAGCTAAAAGTGTCCAACACTGGTGCCTGTCAGCTATAATTGTCCAACACTGGTGCCATTACCCTAACCACAGATTAAATTTTTTTTCCAGTTTACAAGCAAAAAGTTGTTCCGGTCGTCCAAAAAATCTTACACGTCAACCGAATCACGAGGGAAAAACCGGGTCCCGTGAAGGCTGCAATAAACTGTCGCGAAACACATTTTTCTTTAGTTACAGTGACGTTTATTACGGCTTAAATTTAAGTCGGCAGGGAGGCAAATTGTTAGAATTATTCAGGGGAAATTGCACCTTATGCTTGGCTTGACATTCCCTGAAGAATGTTGGTCGGCTGGATGTGGCCTAAACTAAGTGCATTTCGAAGACGATTGTTAGTTTTAGGGCTAGGGTATTAATATTTCCCCCATATGATTCCCATTTCAGATCCGTATTAACGAAAACTTTGTGATTTTTTACCTCCAAAAAAAAATGGTTTACTTGCACTTCATCAATTACACAGTAATTACTGTGTAACTGATTAGCATTATAGTCGCTTTACATTCTCGACCTTCGGTCGAATAGTTATATAGAAAAATCACTCAATGTTCCCTAAAGAAAAAATATTACTTTTCTATCTAACTATTCAATCACACAGGAGGTTGAGAAAGTAATGACAACATGTTAAAGCTGAATTCGAGTGCTTTATGGTTAAAAAAATCTTTCAGTAAATTGGAAACTTCCTTGTATTTTTAAACCCCAAAGTATAATAATTGTAATATAAAAGTACGAATCAGAACGGTGAATTGCAAAATAAAACGCAATGCAAACGTTTTGACGGCTGTAAAGGAATAAAATAAGCGTGAATCCAATAAGTTTTTTGCTTTGAAATGAGTTACACGAATAATTTAAAAAGTTAAAGGGCTGAATGCGAAAGTTAAAAAAGTAGTGAATGCTAACATAACGACGATTACCTATAAAAAGACTGCACCGAGCAAACGTCGAGCGTCCAGTGGCGCCCTCATTACTATTATTGTGTTTTCTAATTAACTAAAGAAATTCCTTGCGATCAGACGATACGATTATTGTAGCGCAAATAAAAACACAATTTAGGGGATACGTAACAAACTTTAATAACAAATACCCTTTGAGTAGTCAGCTTAACGGGAAAAGATGGCCACTTTTTTCATAAAGTTGATAACTCGAAGGTGAATTGTTATTAAACTATGTGATACCCTATAAGTTGTGTTTTCATTTGTAGTACAAAAAACTGCCGACCAATTACAAGAAAATACTTTAGTTTATTAGAAAACACAATAATAGTAATGAGGGCGCCACTGTACATCCGGCGTATGCTCGGCGCGATCAGAAACGCCGCACCCGAATTGTAAAATTTATTTTTCTATCCGATTGTAACCACTCTATAATGTCCATTGAGAAGAATAGGCATTTTAGCTCACCCTTTTCGCTCATATAGCCCTTTTCGCGCCGAGGGTTAAAAAAAGCACTGCGCCAAAACACGACATTACATTAATGAAAGTCACTTCTAGCTATTTCCCTACTTCTTCGTGTACCACGTGTGAATACGTTTAAAGGGAATTTATTAAATAATTCCAGCAAGGCATACTTGAGACGGCAATCTAAAATGCTACTTAGTAAACTTAATACGGGATCACTTATTAACACTCGCGAGAATAGAGCGGTATTATTCAATCAATTACGGGTCGGGTGGCGTAACTAGCACCTGCTGTAATGACTATTAGGTATTATTAGATAGTTGGAGCATTATAATGTTTATCCACAACCATATCATAACTTCAATATAATATTTTCAGCAACGATAAGCAAATGCCCTATATTAAGTAAGCTGTATCTGTGATTGTACTTTAATATTACCATTAAAGTATTACGTGTCATTAAAGTATTGATGACCTATACTTTAATATAAACATTAAGATACAGATACATTAAGGTACAGGGTAACGACAGATACAAGTTCCTCACATATTGTAGAAAACTTATGATATGCATGTTGAGAAAGTTATGTATGCGACTGTACGCATAATTAGGCATTAAAACACTCGTTTTAATGCCTTTCATTATGCACCAGTTACATAAATAACTATTCGTTTACTATTCTATGTAATATACGGGCTCATATTGGCTCACATAAAAAAATTGCCTCCGGATGTACTGAAACGGTTTTTAATACAAACCTTACCTAACCTCATTTACCACTTAGATATTTAAAAAAAATCCTGGAATAAAAACCGTTACGGTAAAAAACGCTGTATGACTTGCGATGATTTTAAATAACAATACCTTCTGACTAAACAAAAATGTGTGAAACAAAGCGTTCCCGTAATTTATAATACACATGACGTATAGTTTATTTTGACAATTAACAGATACTAAAGTGTGTCACACACACGTAGACATAATTTATTTCACTCGGAAAACTCCGTTATTTCTTACCTTGAAAAATGTGACTTTATACGTAACCTACCCTACCTAACGTGTGAGCATGAAAAATATGCGAAGATTATATATGATGGCACCAGTAATGGACAAGGCACCGATACTGGAAACTAATTCATATTTACAGAAGATAAGAGTTATTGATTTGTTTTGCATTAATCAATTTAGGACCATATGACATTTGAATTAAGAGTGAAGTGTCCATTACTGGTGCCTGTCAGCTAAAAGAGTCCATCATTGGTGCCGTATTGTTTATGCTACAGGCGAAAGAGAATAGTTGTATTTTTCATTAAAAACCCCTTATTTATGTATGCTTGCTAAGGCAAAATAAACAAGCTCCACTAGCAAAAAATAACAGAAAAACCTAAAACACCGCAATATAAAGAACTCAAGACGTGTTGGTAATTTAATTTGAGACTTTTTAACTCATTACTCTTTCTGTTCACGTCGCGATTTGGCTTTTCGAGGGAATTCTGTGCTGCTGTTTGATATTGGATTATTTTAATAACATTGAAAAATTGTGGTTTCGGAGTGTGAAGTGGCTTAAGAAAAAAGTATAGTAATGTTGGATATTGTCTGATGTACTATTATTATCCTTAATCGTACCAAAGGCGTATGAAGTTGCACAAATAGGTGACAATTTTTTTTGACGTTTTTTTTTTTTTTATGGCATAGAGATTACAAACGAGCACACAGGCCACCTGATGGTAAGTGGAAACTGTGACCCATAGACATTCGCATTCACAAGACTGCAGAGCAATCCTAAGACTGCAAATGCGTTGCCAACCCTGAGGACTAAGATGGAATGCCTCTATGCTAGTCATTTCACCGGCTGTCTTATCCCCAAACCGGAACACAACAATGCGAACACTGCTGTTTGGCGGTAGGTTAATGGATAAGACGGTGGTAGCGATCCGGACGGACCCTGCACAAGGTCCTACCACCCGCAAAAAAAAGTTTGAAAGTCTTCGTAATTATTTATTTATTTATTATAACATACTAACAAACTTAGTTCTATAACCACCTCCCGCAAAATTGTTTTCACAGTTTGACTGTGGGATCCGCGAGTCTCAGTGTTAGTATACAAGTTACAGTTATAACATTAAGTAAATAATTTAAATTTAAATAATATTTAGGTAATCACTACATATTATAAAACAAAGTCGCTTTCCGCTGTCTGTCCCTATGTATGCTTAGATCTTTAAAACTACGCAACGGATTTTGATGCGGTTTTTATTAATAGATAGAGTGTTTTAAGAGGAAGGTTTATATGTATAATAAATCCTGTTTCATGTACGGGTGTTACAGAAAACTCACATAAACCGAAGCAAAGCGAGGGCGGGTCGCTAGTGCTTAAATAAAGCTCTCTTAAATCAATTTTTTTTAGGTTCTAGTCTCAAAGCGGTAGGTATGCTGTTGAGAAATAACCTTACTTCTCGATCAGTTGAATGTATCGCATTGCGGAGTTAACTTTGGTGTCGATCATCACCTCTGCGGAGTATCGTGCTGTCATAGTTGGTAGTGACCCTGCCTACGAAGCTAGCGGTCCTGTGGGGCTAGACAAGTTGCCATCGTTCACGAACGCTAGCGTTAGGTGATCACTGGCGACATGTGTTGTCATTGAAAAATGTATGGGAATGACGTAAGTCACGTGATATATCACTCGTTAACTGACACGCTGAAAAGTGATCACTATCACGCGATAGGTTTGACGACTACGGTCGGTACGCGGTACTATTTTGACACAAAGGCTAGACAAGTTGCCCTTTTGACAGGTCGAATAGAACACGAGCACAATCACCATGTCGCACTGCTAGATCAAAACAGTATTAACTCAAAATCATGGCTAGTTTGGTTTTAAGTTCAAAGAAGTTGAATTAAAGTTGATTTTGACATGCATTGTATTTTGAGTTACTACTATTTTCATCTAGCAGTGCGATATAAACGTCGGTATCTAAGGGCGGTATCTATGGACGGCCGTAACGACCAAGAAACTGTCAACTGAGTCCGTGTCATCACTGTCATCATTGCTTCGCGGTCGCATAAAATTATATTGTTTGAACTTTGATTTCTTATTAAAAATGCTTCCGCTGAGACTTACATATACGCTGCTCACAACAGTATGAGCTTATCCAGGCGCCGACCCAGAGAAATCTCTCGTGCGAGCCTGGAGGCCGCGGACGGGATGCATGAAATGCTGTTCAGGAACATTTTACGTTAAGCAAGGTCTCATTTAGAGTTCTTTGCAGCCTTTTGCGTTCCCTGACTTCGTTGAGGAGATTGAAGGAGGTTCTCCTTGAACTGAAGGTAAGCATCATTTTGATTTTAACATGTATAAGTTGGTATGTGCATTATATAAACAATACCTACAATGAAACTTGTCAGTACCAATAAAGATATTTATTACGATTATTTCAGGTGCTGTGTGCTCTCAGCTTTCTGGCGACAAGGTCGGATCAGAGTATCACGGGGTATCCAACCAATTAACGCAACGGACCGCTGCTAGTAGATGCATCCGTCAAGTGGGGGATGCTCTCAACAACGACACAGTCTTGAAGAGGAGGATCGTCTTCCTACAATCGGATGAAGCTAGGTCTCGTATAAGACAAGAGTAAGTTATGACATATATTTAATGAAAGTATTGGATGTTTCATTCCCTGAATATGTGTAATGTTTTTTATTCACAAGGTCCCGCCCAACGTTTAAATTAACCGAGGGAGCGTTTTTTCGAAAATTGAAAACTCTTTATATAATATTATAGTAGTATGGTTTTCGGAAAAAAATAGTACTTAGTTACTCATAGCGAGGTCAAGTAAGTGTACTTAACCGATATCATACAATTTATTGATAAAATAACTTTTGTTTGTTTTAGGCAACAAAGAAAATCCTACAGACGGCTGGTTGACGATGCCGGATGTCCATATACTATTATCAACCCCTTGTCGCAGAATTACAAACTCCGGTGTTTCATTTTTACACGGAGCCTGCAGCCTGTATGGAAGGAGTATCTCAACTTTCATTCAATGTCTCAAAGGTCGCCCCCTAGGTTATATTGTAGTGCGGAGCAGTCCTTTTATAATTGGAGCCAAATCCAGGATGAGCCCTACTAATTAGAGGCAGGATTATACTTAATTGTTTGGTGAAATGAGTTTGAATTACTATTAATTTATTATGTTTAAAACCTCATCCAAAAAATGCTATGAATCAAAAAATTATTGATTTCAAGTATTAAACGTTCAAAACAAAATCGAAGTACATTATTTTAGTAAAGTTTCATTACTCGAAGTTACACTGATGGCCATATAATTAGGAACCGAACGCTTGCGTTTTTCTCGTAAGATATACTTAATACAATTATGACTTAAATTTTGACCACCAATCAAAAATTTCTTGACCAATTTTATTTTTAGTTTACACTTATCATTATATAATAATCTGTTTAAATGTATGTACATTTTGTCGCTGCTAAAATCGAATATTTCATCAATTTCATGTTAAAAAACTTTGTATGGATACGTCAGCACTAAGTTTTTAAATCCCTTTAAAAAATATTCGTTTTTAATAGCGGTAAACTGTACAAAAATTTGAGGCTTAGTTTATTAATTAACGATAAGTGTAACTAAAAATAAAATAGGTCTAGAACTTTTTGATTAGTTGTCAAAATTGAAAGTATATTTGTAGGCAATTTACATGGGAAAAATGCAAGCGTTCCTAATTATTTAGCCACCACTGTTATTACAGGAGGTCACGACTAATTTGGTTGCGATCTCGGAAATGTATTATTCTGGCCTGACAGGATAGAGAGCAACTCCCTGATGCCAAATATGTCGTTCTGCCTGCGCACAGCGGTCGCATTAACTAATATGGCGGCTGAAAGACGTGTTATCGTTCCCAAAAAAAAGAGATAAAGGAAATGGCTGAATTTTGTACTTTCAACGGCCGATAGTTGTTACCAAAAAAAACGATAAGGGAAATGGTTGAATATTATGAGCAAAGTAAGTATTAGTTGTACCAATGCCAAATATGTAAAAACTGACCAAAATTTTGGTCGCGTTAGGGCACTAGGACCTTTTAAAGATACTTCGAAAGTATGTAACGCCATAACGTGACCAACATTTTTGACAGGTTTTGCATATTGGACATGAGTACAACTAGTACTTACTTTATTTACAGTATTCAGCCATTTCCCTTATCGTTTTGTTTTGGGAACGATACCACACGCATATAACGCGACCACTGTGCGCAGGCAGTCTGAAAAATTTGTAGTCAGGTTCCTCTATTCCCACTAGTTCAGTTGTTTAGTTCAGTTGACTGAACAAGTGAGATTTTTTTACTCGTTTGTTCAGTTGAAAATAAAATAAGTTATAACTGAACTAGTCAGATTTTTTTTCTCGTTTGTTCAGCTGAATAAAATTAATAACCGCTTAGTTCTATATCCATGTATGACTTCTTTGAACACGTAAAATGGTACTTTTTTGTTCTGTCTAGTCATACACCTTTTTTTTTTTTTTTATGGCATCGAGTAGACAAACGAGCACACAGGCCACCTGATGGTAAGTGGAAACTGTGACCCATAGACATTCGCAATCACAAGACTGCAATGCAATCCTAAGACTGCAAATGCGTTGCCAACCCTGAGGCTAAGATGGAATGCCTCTATGCAAAATGATGTGTACAAAACGAGTTGTTTAAAATGAGGTAGGTTTAGGTTATGTTAGTTTTGCAGCAGGCCCGGAGGGCCAAACCACCCAGAAATAGGAGCTCCGCCTAAGCGGAGCTCCGTCGACACTCTTATTTCAAATCAATTAGACAGTGTCGACGGAGCTCCGCTGACGCGGAGCTCCAATTTCTGGGTGGTTTGGCCCTCCGGGCTTGCTGCAAAACTAATATTACCTAAACCTACCTAGTTTCTGGTTATGAAAATGGAAAAAAAGTCTTGTTTAATAACAGGTTAAGAAACAGTGAAAAAAAATCATTATTCATAACCAGTTATGAAATCTTACTTGTGAAAGTGGACGAAAGGAAATTGACGACTTCAAGCATATTTTTCTTGAAATGGGTGTCAAATTAACGCTCGTGACCCTACAGTCACCATCAAATATCGGAGTAGGCGTTCAAAAATACCCGCACTCAACTCAATTAATTAAGCAGTGTATGTAGAGTGTGTTGATATATTTTTGCACACTTTGTTTGCTGCGATGTGTTTAAAGTCGTACCTACTTTAGTTGCTTACATTTACTTCAACCGACCTACAACATCCGACATTATGGGAAAACGAGCATATTTGGAAGGTATTATAGGAATGAAGACAACATGAATTGATTATTTTACTGAGCAGAAATTATGGAAAAGTACATAATTGTATTAACGCAGACATCACAGGAACATCGGAGTGCACGGATCCAGTTAATCTGCATTGCAGTCCTTCTAGACAATGCATACTATGTGGTAAAATTGGTGGGTGAAGTGGCTGAAGACAGTGGTGTTGGATTTTTCTGAAATTAAAATAAAATGACTTATCATAATTTTTGTCATGAATATAAACTATAACTTTGTTTCTACATTTTTTTTACATTCAAGTCAAATATCCGTAAGGGGCTAAGGGCGCTAAAACACTGAGATATTGTTGGAAAAAGGTTAAGAAAGGTTATGACAATGTACTCGCTGTCTCCAACAATAATATATTATCCAATATAGGGCTGAAACTATTGGACAGAGAGCGTGTCAGATAATTTTGAGCGTAACGCAATGTGAAATATAAATTATTATTGGCGACTGTACTTATTCTCATTTAGTTTATATTGGTTTTGCAGACACTTTAGAGAGATCAAATAACTTATATGAATAAAAAGCAAATTATTTACATAAATTTAATGCTTAATCTTTGGCCAAAGTAGCTGGTCACCCGAAACGTCATTTAGGCATGAGGAAATTTCCTTAATGAATGAGTTATCTCACGCCTCCCCCAAAACATAAAGACTTGGCTAAAAGCAGACATATTTATGCCATTTCACTGGTTTGACTGATGCAGCCGCCGTTCTCAGTTTGACAGAGGAAGTTTGAAGTGGGACCTAGGCAGCGTATGCATGCAGGTAACGTCCGCCAGGTTAGGTAAAATACTGAAAATACGGAATAAAACTGTATACACACCATGATCTGCATTTGCGAATATCATTATAGGTATCCAGTGGACTTTATAAATATTTTCTTAGTTCCAATCACGTGTAGTCTAGGTCCCTGTAAATTAAAAATTAACTGTAGGTATATCTTTATCACAAACACGCTGCTCTAGTTAATTTTATCGAGTACAGGCTTCTGTACTATTCTGCCCATGTCATTACGATTAGTACAGTACCGCAATTTTAGCAAATGTGATCCGATTTTAAGGTGTAGCTGAAAGAAAGTCAAACACAACTACACTAAATAAATAAAAAATCGTACATACATACATACATTAACCCTGAAAACATTACACTCCTTATTTTAGGCAGTCATGTAAAAATAGTTGGGTATGCCTGTGCGCCCCTGCTGCGCTTTCACGTGATTTGAACATAAACCTGTATCTGATCTTCATTATTGATTTAAATAGGGAAACTATTTAACAATGCCTGGGAGACGCGTTCATACATTGTTATGCTGTGTAATTATTTTAAATAAATAAATAAATAAAGGAAGTAACTTTTCTTACATGTTACAAGAATTCATAACACATACATACACGTACATATTTACCTTAGAATAACACACAACACACAACACAATCATAATCTCATAACATTTTATGAAAAACCACATGTAAATAAATAATGTAACAAATACAACATAATACGTACCTAAATATGTTTATTTCCAACGCACATCTGCGACAGCGTCAACTTGACTTTTAAGGTCGAAAAGTATAGACAAATTTATCATTTTTACTAGACTGTCGAGCGAGGTTGTATCCATCGTGGGCATACACTTTGGCTAGATTTTTCATTTTTGACAACGCATGTCGACAGTGATCGCCTAACGCTAGCGTTACATTCGATGGCAACTTGTCTAGCCTATTTCGCCAAGTGACAGGTGATCACCAAAGTGATCGCCTAACGCTAGCGTTCGTGAACGATGGCAACTTGTCTAACCCCACTGGGTTCAAATCCCGGTAAGGCCAGATATTAGTGTGAAGAGCACGAATGTTTGTTCCTGAGTCATGGATGTTTTCTATATATTTAAGTATATATTTCTCTATGTCAGTATTTATATCGTTGTCTTGTCCCCATAATACAAGCCTTGAGCTTAGTTTGGGACTAGGTCAATTGGTGTGACATTGTCCCCTGATATTTATTTATTTATTTATTTATCATTCAGGATCATAATCATCATCATTCTCATCACTGCTGCTACCGTTACCATCCATCGAAATATAATAAGTATGGAAGAGTAATCGACGCTCAAAATCTGCCCCACTGACTTAGTGCCGGCGGGGGTGGAGCTATTAATGAGTGCCGAACTGTCTATCAGTCGACTTTGTGACGTAGTGTCAAACAGTTGTTTACTATCACAAAAGAAAAAAATCGATATTAATGATTACCGGATTTAAATGACGCTGCAACCATGCCAAGTTGCATTGTAAATTGGTGCAGGACCCACACAGATGCAAAACAAAGCGATATTTATTTTCATTATTAAGTTATTGAATTTTTAATATTCCCATACCAAAATTGCATGGCTGATGTTATGCAATATATCTTTGAAAAATGTGAATTACAAGCAACTACTTCGAATGAATAGGAAATTAAATTTTATGTCATCTTTAATATCGTTAGTTTATGTACATAATAAATAAAACGAAATATGACCTTTTTAACACGTTCACGGACACAACACCAACCTCGAAATTGCGTGATACGGCACAAATAAATTCCATACAACATTTTCTACGGCCATGGACGAACTGTCACATTTAACGTTGTTTCAAACATTGTGCCACTTTATGACGGAATAAATATGTATGTAATGTCGAACAAAAAAATCTTACTTATTGTGGCAGCTCGTCCACAGCTGTTACGTCCACAGCCGTGATGTGCCATAACACGTGTCGTTCCCCTTTTAGGGTAGTGCATATGAGGTTGAGGTTGCCCTAGAGCTTTTTTGCTGTGACACTAGCGGCGTAATTAAAAACACCGGCCACAGCCGCAGTGCCATTTCACGAGGGTCTCAGTTTCCGTCTCTCGACGTACTGTCCGTGAATGTGTTAAGTTTTCCAAAAAATGGAAGAACGCCTTGGTTAGATGCAGTTTGTCGCGAATTGCGAAACGAGAATTGGATGCCTAGCAAACATTGCAGGATTTGCAGTATCCATTTTGATGAATTTTTTAAAAGTCACAGCGGTCCCAAATTGTGCAGTACGTTGTCAACATTTATTTACCTACAATAATTTAATTAATATTTAAATGAATATCAGACGTCGAGGAGTTTATCACAGGTCTATTAGATATGTTTAGATGCTAAAGATTATTTGACGCTGACTACTCTTACAACATAATATCTTCTGATATACTATTTTACAACTTTATAATAGTGTAACAAAAGTATATTAAGTGATTCAAGGGGAACAATCATTCAATCATATAAAAAAATATTAATAAAATTCATTATTCAATTACTGTGTTGTTTTTGTATTAAACCATCCACGTCAAATGTTGAAAGACATGGCCGCGTTCAAATAACCCTTATGAAAAAAAAATTGACAAATGGAAATCTTGTGTCAGAGAGCTTGTGACCAATTGCAGATTTTTGTCTTTCAGACGGTATAAAACCTTCCTGAAATTACTGTCTACTCAAACGTTATACCAGCATCTGAGATAAATGACTTCATACCTTAACTCAATTAATATTTAGTTGATTATTGAAACCACTCGATACATAAGATCTTTTCATTTCAAAAAGTGGGCGTTTTGGAGCGGATTTGTCAGTCGTTTTTGTTAGACGTTACTCTTCCATACTTATTATATTTCGATGTTACCATCATCATGAGCATCATCGGCAATATATTTAGACTAAGCAGACAGCCTTGCGCCGTTACACCTTCCCGGAACAAGCACTAGGGCTGGTTTCGCAGCGGAATCAGCGGAGACCCTCAAAAGGTGCAAATACAGTCAACTTAATAGAAATGTTTGAGCCTTTCGGGGTCGAAACTCTAGGACCGTGGGGACCAGCGGGCAGTGGGAAAATCTGTCTGTCTGTGTGTTACCTCTTTACGCTTAAACCGCTGAGCCGATTCATATGAAATTTGGTATAGAGATAGTTTGAGTCTCGGAGAAGAACATAAAATAGTTTTTATCCCGAAAATCATCCCCTAAAGAGGTGAAATAGAGGGTGAAAATTTATATGGAGCTATTTGTGTCAGACAACATTATCATCGACATAATTTTCAAGTATCTTTTCATTTTACATTTTCGAAAATTAATCTGTCATTGTGTAATAACGTCCCTCTCAATCTGTTGTGTATATCGCGTCCGTGGTCGGTATATCAAGTCCTCATTTGAGGCCTGTAATTAGTATGGCCGCAGTACATGAATAAAACAGTAGGTGGAATAAATTATTGGGATAGTTGTGGCTGGGTTGGTGGTGGGGATATTGGGTAGTCTATTAGGTATATATTTATATGCTTTTTATCTGCATAAACAAGCTGAGTGATGATGTGACTCATTTGTTAGGGAAAATTCCCAACAATACAAAACACTTTATTGCAACACCACCAAGTAACGGATATTCAGAAAAAAATAAACTTAGTGAGTCAAGAGGCGTTCTTATCGCTAAATATCTCTTCCAGACATCCTTAAAAAGAAGAGATGATTAAAAATAACAATATAAATAGGTAGGCTATGCAAACTGAATTAAACAATTTAATAGTACATTGTGTATTAAGGGTGGTAAAGAAAGAATTACAAACGAGAGTCTGTTAGAAGCCCGAAGCCGAAGGCTGAGGGCTTTAATGACTCGAGCTTTGTATTTCCTTTACCACCCGTGTAACATACAATGTTTTTCATCACAATTGCGAGGAAATGAAATAAAATCAGACAAAGGATCATATTTTTAACTTATTAGCGGCAGACTACGTCATTGTCTGTGACTTACCACAGATAATGTCAAACGTGTTCGGAGTCCGATTCTAGTGACATATGAGATCAATAGTTTATTATGCGAGATTGTTAGGAAATAGTATTCAACTGACATTTCATCTCGAATGAAACTTCATATCGAATGGCACAAGAATTGGGGTCCTGACGTATTGCGATAGTTCGAGTCCACGTATAATATTTAAAAAAAAGCTATTACGCACTTAAGTAACGTAATGGTAAAAAAAAGGCGCGCGGGTATTATTTTGGATTTACGATCGATTTTTCTAGCATGTAAGGACACTATTTACGAGCAAGTGTGATGAAAAAAAATATATATATGATTTAAATTATGTTTGATAGATTCTTATAAATAGGGAATGATTTAGCCTGTCTCAGTTGAATTAAACCTAACAGACTGAACTGTGGAGGAGTTATTGTAACTTAAGAGGAAGAAGAGGGAACAGTTAGGATAAATTTATATCTTAAGAATTTAGTTAAAACCTAACTTCTAATTTTGGAACATCGGCGTTAAGTCGCTTGTGTATCACTTTTTTACAAGAGGTATTATGGTTTCCAGGAACTACATGACCTCATCCCACCCTCCACTTTCTCTCATCAGTCGTCCAGGCGTCGAAGGGTTTCCATCAGCACGTAGTTGAATTTATTTTAGGTCATTTCTAATTCGCACTGCCAAGAAGTGATCCCACTTCTTGGCTCTCCCTTCGTCTATATTCTCGGAATCGTATAACCTTGGTGTTTTCAAGGTAATAAACTAGGCTTTTTCTGTGTATCACATGTATCACTTTCGAGGTCAAACGCAAATAAACCTCAACTGAGGATCTAGCGCAAAAAGGTATGATGTACATAAACAGAGTATACCAGACTTACACCTTTTTTCACTAGATTTTTATAAGACTTCTAACCTTATTTTACTAGGAACCCAAATTATACTAGATCTACACCTTTTATTACTTGATCTTCAGAAGACTTTTACCCTTTTTTCAATAGGACCCCAGAATTTATACTAGACTTACACTTTTTCTCACTTGATTTTCGGAAGACTTATACACTTTTTCACCCCATTTGTCGTGGTTTACTGCTAACATTTCACTGCGCTGCTGCATGCCCTAGTTCCCTAATTAATTTTCTTGTTCAGTGCTGCAATAGGCTCTCCTGTACGCATGTTCGGTATAATCAATTGGCCGATCCTGCTCATTATCCCATACAAGTATCGGGTAACTACTATAATTGAATGACCAGGATTGCTTTACCAATACGTTTAATGATTAGTTTGATTTAAAACTATTGTCTGATATTGGAACTGGGGGGTTATTATGACATGGCTATGCAGTTCATTTTACGGTGAGCGTAAAGGACACAGTTAGTGTCCTTTTCTCTGTGTAAAATAAATTGCACAGATACGTCGTAATAACCCCCACTGGTGTAAGTAGAGAATAGAAAAGGTTGTAAAGTTCGTTACAAGGTGTTTGATTTACTTTTTTCGCTAAGCAGAGGTCCTAGCTAAGATGCATTACAATAACTAGCGTTTCTATTCGTTTCATTTTTAAACCAATCGCGTCACAGGTAGCTCACGTGACTCTTGGTATCTTCTCAACATGACTTAATTCCAACTTATGAAGCAAGAGATTTCGTATTTCTGCAAAATGATTTGAAATCGTAAAGTCGATTTAATGAGACATTGAGATTGACCGATGTACAGGCGGTTCTTTAGTTGCTTGGAATACATCTGTGCCTCCTGTGACAAGTGATACAACTCGAAAAACACGATTTTTCAGGAGAGCGAAAACAAGTTTTAAAAAAATACTGCTTCTAAACGAATAGATTTTTTTGAAAATTGCTACCGATTTTTATAACATATAATATCATTTTATTAACTGGTTTGACAAAAATAATGATACTAGCTATAGATTTTGAGATATTCAAAGAAACGTCCATAATGTATCATTTTACATTTCAGATTGATTTTATTAACCCGTGTAAGATGATACAACTCGAATTGTATTATTGAACACAAAAAAGTGTAATCAAGGAGCTCTGGTGATGACTGATACAACTTTTTTTTGAAACCTTCATTTTTCTCTTATTTCTTGAGTTAGAGGCCTAACCTGTATACACAAGTTGTAGGGAATTGAATTAGTAATATTTCTTAAAACAAACGGACAAAATATAAGGATTTTTAGTGAGTTGCATCATTTATCACAAAATAAAAACGTAATTTAAACCGTGACTAATGTTACATATCGAGTTATTCTTGGGTCTGATTACGAATAAACTTGTGTCAAATAATACAAGTAAGTAATTGATTAAAACAAATAATAGCAATCATGATATCTTTGTACTAAACATGATGGCATTAAATCACTGGATAAACAAATTAACTTACACTCTTTAATTTCAAAGCAACATTACGGTGTTGCAACCATACAGTAGTTAAATTCAACTGTGCATATTGTCATTCAAAACAAAAACTATATAGACACCTACACAACAAATCAAATAATAATTCTCAATAATCACCTACAAAACATGAAAATAATGATAACTAAACCTCAGCTAGGTAAGAAATAAAGTAATTTAAATTAAGCTCGCCGTCAGTCGAAGTAGGAAGTACGAGTAGGTAGTTAAGTGACATAGCGCATGGTCCACCTGAATTACATACTGAATTTGATACAATAATTTAAGTCACCACAGAACAGTAGCATTTACTAACTTGCCACTTCACAAAATAAAACACGTTGGTTGGTAAATACCTGTTTCTCTCCAACGAGAGATTTTTACCGTTTTTATCTTGTCATAATATTTTACACAAATAACTAGTAAGCGACACACATGTAGATCATAATATATCGCAACCGTAAAAGGATATTAACATTTATTAGATTACCTACAATTAGAAATCATACTTACGCGTCGGTTCATTGCGACACAGCGAGCGTGCGCTCCCACACTTGATGACGTAGAGACACTATGGCCATTAGTTATTTAGAAAGACACCAGACTATTTTTTTCGGAAAATGAGTTACCTATGCCATCGTAAACTAGATTGTTTAATCTACGTTATGTTGAAAGGGACTTATTTAACCACGCCAATTCATTAAATTATACCATTATGTATAAAACCGCCAATAACGATATGTGGGTTCTATAATGTCGAAAGCCGCCAAAGTACTTGATTTTGTCTATTTTGTCCGTTAAAAGATTATAATTATTTTTAATCTGCAAAACACAGCCAATCTTCTATTAGTCGATTAGTCGGAATACAAACAAATGTACTTATCAAGTGAGCACATTCATGTAAGTAAACTACTTACAACGACTAGGCAGATAGTCGCTTTGAGCAATTTTTGTTTTTCGTTCTACCTCATGTTTGATAGTTTTTGCAGTGATGTTTTTATAACCTTTGATAAAATAAAAATAATTTAAATGAGTGTTTTACTTATTACAATCAGCATTTAGCTCTTTCTATATAAATACTACAATCTTGTATTTATAATGAGCATGAGACAACTAGAGTAATATAGCATATAGCTCTCTTTATAAAAATACAACAATGCAATATTGTAATCAGTTAAGTCGGTTAAAGAATTGGTAGCTTTTATTAAAATTACGATCGGAAGCAGGATAGCAAATATTAGTTCTATAGCCTATGAATAAATACTCCAAAAACTAAAAGAATGCAATATTGTAATCAGCATAAATAAGCATAATAATGGTCGCTTTCATTGAATTACGATCGACAGCAATATAACAAATATTAGTTGCATAGAAAACGCCCTACTACATTGTTTTTTTTTTAAACCTACGAAAACTCCAGTTAATTTGTATAACATGTGCTTAATAAAGTACATCATTACTATGTTCTATAAATTTGGGTTATTTATGTTTAAGAAAACATACTAGAAAGTAATAAATTATTATTTTTACCTAACAACGGCTATATCTAGAAACCGGATATTTATTATTGGTCTCTTTTTGCATAACTATTAAAGATAAACTATTTTATTCTTAACCTTTACAACACTCTGTCACAACAAAGTAATATTAGTAGACCTTACGATTTACATATTACTTACACTTTTTTATGACACGGTTCTATGGTAAGTATCAATAAATTTGTTTAGATATATATTTAACATATATTTCTCTATTTAAATATTTAATATATCGTTGTCTAGTACCCAAAGTATAAGCCTAGAGCTTAGTTGGGGACTAGGTCAGTTGGTGTGAGATTGTCCCCGTATGCTTATTTTATTATTTTATAGTAATTGTATCACTGTGCACCAAACTTTATAGGTTCTAAATGGTCGTAATATTCTCACATTTTTGATACAACTGACTTATACATTTGCAAAGGTTAGGAAATATTTGAAGACATTTGATATAACTCGAGTTGTATCAATTAACACATACGTACCAATTGAAGCAAATATAGGGGTAATTTTTGATCTAACTCAAGTTGTATCTTTCAAAAAACGCAAAACTCTGGTGATAAATGATATAACTCGAGTTATATCAAAAGACACAGACATTTTTAAAGATATAAAAACTGTGATTAATAATACATTTTTAGATATATCATGAGGCACGAAAAAAAAATATAGTTATGGTTTTTTTAAGTGTTTTAACTAGAGAAATATCATTAAACACGGAAAATGGGTAAAAAAAGGGTCAATTGTATCATTTTACACGAAAGTATCTTGGAAACTAGAAGGCCTAGGAACACGGGAGTTGGAGCAAACGATGCGTTATTTTTTTTTAAGTTGTTTCATGAAAGAACACGTTAACTGCTACAACTCAAGTTGTATCACTTGTCACAGGAGGCACAGTCATTTGTATTAGAATTCAAAGTTACAAGTCTGTTCAATATCTCTACAAGAACTCTTAGGGCCACTTGCACGAACAATTTAACCCTGGGTTAAGACCCTAACTCGGGTTAGTAAACGTCAGATTCATACAACAAATGTCATTTTAACTCGAGTTAAAACCTTAACCCAGGGTTAAATTCTGCGTGCAAGTGGCCCTTACAAAAGTTGTGGCCGTTATCAGTATCATCGTCGTGCGTGATTTGAACTATGATTTTCTCGTCCGAAATGGGAATACTTCAAGCTCATACATCAAATAATTGCAATAGTTTAGAATACATAATTGTTAATTGTATTCTATATAAATCAAAGTTTTGATTAATATACAGGTTTATACAAAACTCTTTGAATTTATTTTTTGAATTGTAATAAGTCTTAGTATCAGAACTTAACACCCGACTAGGTACGAGTAGAATCCACATCAATGATAACTTAACCTCCGCTATCTATTCAATCTCTGATAAATTAAACATAATGCGATATAATATATCTGTAACTTAAACCGCCGCCGCTAGTATCATATTTAACATTGACATCTGCAATAACAGTACATGGTGTTCAGTTTTTATTAATTTAAAACCTAGAGTTTTTTTATACGATTAGAAGCATCAAAAACTATTTCAGGCTCACTTCTTGCACTGGTTCCGTACTTATTCGAAATTGCCATTGATGATATTGTTTCTGATATTTTATTCTGCGGATACATGTAGAAGGATGATAGAAAAAACATAGCAATACCGAAAATGCTCAGAATCAATATTGTTTAAGCCATGTCAATACTGCCGTCCTAAGCAAAAACGCAGTAACTAAGATAAACCTCCTGTAGTAATATCAACCTGATTCTTAACAACATAGAGTTGAATATGCAGTAGTGATATAATTTAAGATACTGCTTATTGGCTTCGGAGGGCAGAATAGGTAACCTTTTTTCGTAAAAATGTATCCCCCGATGAATCAGTGACAGGCAAAAAACGAAATCCCAGCCAAAATCTGGATGAGTATAATCTCTATAAAAAAAAACCGAGTGGTTTTCTGTCAGGCTTGCCCGGGGCACGCATGGCCTAAATTAAATTTGTATCGACGCATCTCTTCGAATCGTATCGGACGGTACAGGATTTATCCCCAGCAAAAAAGTAATTTCGTTGCGGTATTTTTTTGCGAGTAACATAGAAAGTCAAAGTCAATCGAATTGTATTTTATATGAACATTTATAACATGCTGTATTAGGTGGGTCTCTATTGACTGCCATAATTATTTTTAGTCAGTGTGTGTGTTAAGTCATAATTTTAGCAAGTCATAATGCATTTTTCTCAGGACACGGTTATTTTTTCAGGATATTTCGCACCTTTGCGACAAAACTGTGCTATCTTCAAAGTTGTGACAAAAGAAGCTGTCACAGTTTTGTCGCAAAGGTGCGATTTGTAAAACTAACCTAACCTAACCTAACTAATCTACACGATAAACGTTTATTAAAAACTGTAACTTCAGCCTGAAAGAAGTTATGACAAAAAAAAGTATGACTAACAATACATTATGACCAACGATAAGTATGGCAGTCAAAGGGATCCGGTATTAGGTATGACTGCAAAATGTTGTCTAAAATCTAAAATCTTAAATTAATATTCATAACTTTTCAGATAAAAATAATTGTGCTAATAGCTTAACGCATTTACGGTACACAGTGCAGTTTTGCCACTCCATGTCTTCCCGTGGATGTCGTAAGAGACGGCTAAGGGAATAATGGCGTATACATAGTACTGTTAGGCGATGAACTTGCAACCTGTCACTAATACACTGGTAAACATCTTAGCCTAAGTGTGCAAAATGTGGTTACAGAATTATCAAAAAATTTTTAGAGTTTTTGGTAATTCTGTAGCTCTGCCTACCCCACTCTAGGAATAAAGGCGTGAGTTTTGTGTATGTATGTATGTAGTGCAGTTTTAATTAACACAAAACCCTTTTACACATCTTTTATTTTCATTGATAATGGGTTTGACCCCAGTCTCACCTGATGTTAAATGACGACGAGGTCGAAGGTGGTACACGGTTACCAAGGAAACGCCTATTAATTATTCCCCCGAGAACACCTTGTAGCGCGTGCATTTTCAATTAAGCAGCCTTATACGTTCGACCTATCGTGCTGCTAAATTGAAAATGCACGTGCTACAATGTGTTTTGTTCGCACTGACGGGACTACTTAATCTCGCCGCTTGGTATCACTCGTGCATTCGTTCACCTTTGCTTATTTACAGAATCACACCCCAGTGCAAATAACAAACGACACAGCACACCGCTGCGTGCGCACCATTGGGTATTCTACTACGTGTAGATGGAGGCGTCGGCGTCTAGAAGAATGATGTCAGATAGTGGAGGGTGGGATGAAGTTATGTAGTTCCTGGTAAATATTCATCATCATTGCGTATGGCACTCATCCTGCATGGATCAAGGGTCGATGTCCAAGTGTGTCAGCCAGTCTGCCGCGGCTGGCGAAAATTTATGAAGTTCCTCCATGCCACCGGGAAAACAGCGGAGTGGGCAATCATTTACCACGTGGGAGAGGGTCTGGTCCGGTGCTCCGCAGTCGCATTCTGGTGACTCCCTCAATCCCCACTTGTGTAGGTGATGGTTGGTCTTCCCGTGGTCAGTTCGAAACCGATTTAAACGGGTCCAGGGTTTTCGGTCGGCGAAGATGCCAGGCAATTTCTTCGAGGGGTCTGTTACGAGGGTGACATTAGTACCATGAAAATGGCGCCACCCCTCACGCCAAACCTCGTTTATGTGGTACGGGTGATTAAGTCCCTCGTCGTTCCATATTGGGGACCTAGAAGTAAGACGGAAGGGAGGCAGATCGTCCAAAGTGGACCTAATGGGCATGGGTTTAGAGCCGTTTAACGAAAAGCACTTTTTCCACTCGTTGGCGCTGCTTTTTGTCTGCGCAGCTCGGGAGGTGGAATGTGTGCTAAAACGGGCAGCCAAGGAAGAGGTTTGATTACCCCCCAGATTAGGCGCATCACTTCATTGAGCTGGGTGTCGATCTTGGCTGTATGGGCACTGCGGTACCATATTAATTTTAAAATGGTAAATATTAGAACTTCAGCAATAAAAAATTACTTAATTATTATTTTTTACTGCAGGCAGTGGACGAACGAGCTTATAAGCATAAATGATGATAAGTGAGATCTGAGATTTGAGACTAAATATAATGCAATCTCAAGGCTATTAAATGCACTGCCAACCCTGGGAACTAAGATGAAATGCCTCTGTGTTAGTGACTTAACAAGTAATCTTATCCAATAAGATCGCATCTTTCGTGTGTCTCGTTAAAGATTTAATGTCCGTATGAAGAAGACAAACAAACCCACATGCCATTTAGTGGTAGTAGGTGCGTACGTAGGACTGTCTGTGACCATTTGTAATTTTTTTACTATCTTCATAAAACAAAGTCAAAGTCAAATCATTTAATGTCAAAAAAAAAAAAAAAAAAAAAATTAGAGATCACATTAAAAACACAAAAATAAAAAATAAAATTAATAATCACCCATAAAAGTCCTTGACAATATAAAACGTTTTCTCAGTTAAAAACACTTTTAGCCTACCTGGCATACACATCATAAGAAGATGCATTCTTAATGCTTCAGCTTAACATACGACCAAATGTTCAATTTGACGTAGAAGGCCCAAAAAAGTTAGCAACCGGTTTTATCCATCTGTTCAAAAATAATTATTCACATATTTGCCCACCATGACAATTGTATACTTAAACTCATTAATAATCGTTTACAGATACAGGGTGTTCATACGTCAAAAAGCAATTGCACACTTTGTATAAATCCCAGGATATACGGAATGAACACTGGATAAAGAAAACGAGCAAAGAGTAACGTTTTAGAATCATATTCAAGAATGCTACGTGAGATTCAGCCGGTCTTTGCACAAACAAAACTTAGTTCTATTTTGTTACAGTGTTGTGAAATAAATTGTAGAGAAGTTAGGTGATTGAGAATCTTAAAATAATGATTAAAATACCGACTAAATTATAGAAATTGAAATTTCATTAAAAGAAAATATACTGACAAAGACCGTAAAGGGTAAGATGGTTTGGTCATTAAGAAAGAATTGATGAAAGAAGAGTAAAGAAAGAGAGAGAGCGCAAGAAGAGGTTGATGAATGTAGAGGAAGCGAAAGTTGTATTTTTAATTTGGAATAGTGCTACCAACCAAATTCCACAAAACAAAATCAACATATATTTTTTTCAATATTATTTTGTGCGAATTGAAATTGAAAAATAAAGTGATATTTTTTTGATAATTTTTTTTCTGTTTACTATGTAAAATGTATTTAGCCTATTCCTACTACAGAAGCTGAATAAATTTACTAGCAAGATTTGATCTAAACCACCCAACTAAATAAAAAACAAAACAACTTGGTTCGTTATTTAATAAGGTGCTTTATTTATCGATAGAGCAACTTAATATTTTTCATTTGAAAAATGTACATACTAAATATTTTTTGGAGCGTTTATTTTTGGTTTGACCTACATTCGCCTGGACATAATTAAGCATAAAGGGTGTTGTGCAATTTTAGCTTACATATCGATTTAAAAACAGTCAAGTGTGAAGCGCGCTCGTGCATTAAGAGTTTCGTATTTAAAATGTGATACGATAGAATCAGGTTTAGTTTAGTTTATTTTTTGATAAATGAATTAACTAAACTTAAATGAAGGTTTGTGAAATGCCTTAAATTTTAACTTTGCAAGGCCTATTTCGACTTGCCTAAATATTGATGTTTTTGTTTAATTTCGCAAAAACTGTTACAAAGAATAACTTAATTTAATTTTTCCGTGTATTAGGTGATCATCAATTCAACTAGACTATACTTCATTGTTCCCCTCATAAACTTCGAAGATAAAGAAATGATTTATGATTTTTTAGTGCAATATGTGTAGAAAAAAATACGTCATCTTCTTAAAAAATAAAAAACATTTTTCACCATTGGTTGAAAACGTAACAAGCAATGATCTAAAGCAAATCAGTCTTAAAAAAAATCTACTCTGAATGGACTTAAATTGGTATTAAGTACTTATAAAATTATTTTTACGGCACTTATTTCAATCAAACTTTGCTGTTCTCAAGAAACAATTGGTGTTTTTCTTAAATTAATTTATCACGGACAGTTCGAGTCATTTATTTATTTCTGTTCTACGCAATTATTAAATTAAAGATGATTAATATCCAATTCCATTAACTTTAAAATTTAGTTGAGCTCTCAATTTGTTTGAAACAAATTCCATTTTGTTATCATCTCAAATTAATATTTAAAAGTTAACTTAAGAACGGGTTCGTCCTTCGTTTCAAGGGATTTCTTAATAATTCAGCCTCTGAAAATATGGTTTTTGTAAATTAAAACGTTTCAGAGTTGGTTTTAGGGGCAATTTTGTTGTAATTCTTTATTAACTTGAAGCATGATTCGTTTTATGTATGTTTAATGAGATACAATCAACATTTTAAGTAATGACAGATTTTGTCGACCTTGTCCTTGTCACGGAAATCCATTATTTTTGACGTAATGCCTTGCCTTTGACTTTGACATGCGAGTCACACACAGTCACTTTTCATCTTATTCCTGTCAATAAAAATACAGAATGCTACTTTTTTCTGTCGTTCATCTGGAATTATAGACGAAAAATCTTTTTGATTTTACTTCTAACTAAAACAAAAATAGTTTCACAGCATTTGTGAGACGTAGTATATTACGAGGGTGCTCATTTTGTGTCCATAGGCTAGGGACACGTTGTAGAATAACATGTCAATATTTGTGATTCAAAATTTATACCATGTTTTTTTATGATAGCAATGTTAAGATTATAAATTCTAATGTATACTTACAGTGGTGGACACATAATTAGAGACACCCCCTAATTGATCACAATAAACTTGATTATGGTACTACAAATTGCCAAAGTAGGTATTAAATATAATGTATTTGTTACTAAATCATACATATGACGTTTTATTCTTAAAATGAGAGACAAAAAAAGTTGTGTTGCTTAGTAGTTTAGACACTGCTCATTATCATTAGCCATGCTAACTTTTTAAATATGTATGGAAATCTCAAAACCATTTCGAGAAACAAGCTTTCGGTACAGTTTCTGTATATCAGATTTAAAAAAAAGTCTCACATTAAAAAGATATTCGTTGAAATGTTTTGTCCTTCAAATGACCTTTCTGTGAGTTATCAAACGAATAATGGATATGATTCCATTGCCATATTTAAAAAAAAACCGACTGACGTCTGTCTAGTCTATATCAAACACAAATTTGACATTGACGTGTCGTTTCTTTTCGTAAATTGTTTGTTTATTATAATTAATAAATGCAATCTAATTTATACGAGTACTCAATGGTCAAGACTTTATTGTTAAACCATTGTGTAAAAGTAACGTGTTTGTTTTAAACAGGTAGGTACATACCAGTACATTTAAATGATCTTCACAACAAAACTGCAAATAGTTCTTGAAGTGTTTTTGCTTCACTTCACGACACCATTCCTCTCGCCGTCGTTCCGGGATTGGTACGAATAACAAATCCGGGTCATCCCTGCTGTTATTCGGACATAAAGGGACGAAACATTTGTGGCCTTCCATTTCAAACAAGTTCAGATAGTGATTTCAAAAAATTTTAAGCCTGTCCTCGGTGACGTTGACACCTTGATGTTGATGTTGACTTTACCATAGACTTTACTGTAATTTCTTTTTATGCAGGCGAAGACTACATTTATCCATTATGCGTTTGATGACGTCACGTCAGCAATAAATTAATATATTTTTTTAATGTACATAGGGTTAATTAAAAACAAAAATACCGAAATTACTTTCTTAAAATAGTCTATATTTATCAAATAAATTATAAAAACCATACAAAAAAAAAATGAAGCATGGCCAATTGTAACACAAACTTTTTTAACGTACTTCTAGCTGGCCAGCTAATTAAAGACAGTGAACGCTGTGTTCTGAATTTAAAAAAAGAAAAAAAGCCTACATTCTGTCTTTCTTTGTTTTGCCGCGTATTTGCATGAAACGTCAACATAACTCATAAAATTTAACTTTTTGCATTAAAATTAATACGTTTTAAACGAATCAATATGGGAAAAAACAAAAGTTGCGATTCGTCCACGAGAAAGATTATTTTGAACTTTCATAACAAAGGTTGGTCATACAGAAAAATCTCAAACCATTTGAACTGTTCTAAGGACATGGTTATGAATGCTATAAAACATTTCAAGAAGTTCAACACGACCGAAAACGTACCCAGAAAACCGAGACCTAGGAAAACTACTCCAAGGGAAGACTCTAGGATGGTGTTGTTAGCAAAAAAAGAACCGTTCAAAGGATCAGAACTGATACGTTCGGAGTTATTTGGCTCTGGAGGGTCGACGGGTGTATCTGCTAGAACAATTAGACGAAGACTATGTGAGGCAAACTTGCACGGGAGAGTGTCTCGGAAGGTGCCACTTTTGAAAAAGCAAAATGTTAAGGCAAGGTTAGCATTTGCTAAAAAATATGAACACTGGACTGAACGAGAGTGGAAAAATGTACTGTTTTCGGATGAAACAAAAATTAATATGATTAATTCTGACGGAAAACAATATGTTAGACGCCCCCCGAACAAAGAAATGGATCCAAAGTACACCAAGAAAGTAGTGAAACATGGAGGCGGAAATATCAAAGTGTGGGGCTGTTTTTCAGGACTCGGTGTCGGACCT
The DNA here is from genome assembly GCA_963966035.1 of Acleris laterana. Classification (NCBI taxonomy): domain Eukaryota; kingdom Metazoa; phylum Arthropoda; class Insecta; order Lepidoptera; family Tortricidae; genus Acleris; species Acleris laterana. The sequence continues at coordinate 2,874,963 of OZ014456.1, read as the reverse complement.
GTCAGGAAGATAGAAGGCAATATGAATAAATACCAGTACAAAAATATTTTAGAAGAAACCATGATACCCTATGCTGAGCAAAATTTACCGGTCATTTGGACGTTTCAACAAGATAATGACCCAAAACACACTGCAAAAGTAGTAAAAGACTTCTTAAGGAACCAGTTTGTGACAGTTTTGGATTGGCCCCCGTACAGTCCGGATTTAAATCCGATCGAAAACTTGTGGTACCAGGTGAAGAAGACAGTCGCGACAAAGCGTACATCAAACGTCGATCAACTTTACACAGCTTTTACAGAAGCATGGGAGCAAATTCCGGCTCAAGCTTGTACAAAATTGATCGCTTCCATGGCCAAGAGATGTCGTGCTGTTATTGCTGCAAAAGGACATGCGACCAAATATTAATACGTATCGGAATGTATTCTAAAAACATGTTAGAAATCGTATGTAATAAGATAATTTCAATAATAACTCTTTTTTTTTTATTTCTTGTAAGCAAATGGAGTGTCTTTAATTATATGGCCAGATCTTACTAATCTTATCTTTGATTTACACTGCTAACAATTAAGTTTTACCAAATAAAAGTCAAGTTTTGTTGTAAATGTTTCGCTTTAACATTACACAATAACAACACAAATATTTTATTAATTGTGTAGCAAGTTACAATAGCAGGCTGATAAAAAATATACAGACAAATATTAGTTATTTTAATATGCTTCCAGTGTCTGTAATTATGTGACCACCACTGTATATAACATCCAAGCTAACTTAAAATCAATTTGTAAGTATCGTTTCGGTGAAGAGCACTTGTTTTATGACTGATAGGGAAGGCAAATAAGTAGGTACACACCCTACCTGCCAAGTTATTTTTTTTATGTCAACGTAAGTGGTATCTTAGATACTTTTGTAATCTCAAGACTATAATCACAAGACTTCAACCCTAAGACTAAAAATGCGTTGAAAAGTTTGAGGCTAAGGTGGAATGCCTCTTATATGGTAGTTATTTTACCAGAGTGGTGTTATTGTCTCAAAAACAACGGACGGTCGGACGAACGAGCGAAAGTTTAAGTCGTCCCGTCATTCGAATTAAGTAGCCTTATACGTTCGATCTCATCGGCAGAAACCATGCTGTCAAATTGAAAATACACGCGCTAAAATATATTCTGTTGGCACTGACGGGACTACTTAAACTCGCCGCATGGACATACACTAGTTCGTCCGTCCGACCGTCGTTGTTGGGAGAATCACTCCCCTGTTGTTTTATCCAACATCGGAACGCAACAGCGTGTAATCTGTTGTTTAGCTGAGTGGCTTGGATGGTCTTATTACCCTCGCTTTTCAACATGACAGACAGTATTCAAAATTCAATATGGCGGCAACCATACGTCATAATAGTAAAAAGAAAAAAAAGTCTACGAACTATGACAAATGAGGTATCATTGAATAGGTGTTCAAAAATCATCTCGTGTTTTTTTACATTATATTTCATTTTATAACGATTTAATATTGGTAAGCAACAGTTGGGTTTCAAATCTTGATTTTGCTACTGTAGATAACTAATAAATAAAAAACTTCCAAAGCTTACGTTTCACTAAACCATTAATTTTTGTCAAGTTTAAAACTGTAGAAATAGAATTAATTCAGTCCAGAATAAACTTTAGGAACGCTAAGTTTACTCTGTTTGAAGAAAATTGAGATAGGCGTTTCTTAATTCGATTTAAGTATTATTTAAATTTAGCGTGAAAATATTTAGAATTGTTCTTAACGTTGTGTAACAGTGACCTACGGAAATGTAAGATGTTTTTTTATAATAGGTTAATTAGGTTTTTAATAGGTTAATTAGGTGATTCATAAACATTATCATAAACCTTAATGCAATACTCCGTTAGTTTAGGTACTTAAAAAAAACCTGTAAAGTGCGATCCGGTCTCGCGCACCGAGGGTTCTGCATTCAAGATATGCTTGGTAACCGCAATAGAAAATATTGTGTTATGAACTTTATTTTCTATGCAATTTGGTACGTATTTTTGTTATTTCTCAAAAGCGAATACTTCATTTTATTTTCCCTATAAAATATAAGTAATTATCTATACGTTACGACTTTTTCACAATTTTGGGTATGAATCAAAAAGCAAATCACATCATAACTAAAATAAAATAGTTCTGAAATGTGCATATTGAGCCCTTTTATATGACACTCCATTTGTTACAATCAAACCACTTTAATTTTTCTACCCTCCATTCTAGACCCCTTTTCAATTATTTATAAAATTAATTTCATAGATTTTTTACTAATAACAGATGAGGGCAAGCGAGTTGAACAATTATGTTAAATTTCAAGTTGATAGCATTTATACTTGCTGAGAAAACATGCTGGGACATACGTCTGTATGACAGACAGAGAACGAAGTCCGATCATAAGGGTTCCTTTTTAACCATTTTAGTACGGAACCTTAAAAATGTAAACAATCCGACGTGACCAGCCAATCAAAACTGTTTTATCGTTGACGTGTCAATTTCTGCTTCTATTGGCTAACGATCTATAACGTAGTTGTTTTGTTTACATTTTCTCAAGTACCTAAACCAACGGAGTATAGTTACATCTGTCAGCTGATTGATGCGGTTTCGTAATAAAAACGAGTAACCTCTAATTAAATTCTCGTACCAGTGAAAAATCGTCAACTGTCGCCGGCAGGCGGAGCGGAACTTCGCGAGTAAATCTCCGTAGGTTGTGGCTGTGGGTAACCCTCGTTGTATACAACTTACCTTGTTTCTTGGGAAGTTTCATATTTATGGCTCACCGGACTTGGCCCGTTTATTATGGGCACGCTCGTGATTGCTTTTTGGTTCCCGCTGGTTCTGTTTGTTAATGATCGCCAAGTCAAAAAGAGTAGAAAAATAAATGGTGGATTTAAAAATCAGAAGTCAAGTTCTAGATAGCTTAGTTGGTAGTGACCCTGCCTATGAAGGTAGCGGTCTGAGGTTCAAATCTAAATATAATTAAAGGAGAAACTGACTGACTGACTGACTGACATATCAACGCACAGCCTAAACGGCTAAACGTAGGCACTTGAAATTTGGAAGGGACGTAGCTTAGGTACTGTAGAGGTGCACTAGGAAAGGAATTCCCGAAATTCCCACGGGAACGGGAATAATCATATAAACCGAAGCGAAGCGAGGGTGGGTCGCTAGTTCCGGATATAGGAGATATTTTTGTAGGTGTGTAAATAGGTGTTCCTGAGTCTTGGAGGTTTTCTATGTATGTATGATTATGTTTCATTGTCTGTAGTACCCATAGATATAGCCTAGAGCAATAGTTTGGGAATAGTGTGTAATTGTGTCACATTGTCCCTTGGTATCGGGACGACGCGTTGCCCTAGTTGGTTGCCTGCCTAAGAAGCTAGCGGTCCTGGATTCAAATCCCGGTAAGGATAGATATTTGTGTGGTGATATTTTGTTCCTGAGACTTAGATGTTTTCTTTGTAATTTGTATTTAAGTGTGTATTTCTCTATGACGTATAATATAGGTTATCGGTTTCCATTACCCATAATACAAGCCTAGAGCTTAGTTTGGATGTAGGTCAATTTCTGTGACCTTTGATATATATTTTTAAAACAGGCCGGCATGTATAAACACAAGAAGATTTAAAAAAATATAGGCTTTTTAAAATCATTGTTTTGCTTTTACAATGAAATTGTAATTTGGAACGATTTTTGATAGAAAAAATTTTGTTATAATTATAAAGCATTTTGCTTTGTCTAAAGTGATTAACTTAACTTAAAAAATAAATCCACTAGGGATTTTTTAAGTTTAGGTATTTAAACTTAAACTACAGATACTTTTTTAGGGTTCGTTAGTCACCGAGGAACCCTTATAGTTTCTCCATGACCGTCTGTCCGTCTATCCGAGGTTTAAAAAATTCAGAGACTGTTGGTACTACACAGCTGTAATTTGGCAATAGATATTTTAAATTAAGTATGCCGATATATTTGTAAAATAAAATCTTGTATAATATCTTTTTTTCAGCTACCTTCCGATATATGTAATACATGTAAATCATCACCAAATAAATTTAATTAGAGAATTCGTTCATAGATACTTGTTGTTTTTCAAATTCGTTTTTGTGTTTAATATCGGAATACACAATCATACAATTAACGAGTTAGATATTTACAAAAAAACTCAAGCGTTTTCTTTTGAAACAACTTTAAAGTTTTTAACTTATGTTGTATAGTCGACTAGAAAAGTTCTTAAATGCTTTTGAACCTTAACATCATACAAATAGAGTTGAAAAGTGGTTAAAGAGTTTCTCGTTGAACTGTACTCCAGTTGGCACTTCCTAAAGTTACATAAGAACAACGTTAAACGTACCTATTACATAAAGGTTCCCACTCACAACTTCCCCGATGCCAGCGTAAAGATACCTGTTCACGGCACGAATGGTAAACATCAAATGTGCTTCAAACTTTGACGCTACGAGTCTTTTGTTTATTGAAAGCTCTAGTTGCCTGGTTTTAACCAAATTGTGGTTTATATTTAACTTGGGAAGTAGGTGGTAATTTTCGAAAGTTTGTTTTGAACTGAATATTTATTTTGAAACTTGGTATCTCGCGGTGGGTGCGAGTTAATAATTTGTTTTTAAATTGGTAGGCGTGCGTCATAGTTTTAATTAACACCTACAATGTGCTGAGGGACCGGCAGCCTAACGTTAGTTTAAATATGTATTAAAAATATGTGTTTTTTTTATCAGCTATAGGTCAAATTAAGCCGTTTACTGGACGGTACCATGGTAGGCTTATTTCGCTTGCTCGGCTCGCGCGCTAAGAGATTCAATCAATCTAAGAGTCCTCGATTTACTCGTCGTCTTACCAAACCCTTGCGGACTATTTTTGTTTTGATTATTAGTGATAAAAACGAGCTACATAAATATGACATTAACTCCCCTATCTTAACAAAATCAACCAATTTTATTTTTGGTATTTTATTGGCTTAATCACTATAGAATTAACCTGTTTTTGCCTGATAACGTAATCTTTATTTTTATTATAATTAAAGTTATGTTCATTACGCATATTAATTTATGTATACGCAGGTTTAGGTTATGGAAAAAAATAGAATAGAATCATTTATTTCGAGTAAATTTACACTTATATATTGTAAGTAGTTCCTTAATCCTAAAATTGTTAGTAACAAATTATAATTTTTGTAGGGGGCATGAAGCCCACAACAATGACGCATGTAAGGGCAGTCTACTTAATATGCTTACTCATATTATGCTTGCTTATGCTTATTATTATTTGCTTTGTATGCTTTATAATATTAAGCTAGCGAAAGTTACACAGATATCTATAATACTTATTAATATTATTGTTATGTTATTCAAGGAGCTCCTTACTTAAACGTGTGTATTTTTAATAGATTTTTAACTGTACGTACATAATAAGTTACGTTATACTACAGGACACTTTCGCTTAACGTGTGGCCTTGAAAGATTATTAACTGTGTCCCACTAAACGATATAAATAATATTAAAATAAATACATAAACTCACGCCTTCGTCCCAGAGAGGGATAGGTAGAGCTACAGAATTACCAACAACTCTAAAAACTTGTTGACAATAATCCTGCAACCACATAAATAAATACTATTACACAAACATTCATACATTAAATCACGACTTTTTCCTAGAGAGGCAGGCAGAGACCACTTCTTTCCACAAATTTCTTTCGCTTCTCCCACATTCATACATCGAGTCATGCACGCACCTCGGTTTCGGGTGCTTAAGATGTTAAAAATAACCCAGCAGACTAGTTAAATACCTTGTGAGATTCCATATTAGTTCTCAGGGTTGGCAATTCTTGAAGTCTTTAGAATTCATAGATACAATCGCTGACAGGGTCCGCAAACTCATGTTTATTTTTAAAAAGCTCCGTTATGTCGCCAACAAAAAAATCATCAATCAGGTTTACGTAGCTCTATGTCAATCTGTACTTACTTACTGCATTTCTGCATGGGGTGGCGCAGCAAAGACTACACTACTTACCTTAGAAAGAGCTCAGAGAGACAATGGAGCTGTACCAATCATGCAAAGTCCTAACTGTCCGGCAACTTTTCATCTTGTCACTAACTCTAAAACAACATACAGCTGCACCGTACGAGTACAATCCTGAAATTAATAACAAAAGACGCAAAGACATAGTTTTTGTCCCAAACAGCACCTCCCACGCCTTCGCACACAAATTCTTCCCGTTTCTTGGCCCTTATTTATATAACAAAATTAATAGAATTCTAAACATCTATAACCTAAATTTAAAAATGTGTAAAGCCAAAGTACTGACATGGCTTCTAGGTCTATCGTATGTTGACACGGAAAATCTGCTGACGATTGCAAGGTGACAAGTGATTTTATTATAATGTTTTGTAGATTATTTCTTTATTTTATTTTCTGCTCATTATTAATGTTTTGATGTAATTAATTAATTACTAATATAGGTAAGCGTTTATAAGCATTTATAAGCGTTTATTACTGTTTAAAGGTATATTGTAATTAGATTTAGATTTTAGGCTTAATTAATGTCTAAAACACAGGTTGCAATTTTTTTTTTGTCACCTAGCTTAGACATCATGTAATTTTTATTTCCTAGACCTAAGATCTTTGACTGTTTTGCTTTTTATACTATATATTGTTGTTCATTTAATTTGAAATAAATGATTATTATTATTATTATTATTATAATTCAAGTGTCTTCGGACCGTATAGATATTTCAATGAGTTCGTATACCTAAAAAAGTTGCCTTCTAGTCAAACCACTTTTTACAAACACATGACATACGAATTCGATGCTTCCCTAAATTGCCACCCGAGGCAGGTATCGAACATTCCCGAATTTCCACGAACATTATTGGTAATGGATTTTGACCCACGCCAATATCGGTGCATAATTGCATCACCGACCGGCGAGAGGCGGCGTGCAACCATGTAACACTATTGCACCAAAGAGTGCATTAGGTTTATTTTAAAAGCCACAGAATGACGAATGTACTTAGCATTTTTTTTCGTTTACGTTACTGCTGCTTTTGTTTTAACTTTAAAAGAGACTATTCTAGATCTGTCATGGTACGAGGGGTGACCGGAAAGTTAGAGGCCTAAGTAAAAAATCAAATTCCATTTTTTTTTATATATTTTTATTTCTTTACGTAGTCCCCGTCAAGGTCTTCGCACTGGTTCCATCTGGATTCCAAAGCCACTTTTGAAGACACTTTCCTCTAAGTCTTCAAAATAGGTGTGCACTTCAGCTTGGACCTCGTCGTTGGTCAAATATTTCTTACCGCCCATGTGTTTTTTTAAGTTTGGTAATAGTTGAAAGTCCGACGGTGCCAAATCAGGCGAATTAGGCGGGTGGGACAATAATTCCAAACAGTTGTGAATTTCTGCCATCGATTTTAGTGACGTCATAGTTACGTTACAGATTAACGTTATTTTAAAATACTTTAAAAAATGCCAGGGTGCTGGTACACACTGTATATGTAGATAACACGAAAATAACATGTTAACATTACGATAACAGCTCAAAAACGATTTGTTTTTTACCGTTTTAAATATTTTGAACCGAGAAAGAAAAAAAAAATTGGACGTATGTGCTGTAAGCGTCATTTGGTAGCTGTTTAAAAAATATTAAGAGTGTGAATTATCTTTTTTTCTACTCCTGTACTTTTATTAGTCTTTTACATAGTCACGAACACTATTATAAGAACATAGATAATATGACTTCAGAAAAAGTCTATAACTCTATTCCCCATAACAGCTCTCGGTGTCGTAAAGTCGCCCTAACGATACGCCACAGATTACTAAGTGTAGCCTGTTAATCATATTTCCATTCCGTCAATTTAAAAACAAAGTAAACCATAGACACATATTTTGTCATTTTCTTGTTTCCCGCTCGTTTGTTGTTCTTTATTTCGTTCGTTCGTTTGTAAGTTTTTTCGCTTAATTTTGCATTTCATTTGAAACCTAGTCGTAGAAAAAGTATTGTATGCAACGGTGTATAACTAAGTCAAAAAACACTCGTGGCGCTTTCCTTTACGATGTTCGCCTTCGGCTCACATCGTAACTCACGCCACTCATATATTTTGACCTCTCTTATACAACTATTGCATAAACTACTATAACTACACTCAGGAGCAAAAGTATCGGGTCAGAGTACATTTTTCATACAAACGAGGCTATTTCGAAGCCTTGGTTCCTCGCCAGGGGATGCTTGTAGTGAAATCTGATGATGGATGCCCCGAGCATCGATACAGGACTTCCAGAGTGCCTAGGACACCCAACTGATTGAATTTGCGGTTAACGCCGGAATTGTGCATGTTCAGAAAAACATCTAAAATGACAATAAAATGTAAGGAAATCCGAATGCGAACCCAAACTCTCTCGCTGTGGTGTCAACTGATTGTGCGATCAGTTAGGTGTCTTAAGAACTTTTGACCTTCTATATTGAACCTCGGAGTACCCACCTTTAAACCTCACTCAAAATAACCCCTGGCTAGGAACCAAGGCTTCAATATAGCCTCGTTTGTATGAAAAACGCACTCTGACCCGATACTTTTGCTCCTGAGTGTAATATTGAATTAAAGATTTTCTGCTCAATTCAAAATCTGGCTTAAATGAAATAAAAAAAGAAAAAGAAGTGTGCAAAATGTGGTTACAGAATTATCCTCAAGTTTTTAGTTGGTAATTCTGTTAAGGTCTGCCTACCCCACTCTGGGAATGAAGGCGTGAGTTTATGTATGTATGTATAGTATGTATGAAATATACAATCATTGTTTTAAATCGGGCAAAAATGGGAATAACACGAAATAATTCTATTACTCCTAGGTACGGTCACGAGCGTTAATTTGGGACCCATTTCAAGACAAATACGCTTGAAGTCGTCAGTCATTAGAGATGTCAAGTCATTTGTAACTATTAGGAGACTTTCTTTGGACTTAATTTGTATTTTTGTATTGAATTTTATTTGTTCTTTAAGTAGTTAGTTGTGGTTATTGTGTTGCTTTTATAACTGTTTGTTTTGAATATTTATGACACAAGCACCTCAACCAAAAAGAATTCCCCATTTTGAAATCCAATATAAGTTGTTTATGAAACACAAGCTTAAGTTATATTATATTTGTTCAGTAGAACCTCCGCTGAATAAAAACAAAGGCTGAACGAAAATGAGTAATTACGAGGGCTGCTACTTATGTAACCGGAATAGAAAAAATAAACAAACGTACATGGCTAAATATGGTTTTATTGTTTTTCGAAGTATTCTCCGTGATAATCGATGCACTTTTGCATACGTTGAAACCAATTTATAAAGCACTTTTTCCACTCTGACTGAGGTATCTCCAAAACGTGCTGTCTGAACGCGTCGACGGCATCTTCACGGGTCGAAAATCGTTGACCACGTAATTTATTCTTTACATTTGGAAATAAATAGAAATCATTGGGTGCCAAATCAGGGCTGTAAGGTGGATGACCCGTTAATTCTATATTTTGACCTTCCAAAAATCGAGTCGTTTCACGTGATGTATGACAGCTGGCGTTATCATGGTGCAGAATGATTCTCCGTCGCTGGTTGTTTTTCCGTATTTTTTCAAATACTTCCGGCAAACAAATGGTCGTGTACCACTCCGAATTAACCGTTTTACGATTCTCTAGGGGCACTGTAGCCACATGGCCATTAATACCAAAAAAGCAGGCCACCATTTGCTTCAAGGTGCTTTTTGCACAAGTTACTTTCGTAGGGTTCGGCTCATTTTGAAACACCCACACCGTTGATTGTTGTTTAGTTTCGGGATCATACGCATAGATCCAGGATTCGTCACCTGTGTAGATATTATAAACAGCTTTTGAGTCACCACGGTTATATTTTTTCAACATTTCCTTGCACCATTCGACGCGAGCCTCTTTTTGATCCTTAGTTAAGTTGTGCGGGATCCAACGCGAACAAATTTTTTTCACAGCTAAGTGTTCATGTAATATCTTATTAATGCTCGTCATACATATGCCTATAGTCGCCTCTATCTCGCGATACGTAACATGACGGTCATGCATTATAAGTTTTCGCACAGCTTCAATATTTTGTGGTACAACGACCGATTTCGGGCGACCATCCTTAACTTCGTCCCTGAGCATACTACGTCCACGATTGAACTCACTAAACCAGTGATACACAGTAGTTTTGGATGGAGCTTCATCACCAAAAGTCGAAGTTAGTTGATCTATGCACTGTTGTTGCGTTAAACCACGCCGAAAATCGTAATAAATCATAGCACGAATATTTTCACGAGTGAGTTCCATTCTTGCAGCGAGATTAAAATTTAAACCCGCCAAAAACAAAAGACTAGCGTACATAAGAAAAAAAATATATAGCGGCCAGTATTAAAAAAAGTTCAAATTTTACCATGGAGGTCAGATATAGCGTTTAAAAATGTTGGAATCCTGGATTCCGGTTACCTAAGTAGCAGCCCTCGTATGGTCTTTACGTGCCGAAAGCTATCAGCGTTGTTATTCCTTACCATACTAAAAAAGTTGTATGAAACATTCTTATATGCTGCCACCCCCACACAAGGAATGGCTTTATGAGCTTGCACGCGAAAACTTTGAGATGGAGATAGTTTGCGCGCGTCTTAATTACAGACTGAAACGCTGTTTACTTAACAACAACATTCAATAAAAAAATGGTTTACCGGCATTTACATACATACATACATTAAATAACGCCAGTTTCCCAGAGGGGTATTCAGAGACCACTTCTTTCCATTGCTACGATCTTGACCAATTTCTTTCGCTTCTTCCACATTCATACATCGAGTCATGCACGTCGGTTTCGGGTACTTAAGATTCGGTCCTTTTCCAGTATTTCTCCGATTTGACTCGAAAAAGTACGCCTAGGGCGGCACCTTCTGACCCGTCCACTCACTTTCGATCTGTACCAGCATTTAAAAGTAACAAATACTCAAACATTGAATTTAAAAACATAATGAAAGATGGTAGGTTTTCGAATATTCGACAAAAACGTGTAAAAAGGTGTCATGTTTGAAAAAGGAACTTACCGAGAATTTTCTTTTTAATCGTATTTCCATATTTAACAGTGTCAAGGAAATATAATCAAAATTATTTTTACTAAAGAACATACACAATGGCGTTGTTTAGGTTATTGAAATGCGATACATTACCGACTTTATCATATGACATGTGGCCTGATAAATTGCAGATTGTAGTTCGTCACTTTTCGTCTCTATTTCAACGCTATCAAGGTCCAAAAGTGACGAAACTTTTCTTACCCTGACTACAGTAAAACCAAGAATATAAGTTACGTCGGTAATCTTCGTCCACGCAAACTGGTCTGAATAATCCCGAAGATACACGAACGTAAACAATAATTCACTACAGACCTCAATGTGTTACCGGTAAGGTAAAATATGCAGTGACAGCTAAACTCGAATGACGTGCTAAATAAAATGGCGGTCAACTTGTCCAATATAGCCGTTGCTATGCATATTCCCCATTAACTTGGTTCAAAACGCCACACGTTTATAAAAATAATGGCGTGTCGACGAAATCGACGTCGAAATCAGGATATTTAAAGAATAACAACACGATAAGGTTAATATTAAGGGCAAAAGACCTTGAGAACGATTTACCCGGAGGGTCCGGTAGATATGAATCTGGCCTGCGGAACCCTAATTATTTTATCTTACGTACTATTTATGGGAGGAGTAGCAGTAAAATATAAGTTGCGTGATGATAATATTATGTTCATACATGCTTGTTGTATTAAATGTAAGGAACTGTACTAAGTTACGATTATTTGGTGTAACAAAATTAGCAAGTCTTTTCGAATATCTTTATCTTTACATACCTAGTATAAAACAAAGTCCCCGCCATCTATACGCCATCTTTCAAACTACAAAATGGATTTTAATACGGTTTTCATCAATAGATAGGGGTCGTTCTCAAAAAAGATGCAACGCCATCTGTCAATAGGTGTCTCTTGGGTTTTGTTATTTACAAAGCGTCATTCAGGTATTTAAATTATCAATCCATATTAAAAGACACTTTTAGAGGCCAAATTCTTGAATATAAAAAATCATATAAAATCATTTTGTAACTAGGTTTTGTTGCTCACCTGCAGTGGCTGCAGTGTCTCATGTTCCGAGTCAATTAAAGCGTAAAAAATGTTAACATAATTTCGTTATTTTTCCTCTGTCAACATTGTCTATTCATGTAAAATTGTGTCATGACATCTACTTAATGACCGCATCGCCTCGATCCAACATGTCTCAACAAGTTTGGATCCTGACAGATCTCCAGATGAACAACAGTGAAACTGTAATCCATTGTAGTGTTAAGTTTAGTAAATAAAGCGGCGACATTGACGGAATGGTTCTGCGCGACCCGCGAAATAGAATTACTTTATGCCAGGGAAATGGTTTGAGAGAGGTAATTACGGCGCACTAGCGCCATCTAGGTGGGAAAGGCTCAATTAGGGCTATTATAATGTTTGTAAACACTTTTTCATGCCTCATACTCTGAAAGTAGGCCATTGTTTATCTTAGAAGTGGGTTGAAATTGGTACATGCCAACCCTAGGGAAGAAAAGTAATTGGGTAAGTAAAGTTTTTGGAAGAGATGTAAATTATATTTTTTTTCGATAGTCGCCATCCTTAAGATCATAGAACTGCGGCTCTTTTACTTTTATTTCCTCTAATATTTTAGAACTCTTTTTTTTAGTTATGAAGTTGACATTTGTACACTTCAATGACCGACAAGCTTGTTGCCTTCGTATTTAATGAAATAGAAAAAAAAACTGTCACTTCTATATCTGTCAACGTCAAATCAAATCAAAGTAAACAAACGGTTTAATTCAAATAAGTAAATTCAAGTAAATCTTTGTAATACTCCATTTCCACAGTCCGTGTGGGATTGCCTGAATTCATTGCGTGGATTGTACAATTCAAAAGTGCTCTCGTGGCTATCAAAAAGCAGAGCAAGAGTCGTCGAAAAAGGAAGAAATCGGTGTCCAAGAAGAAGTGCCAAAGGGTTCGAAAATAAATCTTAGACCAAATATCGTGCAAAGGTCTTAAAGCAAAGCGGCAAAACGAAAGTCCAGAGTTCGTTCTGAGATCGTTAAAAATATTTCTAAAAACACTGATCACATGAAACACAAGCAAACAGAAAATAGCCGTTGTATTGAATCGTTTGTTTACTTTGATTTGGTTTGACAATGACAGATATAGAAGTGTTTTTTTTCTTTTTCATTAAGTACGAAGGCAACAAGCTAGTCAGTCATTGAAGTGTACAAATGTCAACTTCATAACTAAAAAAAATATTTCTAAAATATTAGAGGAAATAAAAATAAAAGAGCCGCAATTTCTTGATCTTTAGGATGACGACTATCGATAAAAAATATAATATACATATCTTCCAAAAACTTTACTTAGCCTATTGCATGTTTAAATAAAGTACCAGGAGCGCAGCGGTAATAAGGAGGTAAGTAGCACGGTGCGGCGCATCGGCGCGGCGGGCGAATGGACACACGATACAGCGCGGTTGTCTCCCACACAAGTCACAGCAATGCACAGCCCTGTAGGCTACTTTTAATATTCATGCACTCCTAGTACTTAGCATTTTTTTTCCTCAAAAATGTCTCTTGTACCATCCTCATAATCGAAATGAAAAGTAGAGTGTTCAACTCGGGTGAAAGTATCAATTGCACCCTCGAATATCTCGGCTGCAATTAATTAATTTCATCCCTTGATTAACAATCTGCTATATTTTGTTTTTTTTTATGCTAGAGTGACCAAACGAGCTATAGGGTCACCTCATGTGAAATGATCACCGCAGCCCATATACACCTGTAACACCAGTAGCGATATTACAGCTGCGTTGCCGGCCTTTGAGAAAAGACCCACACAATACAACATCCAAAAACAAATACAATATCTACAAAATCGTTATGTACAAAGGTGTACTTATCCCTTTAAGGGGTCTTTAACGGTCAAATACAAATTAAAGCGAACGATGGATAAATAAAACCACAATTTTCATAAACCCCGTTTACAAACAGAAAATTAACTCGTCACTAACTTTGTAAAATATCACTTACAAAACTCTCTCTCTTCCTATCTCTGCCTGAAAATGAAAGGAAACTTTCATCTCATTCCGCTTCCTCTTCCTTTGATGATTTTTTAAGTAGTTCGCAAAATAGTTTCGGTTAGTTTTAACTTGCGTAATATGTAAGCGAAAGTTTGCCCCGGGAATAAAATTGTTTTACTAGTTTGTTTGGTCTGTCAAAAGCCATAAAACAAAACTGACTACTGGCTTATTTACTAGGAACCGTGAATATAAGTGGCATTTCCTGTATACGAGAGGGTAAAGTCACCAGTGGTCGGACAGAAACCAGTAGTCGACCTTATAAGAATGCGAAAAGTGGGAAATATACAGGGCGGGGCCTGTAACTAAAGCAAAAAATAAAACGTAGATTCTACTCCTCAAACTAGACAACTTTTGTTTAGCAACTTTTTAAAATCATAAAGTTTTTAGATTGTTATTTTTTCAAACAAAGTAAATAGTATTTTCAATGTACTTAAAACTCCGTTTAATTGACATCGCCTGTCAGTCTAGTCACTCTACAGACAATACATAATCAATTTCATAGTACATTGCGTGATCGAATTAACTTTAAAATGTAATAAAATACAAACCGCAAGTTTTTTTTCAAAGTCGTCCAACAAACGTTGGGTAGTTTGAGGAGAAGAATGTATATTTATAATTTTTGCTCTAGTTTCAGGCCCCACCGTGTATATTTCATACTCCTCCCACTCATAAAAAGTATAGGCAGAGCCTGACTACAGGTCTCTGGCTGACTACTGGTGACTTTACCCTACCACTATTAGTATTTTTTATTTTAAATAATAGAGTGAGGCAAGTGAGCATTTGGTTACTTGATGGGAAGTAATCACCACTCCTCAAAAATACCAGGAAGTCAAAAAGAGGTGTAACGACACGCTGGCCTAGTTGGTAATGACCCTGCCTACGACGCTAGCGGTCCTGAGTTCAAATCCCGGTAAGGGCAGATATTAGTGTGATGAGTGCGAATATTTGTTCCTGAGTTATGGATGATTTCTATGTATTTAAGTAAATGTTTCTTTATAAGTATTTGTTTTGTTTTTATTTTAGGGTTGTACATAGTACTAAGTATTATTTTAGGATGGTGTCTAACATCCAAAATAAATTCCACAATATTGGTGAGTAGAGTAAAAAATAAACCATTGCGCTCACATCACTATACAAATATTGAAAATAACAAGTCACTACATAGTATCAAACAAAGTCGCTTCCCGCAGTCTGTCTGTCCCTATGTACCATTAGATGTTTGAAACTACGCAACGGATTTTGATGCGGTTTTTTTTTCAATAGATAGATTGATTCAAGCTAAAGATTGTTATGCGTATAATAAATCGTGTTTTTTGTACGGGTGTTACAGAAAACTAACATAAACTGAAGCGAAGCGAGGGCGGGTCCCTAGTATGATATATTAAATTCCTAAATAACATCAACAGAAACATCTTGATACAAATTACACCGTTTAACAGCGCACATTCCAAACGTAACGCAATACGAGACATTAACAAGGCGGTAACGCAACTATACGAGTTCGTAACGAAATAATGATGACGTCACTACGTGATCCTGGTGACGCAAACAAGTTGCGAGCGTGACGGGGGGAGTTAAGATGGCGGGGCGAACAAGTTAGGAGCGGAAGCGTGGCTCTTAGCCAGTATCATTTCCTCCTAATTCTTTCCTCTACCTTTAAAATTACTGACTGCTGAGAAAATGACTGACTGCTGAGTTTCTTGCGGCGTTTCTTCTCAGCAGTGTCTCCTCTTGGGAAGCGCTGGTAGATTCTTGGCGTGTAAAAGTGCCCATACGGCCTACTTACTGAATAAATGAATGAATGTCTTTTATCTTTTTTATCTTACGAAAATTGAACAAATAGCCAGTGCTACAAATTTTTCTTTGTTATTGCGCAAAATATATGGGATTCTCGTGCTTTGCGATAAACCGCGTGACAACTTGTCATCTCATACGCTTTGAGTGAGGGGTACAAAAGAAAAACGTTAGTATTCGATTCCCATCTTGTATGTAGGTATGTATGTATGTATGTATGTAAACACTATATTGTACAAACAAGAGATAACAATTATAAAATAGACAAAAATATAACAGGAATGTACTAAGGCGAACTTATCCCTTTAAGGGATCTTGTCAAGGGGTGGCAACGGTGAATTCGTTTCTCTTGATTATTGAACTAAAATTCTCAAATGAATATTATTTTCAACCCACTAAGGCACTTCGATTAATACTTTGTTGGCATTGCAAAGCATTTCTTTAGTTTTTAATAAGTAATTACGATCATGATGAAACTGATTTTCTATATACCCGTAGCAAACTATTCATTTATGGTATCACCGGTTGTCTTCACTCCACACTGGAACATAACGATGTAAACAACTGCTGCCTGGTAATAAGTTAAAAGATAAAATGGTGGTAGCGTTCCAAACGGAACCTTAACAAGGTCCTACCACCGGGTGTCGCTCGTAATCCCTAACAACGCTTATCGTAACACATCGTTTGTCCGAATTTTCATTTGCCCTAAACTGGTTTTCAGATGAGTCTGTCAAGTTTTTTAAGTTTGACAATAGGGTATTAAATTGGTTTTTTAGTAACAACAGATAAACATTATAAAAATACCTAGGAAAACATCAAACTTTTATTTATATTTTCTACTTTAGGATTTTTAAATTCATAAAATCCAACAATAAATACTTTGATTGTGACGTCACAAGATAGTAAATGTAAATTCCATAGTAACGGAGCGTTCTTGATGTTTCATAAAAAGAAGCTGATTTGACTTTCGTCAAATACCGCATTGTATCTGCGGTTCGGTAAGGTTAGCGTTGTATTACAACACTAAAAAGCTGTAAAATTTAAGCGGAAATGGCATTAGGATAAACGAAAATTCGAACATACGATGCATTAGTACAAATGACAATTAGGGATCCCATAGCGGAACCCCTTCAACTACTAAACCTTGATCTGCAATCTTTCTAAATCTCCCGCTAATCGCCTATAACTTGTGCCCTGTATACCGCATTGCAACGCGATACCCTCTCGAACAACTCGTAAAACAGTAAACACGCAGTAACGCTCCGTTACAAATTAGACAGGTGAGCAGATACCTTTAGCGAGCGGAGTTAGTGCGTAAGTTGATTGTGTGGTGAATACTTAAGTACAGTGAGTGCGAGTGGGTACGCAGTGTTGTTCTCATAGATGTAGGAAAACATAGATCCCGAGTAGCCAAATGTCAAGTTTACCACCTTTTCTTCTGTGTACAATACAGCTTGTAGCCAATATTATTGATAAGACACACATCACTCACTGCTAAACTTAGGCACACACTAACACACCTAAAAAATGGTACACTTTTGAAATTCAATCGAAAGCGGTCATATATAAAGACTCTTTAACGAAGGGCATTTGTAACGGGTGTGAAGAGTACTATTATATTAGTCATTTTTATACTCCCTCTATGATTTCCTACCTCTATGGTTATTCTCTAAAGCTGGGTACTCACTAGTGAGCTGTAACTGTTACAGCAGCTGTTACAATAACGAGCTTCTAGTGGAGAACAGCGTCGCTATTGCCTAACGCACTGCTGCACATTATTATCGACGGAAACTGCGATTCTCTGCCTTAAGCATACCGTCCAGTATTACACTGATAGCAAGACACCTGTTTATGCCTGTTTCTTGGACCTGTCGAAGGCTTTCGACCTAGTCTCATACGACGTATTGTGGGGTAAGCTGGAGAGGGACACCAGTACGCCGAGGGGTGTGGTTAGCCTGTTCCGCTACTGGTACGGAAACCAGACTAACCAAGTGAGATGGGGCGGCTCGTACTCGGGCGTGTACAGGATGGAATGTGGGGTAAGGCAGGTGGGGTTGAGCTCGCCTAGACTTTTCAACTTGTACATGGACGAACTGATTGCCCGGCTCAGCAGTACTGGTATCGGATGCTCTATCGGGGGGGTAACAATAAATAACATTAGCTACGCCGATGATATGGTGCTGCTGTGCCCGGCGATCAGCGCCCTTGTCAGGCTTATTCGTATTTGTGAGGAATAAGCGGTGGCCCATGGCCTAAGGTACAACGCGACTAAGAGTGAGCTGATGGTATTTAAAGCCGGTAACAAGGCAATAAATACAGTACCAACGGTCCATTTGTGTGGAGCTCCTCTTAAGAGAGTATCTCGGTTTAAGTACCTTGGGCACTGGGTCACTGAGGATCTCAGAGATGACCTGGATGTTGAGAGGGAACGCAGGGCATTGGCGGTGCGGTCAAATATGCTGTCCCGCAGGTTTGCGCGTTGTGATAGGAACGTCAAGACGACTCTCTTTAGAGCGTTTTGTCAGACCTTCTATACGTGCAGCCTGTGGGCTAATTGCTCTAAGAAGACATTGAATGCCCTGCGTGTCCAATATAACAACAGTTTTAGGTTGCTGATGGGCTTGCCCCGTTTTTGTAGCGCTTCTGGCATGTTCGCGGTGGCGCGGATTGATAGCTTTGGCGCCGTGATGTGGAAGCGGGCTACGTCGGCGTGGTGTCGCGTGCGGGACACTCCCAACAGCATCCTGCAGCTGGTCTGGGCCTCGCCTGCCAGCGGTTTCCTAGCCCATTGGGACTCCATTCATATGGAGTCCAGAGCTAATATATATAGGTTTTTTTTAATATTTACATTGTGTGTTACTAACGTAGTTTTATAACTAACCCTCTATGGACTCATGTCTGAAATAAAAAATTGAATTGAATTGAATTGAATAATTGGAAATCTTAAAAATTGGCCTGAGTCACCTGAAAACCAGTTTAGGGCAAGTGAAAATTCGGACAAATGATGTGTTAGGACAAAATTCTGAGGGACACCCATATTAGTTACATCCATCAAAGTTGATACTAACAACAGCAAGTTCTTTAGAGATTCAACTACTATCTTAGTTGGTGTATCTAACGTCCTGAGGCTCGTATCAAATCAATACGCTTATACATTAAAATCACAATCTTGTTAGTGTCACAGTTTTTTTAATACAGCGAGCCTTACGCGTAACTGTTGCACGTAAAATCGTGATGTGTACGCGGCTCGCGAGCCTGAGGGGCTATTGCTTAACGCACTCTCAATCGCAACTGTTTTCATTTTGAAAATCGAAGGCTTGTCTGCATACAAAATGAAAACAATTGTTCCGCTTTGAAGCCAATTGATATTGCGAATAATTACGATTAGAGATTCCATAGGGGAACCAACTAAATATATTGTATTAATTTTTTGACAACTAAGTAAAAATCTCTCTCGATTGGCTCTCATTTTTTTTAATGGAATAAATTACTATCATTCATTTGGTCGCACTATCGTAATTAGACTTAAAAGTGATTTTTTAGTTATATAAAGACTGATAGGGGATTCTGTACGGACCCCATCCCCACCCTCAAACAGCCAAGGGATACATTTCAATATGTTGCGCATGTAACAAAGTACAAAATAACTATTTTTAATACCTAGCAAAATAAAATTGATGGGGTTAGGTTACTGAAAAGAAAGGTTTCGGCATCAATGTGTTTATTTTCAAATTCGATACAATACGATTACGATTTTCCAAATACTTATTCATTATATAATGGCGATCGACTGCAATAATATTGTTAAAAATATATATATATTGCCACGATCTATTCTATAGGCCGTTATCACACGACAATGTTTAACCATCCTAGCAAAGCAAGGGTGATTTAGTTCTTGTGTCATTATAGCATTTTTAAAGAAGATAAAAAAAGATAAAAGATGTTTATTCAGTAAGTAGGCCGCACGGGCGCTTTTACACGTCAAAAATCTACCAGCGCTTCGCAAGAGACCACTGCTGAGAAGAAGCGCCGCAAGAAACTCAACAGTTAGTCGTTTTTTTAAATATAGGTACAATTTTAAAACTTAACCTAGCATTATATAAAACAATGAATCTAACATACGATAAGAAATAAATGTATTCACGCGTAGTTGAGCAGGAAAATGTGTCAAAACTCTGAGTTTTCTCCAGAACCAGAAATTATACTTAACTATGATGGTGTAATACAACTACATAAAAAGTTTCGATACATTCTCCTACAGAAACCGTGTCCCCTAGACAATATACAATGTTTACATATTTCTTACGATGAAGTTATTATTAAGTAAGTATTTATCTAGAGTGAAACAGTTTTCTTTTCATTTATTCATTCGCAATTGTAAAGTGGCATATTTTTAATATGTGTTTGGGTTTTATGTTTCAAAACTTGGTAGTTTATTGTTATTGTCGTTTTATAGCTGTTTTAATATTTTATTTGGTTGTAATTTTCTTTCTTATTTTATTATTGTTTTGAAAGTGAGGCACTGTGGTGCAGACATAAGATGCAAAGGTGATCCATCACTTACTTATACAGGGTGTTAACGGGGTCGTGATACAAGTGATCACCTCTGTGTTCTGCCAGCGAATATGAGCAACTTTCCCTATGGAACCAGCTTGGAAATCGGGAAAAAAAATCAGCTGTTTCATAGAACAAGAACAGGGGTTTTTTTTTCCCGATTTCCAAGCTAGTTCCATAGGGAAAGTTGCTCATATTCGCGGGCAGAACACAGAGGTGATCACTTGTATGACGACCCCGTTAACACCCTGTATAACGACATTGACTCAATCAGCTATTTAATGTTAATACAACTCATTCTACATCAAACTTTCCAGGTTAATTAAGTACTTTAAGCTACGTATTCCGAAGAGTAATAATTACAAATAAACCTAAATCCAAATTATCCATCTTCTTTATCTTCTTTACATAGTATAAAAGGAAGTCTCTTCCACTGACTGTTCGCTTAAACCTTTTAAACCACTCAACGGATTTTAATGCAGTTTTCAGCAATAGATAGAGTGATTCAAGAGAAAGGTTTATGATTCTACTTTATTCTACTTTATGTGCGGTTGTTACAGAAAACTCATATAAACCGAAGCGAAGCGAGGGCGGATCGCTAGTTTAATATTAGCTCAGAACATAGGACCACAAAATCTGCCCTCCTAAACGAAAAAGCAGTATCTTAAATTCAATCACCAAAGCAGATTCAATTATTTATCGTAAATAATAAGGTTGAAATTACTACACGAAGTTTTTCTTAGTTACTGCGTTTTACGGCAGAAATTATATTCGGAAACATAACATAACACAGAACTTTAAACTGTTCCCGAAGTTGATCTACTTATACCAGCCTGAATTAAAGCTTTCAATTAAATAATACTTTTATTTATATTCTAACCGCCTTACTTATAAACGTGGCATAACCGTGGAGTAGCTAAACCATGCTTTGTCCTTATCTGTCATTGTGACATTTAAATTTGACAGATAAGGACAAAGCATGGTTTAGCTACTCCACGGTAATTCCACGTGTATAAGTAAGGCGGCATAACTACAACGATAAAGTAAAAACGATTAAGAATATAAAATGGTTAACTTTAACGTTGACTAAAATGCCATCAATAGACATAAAGCTATTGACAACCAAAGGCGACATCATACTTTCATAGAAAAGGGAAACCGTAGGCCCTTTACGGGTTAATTATTATCCCAAACTAACCCTTTGGATCAAAAGGACCCCCCGTGGAGAAGTTATTTTGAAACTGAGATTTATTTTACATTCATGGCTGGTTTGTTTTAATGTTTGGTATGGTTAATTTGTGTAAAATTATGATAGTGGATTTTGGGCAAAATTGTGCCAAAACTATGTTTAATAAATCGGTATTATTATTTAAAAATGAATCCCTGTTGGAGATAAAGGTGAGGGAAACGGTAATTTTTTTGTACATTTTTAAATACAAATAAAAAATTACATGACAATTTAAAAAAAAACAATAGTTTTGGAATGTGCAGATGTTGATTGATGTGTTTTAATAGCATTTATAGTTGGTGAGAAAACCTGTTATGACATACAAACTTTATAAAACCTTAAAAAGGTTTGGGTAGGTTAGGTTAGGTTAGGCTCATAAGGCTAAGGTTAGGTTAGGTGAAATATAAAGTTTTTCGTAATCATACTGATGTCAATAAAGCTGTTTAAACGGATTAAACCTTCCAATATTTTAACCTTTTTTATCATCAACCGCTGAAAAGTGAACGTTTCATCGGAAAATTATAGGTTTTAGGCTGCGCCCACACCGCTGCTTAACGGTGCGTATATTACGGTGCGTCAAAAACGTCGCCATGTTGTTACTATGGCCCCGTCTTTTGTTTACGCAACGACACCGTAATATACGCACCGTTAAGCTCCGGTGTGGGCGCAGCCTTATTAAATAAAGACGTAAATAAACAATCTTAAAGATAAAGATAAGATAAGATAAAGGTGACAATCTTACACCAATTGACCTAGTCCCAAACTAAGCTCTATTCTTGTACTATGGGTACTAGACAACGATATAAATACTTATATACTTAAATACATAGAAACATCCATGACTCAGGAACAAACATTCGCGCTCATCACACAAATATCTGCCCTTACCGGGATTCGAACCCAGGACCGCTAGCTACGTAGGCAGGGTCACTACCCACTAGGCCAGCGCGTCGTCAATCTCGTCGTTTTTCTGTCAATATCATGGTTAAACAGCGGTTGTACCCTACAAGTTGTCAAAAGTTGCCCCTCAAATTCCGGGACCTTGTAGTGACCCTGTCTACGAAGATAGAAGCGGCCATTACCGTTAGGTAAATAAGAGCTATAGTAACGTTAACGATACGATAACACATCAAAAGCATATGGTTTGACCAAGTAGAATAGATGCCCTTTATTCTGTACAGTCTGACTCTACATACCATGTCAATTGTATGGTGTAGCAAACTATTTGAGCACTTTGAATTTTACATAATATATGACGCTGACTGTACATAGCTGTGACTGACGCTGTCTGTATATGGTGTACCAAACTATTTCAGCACTTTGAATGCTACATAACATTATGACGCTTGTTGCGTATGCAACATTTATTCTGTATTATTTTAAAATGTATTTTTTAATTGTTCCAAAAAGGTTTACAATTTATGTATTTAAATTTTATGTAATTAAATTCATTCAATTGTTTTACTATCGTAACTCATAGCCTTTCAGATTTTGACGTAACAAGATATAATAACAAAACGCGGATTTGAGTTTCTTCCTACCACTAAATTTAACGTCTTTGTTAACTTCAAAAATTATGCAAATCACTCTCCTTACCACCGATCTGCTTAGGCACTATTTTGCTACAACCAGTAGGTACCTTTTAAAATACGGTACATTTAAATCGTTTTTTTTTAAAGCTGTTAGGGAATCCTCTCGTCAGCAGTCTGGGTTCCGGCAGCTACAACGCTGACCATATTAATTGTATGGTGTACAGCAGCATTTGAGAACTTCCAAGTGTACTATCAGCCCAATGGAACCCTGACCCACCATAGAACGGTGTCACAGTGACATTATAAAACAATTTGTTTGACACTTCTTATGACTTGAATCATAACGTCTCTGTGACACAGTTCTATGGTGAGTCAAGGTTCCAATGGTCTGATAGTACATAGTTTCCTAGTACAAGATGGATGGAAAATGTAAAATAAAAACACGAAACCAACAAATAATTTGCCTTAACGCGGAGACTTGGAGCCAGTACTAAATAATAGTCTTAAGAATTCTCCTTTTTCTATCGGGAAGTTAACGACAATGAAGAATCGAGTCTTCGCAGGAAAAACTTGAAAAGCCTGATCAATCTTTTAAAGAAAGAACAAGTACCTTTTTTTTAAATAGCTGAAAAACTACGCTCTTATTTAACGTATTTACTGTAGAGTGCTGTAATTAACTTATTACAAAGCTTAAGCTTTCACCATAGTATAAAACAAAGTTGTGTGCTCTAACGATACAAATTATTTGTTATTTCCTGAAATTTTGTTAATTTATCTATCCTTCGGCATTGTCCTTGCTTATTCTACTCCAAGGTTAACTGGAAAAAATTCCATATGGGATAAGTTTGCCTATGTACATTATTTACTTTGATGCAAACATGTCTTGTAATTATTTATGTGCAATAAAGAGTTTACATACATACATAAACTCGCCGTTTAATTTTTAATTCACCCGTCGAGTTGTGTTCTCAAATGTAAGTCCTTAATAGAATATTCGATATCGCTGTTGAATATTTACTTCATTTTTTAAGCCGTGGACATAGTTTTATGAAAGACGTGGTTAGTCTAGTTGGTAGTGAACCTATATAATTATGAAGCTAGCGGTATTAGGTTTAATCTCGATCCTGGTATTTGTGTGACGAGTGCGAATATTATATTCTTGAGTACTGCATGTTTTCATTTCACAAAATTACAAAATATAAGAATATATAATTACTAACTTTAAAAAGAATAAGAGAGAGGAAGAGAAACAAAGAGCTATATCCACCTTTGGACCATATTATAATCTATTAAGGTGATGAAATGGATACATCCCTTTGTAGTCGACTGTACTAGGCAGATAAGAAGTCAATCCTGAAACAATGCACAGACATACTTTTTTGTAGTGCGTAAAGGAATAGGTAATAACAGCATTGTTTGACTGCTGTCAACATTATCGATATTCAAAAACTTCATGGTTGTGCAGTGTCAGGGTTGACACTACGTTACATTTATTTATTAAATTGCTTTAACGAAACCACACAGTAGTTTCAAATGAATCAAAAGCTGTGACTTTCTCATTTGGACCAGTTGGAACTATTATGTCAGCTGCCATTACGCAAATGCAATGCACTATTCATTTGCATGTCAGTAAAGTTAGTCCAGGCTTGGCAGGAACTTTTAGTTTGAACTACACAGTTTCTGGGATTTGTTAATTTTATTTTGGGGTGGCTTAATTATTCGTTTCAAGCAACACGGTTTCATCGTTTACTAGCGACCCGCTCTCGCTTCGCTTCAGTTTATGTGAGTATATCATCCAGAGATTTTTGAATAAACATTTTTCTGGGTCATACATAGATTTAAGTTACCGCTGTCTTCCCTGAGGACATATCCAAGTTAACGTTTTTAAGGAGTAATTTTCTGGCTTAACTCACATCCGCATAAACGGCGTCAGGTCTACTTTAATCCTAGTATATAAAAACACAGCTTATATGCACACGAGCCTTTAACTAGTGACCACAGGAGAGACAACCTTCGAGTTTTGCGAGTGTGTATGACCCTCCTCTTAAATCACTTTATAATTTTTTTTACGGCATAGAGTAGACAAACGAGCACACAGGCCACCTGACCTGATGGTAAGTGGAAACTGTGACCCATAGACATTCGCATTCACAAGACTGCAATGCAATCCTAAGACTGCAAATGCGTTGCCAACCCTGAGGACTAAGACGGAATGCCTCTATGCTAGTCATTTTACCGGCTGTCTTATCCCCAAACCGGAACACAACAATGCGAACACTGCTGTTTGGTGGTAGGTTAATGGATAAGATAATATCTATTGATGAAAACCGCGTTAAATCCGATGTGTAGTTTGAAAAATCTAAGCGTGCATACGTGGTGCATACGGAGGGACTGGCAGCGGGAAACGCGACCACTTTAGACGTGCACTTACAATTTAGTAGCTTAAATCTCGCTCGTATGGGTTCGCTGGATGAACCGCTTAAGAAGAAGCGTTTTAAAGAGCATGGGACCTCTGAGTTTTGTTTTTATATTCCTGTTTTTTCTGACATCATTTTTGCAAGTCGCAATTCTACGTTTTTTTAAATAAATACAGGTTGTTTCCACGGTGTTATTATTTCTGAATACTTAAGAAGGTTTTTTAGATCGCTAAATAATAAATATAATGTTAAGTAGCCTACTTTATTAAAAAAAATCAAAACTGGAAAATGTGACCGAGATTTTTAAGAGCGAAATGATAGAAAATATATTTATATTACGAAAAAAAATGTTTTAAAAAAATACATCTGACAACCAACTTTCGTTTTATTCCATTCGCTTTCTTAGCATTTTCTTAGTATTTTTTTTTACTTTTTCTTCTCAATTTATATTGTATCTGGATGTCATTTTTTTTACAGGGTAGAAAGCAATTAACAACCCAAAGAAAAATCCAACGTACGTAAAATAATTATATGACAGTAACATAAAGCGTATTTTTAATGAAACCACCCAAATTCAAGGTAAATAAATTATGTGTTTCACTCAATAGTAACATGGACTACTTTATAAATTATAAACTATGCTCTACTTTATAAATCATCAATCCATCTATGAAAATGTAGTTCTCACTTTGTTCAATATACATACGTTTGAATTGTTAATGATAAGTTGGAGAGCGGTACTTTAAATGAAGGTTATGGAGCAAAGTAGTAATTATCAGACCTTCTGAATTTAATTCTAGTCAAGGAAGCCCATTAAAAGATAATTATTAATGCTCGTAGTAATATCAATCTATTTTATGTTCGCTTTACTCGAAACAAGTATGCGTCAAATTAATTTTTATGTAGAACTTCTAAAAACTATGATTAAACATTTTGTCACTTAGATATAATTGCGTTGTATCAACATTAACCCCCTTACTTATAAACCTGGAATAAGCTTCGAATAGTTTATGCCATGCTTTGTCCTTATCTGTAATTGTGACATTTGCATCTGACAGAAAGTGACAAAGCATGGCATAAACTATTCCAAGCTTATTCCACGTTTATAAGTAACGGAGAAAGTGTTGTCTGTTGATACTATGTAAACACACATTTTTACTTTACTAGTGTTACTTTGTACTGTATTAGTTAATTGTGGCAACTTCACTGGTCAATGTGTTATGTAAGTTTTTCTGTAATAATCTATTGTTACAAAAAAAAAAAACTCTTTTCATTTTTTATACTTACATCGGAAACTACTTTTTATTCCATACGTCTCGTAATAATCGAAATAATTAGGTAACTTGAAATTTTAATATGCCATTGGTGGAATGCATGCAATAATGTTTTTACAATATTCCAATACATTTAGAATAAATTTAAATGCAACACAATGCTAAAAATACAGCTTTGTGCTAGTGAATCTATAGCTAACTGGAGTGTTATTCTCTCAAAAACAACGGACGGGCGGACGAACCAGCGAAATCGCAGCGGCGAGTTTAAGTAGTCCCTCCAGAGCGAACAAAACACATTTTAGCGCATGCATTTTCAATTAAGCAGCCTTATACGTTCGGTCCATGGGCAGAAACCATGCTGCTAAATTGAAAATGCACGCGCTAAAATATGTTTTCTTCGCACTGACGGGACTACTTAAACTCGCCGCTTGGACATTCACTCGTTCGTACGTCCGACCGTCGTTGTTGAGAGAATCACTACCCTTAAGTGTAAACGGGTCAATATCTAAAATTATATTTATCATTACCACACCATCATAATTAAGTAAAATTTTCATAATTATTTTTCTATTACTTACTACTAATTAGTACTGGGGAAAATTCAGAGTTTTGACACATTTTCCTGCTCAACCACGCGTGAATACATTTAATTCTTATCGTATGTTAGATTCATTGTTTTATATAATGCTAGGTTAAGTATTACAATTGTATATTTAAAAAACGACTTACTTTGAGTTTCTTGCGGTGCTTCTTCTCAGCAGTGGTCTTTTGCGAAGCGCTGGTAGATTTTTGACGTGTGAAAGTGCTCGTGCGGCCTACTTACTGAATAAATATCTTTTATCTTTTTTATTTTTTTTATTAGAGTTAGAAACATAAATAAAACTCTATTCTTACACGGAAATCAAGTTTGAAGGTTCTAAGCGTAATTAGTAACATATCCAAATTTAGAGATAATTGTCTTGAATTACATTCAATATTGGACAGGGTAAGTTTTCATGGCCACGATCCATTATTTGTTCTGAAGGTGAGTTGTTAGGGTTCCGTACCCAAATTTCGTAAAAATGGGACCCTATGACTAAGACTCCGCTGTCCGTCTATCTGTCTGCCTGTATGTCAGTCTGTCTGTCACCAGGCTGTTTCATGACATGACCCGTAAAACCGTGATAGACGGTTGAAATTTTCACAAAATATGTATTTCTTTTGCGTGCCGCTTTAACAACCAATACTAAAAACAGGATCAAATAAATATTAACGGAGGGCCATACAACAAACTTAATTTTTTTGCAGTTTTTTGGTCGGTATTAATAACGGTAACAGGTAGACGCTTGAAATATTCACGTAATATTTAACCGTATGTTAACTTTAAAAATAAATAATCAAAATAAAATAAACATCCTATTCAACAAACGTGATTTTCTGGCCGTTTTCTGCTTTATGTTGTATAGATAATGGTACGGAACCCTTCGTGCGCGACTTCGACTCGCAATTGGCCTTGACCTCTATTTTACTGTATAAAGCCATAATTATCTTGGACATATTTTTTTACTGTTTTTATTTCCGCCTCCATTTAGTGTTAAGTAAATAAGACCTATCGTAATGTTTACAACCATCAATCAAAAGTAATATGGATTATTTAGTAGAACCTTTGTTAATGTTTAAATCCATCAATAAAAGATATTTTTGAACACTTATTTTTTTTTTTATGGCATAGAGAAGACAAACGGGCACACAGGCCACCTGATGGTAAGTGGAAACTGTGACCCATAGACATTTGCATTCACAAGACTGCCATGAAATCCTAAGACTGCAAATGCGTTGCCAACCCTGAGGACTAAGAAGGAATGCCTCTATGCTAGTAATCTCACCGGCTGTCTTATCCCCAAACCGGAACACAACAATGCGAACACTGCTGTTTGGCGGTAGGTTAATGGATAAGATGGTGGTAGCGATCCGGACGGACCCTGCATAAGGTCCTACCACCCGCAAATTGAGTTGGTTGTGACCTTGCCTACGAAGCAAGCGGTCCTGGGTTCGAATCCCGGTAAGGGCAGATGTTTGTTTGATGAATGCGAGTGTTTGTTAGTCTTGGATGTTATCTACGTACTTAAGTATGTATTTCCTTTAAATAATCTAGTATTATCTTTGTGTAGATCCTATAGAACAAGTTTAATGATTAGTTTGGCTAGGTTACTTTGTTTGAGATTGTTACGATATTTCATTTTCTTTGCAATTATTGATGTTTTCAAACAACCAGATACATTTTACAAATAAATAAAACTAGAAAGTCTTAACGTTGAATGCCAGTAAATGCCGGATTCAACAGAAGTCAAGTTATGCTAAGTTTATAAAGTTGTACTATTTACTGTTTTACTTTATGTTGTTTTAGTTTCACAATTATAAACACAAAACGTTTAAAAGCATTTAGGTCCCTTGAGATTAATTAAAACTTGATTATGTTCGTTAAAACTTACATTTCTTTCGAGGGTTCCGTGCCCGAAGGGAGTCCAATGAGACCCTATTAATATATCACCGCTTTCCGTCCGTCTATCCGTCCATCCGTTCGTCCATCCTTATTTTAAACAGCTGTATCTTTGGAACCGTAATGGATTTACGAAATAAATAAAGTAAAATAATAAATGGTGCCTTTTTATTTTTGGTTGTATCGTCAAAACGTAACTATAGAAGCTTAAAATTTGGTATGTTTTTACAACAAATACAAAAAATGGGGAAGTGTGAATCAGGCTCGCGCTAGTTCGATTCGAAATTGAATTCAAATTGGACTGTAATAATACATACTGGTCAAATACGACGGTAAAACTACTTACCTAGTTGAGAATGCACACCCAACAATTAAGTTTACATGTATATGGGTGGATCAACTTTTTGTTGTTGTTATTCTGTCCCGTGTCTCCTGGACAACAGCGAAAGAGTTTCTTAGAAAAAATGTTATAATATATACTTGTAGCACACTCAGAAGAAAGGCCATTAAAGAATGGGTTTGTAATTGCCAATAAAACTGATTTTTAGTGGACTTTATCCATTGAAATCATAGTTTTAAAGAGTGACCCTGGAGACGTCACTATGGCAATGAGGTACTAAGAAAAGTTGATTGACCCATATACGCTCTGACGGGACAACTTAACCTCGTCAATTAATTATTTGTTTGTCGAGTTAAAATAAGAACATGGCAGGAATTGAATATGTCGATAATATGGAATGAGTACACTAGCGAGGACAAGACCTTAAAGAGAAGAAGCGATGCAAGATACTAGATAAATATACGGAAAACCTTTAACCCATATATATTTTGTGCTGTTGATCGTTGTCGAATCAGGAGAAATATTATATGGGTTAAAACAGCTGTTTACAGTAAAGCCAGAATATAATTCTGGTAGTGTATTTCGTTCCTTTACTTTCTCATCTTTGAATCTAATCAAATAATAAGATAGGTAAAGCACTCATGTTCCCTAATGAATAAAAACTACTTTCCTATCTAACTAGGTTGAGAATCCCACTTTGTAAAACAATATTGCTTTCGATATGCTATCGTATTGTCAATATAACGATATCTCTTATTTACGTCAAAACAAAACCCTAACCCTAACCCTAATAGTACCCGTGGAGCGCCTATCAGCTGGCGCAGATGAAAAGTGGGTGACCTGGAAGTCGTTGAATAGACTGAGGACAGGAGTCGGTAGATCCAAAGACAACCTGCAGAAATGGGGTTTTGGGCTGGAACAGGGTGACACTTCTTGCGATTGCGGTGCTCTCCAAACTACTCAGCATAATATGATGCAATGTCCGCGGTGCCCAACCACATGCACTCTTGAAGACCTAATAGGAGCCACTCCCCGAGGGATAGAGGTGGCAAACATTGGCAGTATAGAATATAGGAAAATTGATCCCTTCGCACGAGAAAGAAGATTTACCTAATATACGTAACATGTCAATATGGTTTTACCGAGTAAAAAAGGGTCCCAGAGAGTGTGTAAGCGATAGACAGCTACATTATATTAACACTGGGCCGGTATTCTAAGCGCTAAAAACCATTATTTTCTTTGCCCTATTCCCGTATTGTCAACATTTTGACAGCTCTTATTTCTTTGACAGTAATGGCGGTTGACGTCAAAACACTATCGTAACAGGTCAAATACGATGTGGTTTTTACCGCCGGGAATAGAGGCCTTGATTTTACTCTGTACGTAAGCCGTACCCAAAGAAACTTAATCCAATTCAAATTCATGTTTATTTAACAAGCAAATCACCATAATACTTATGCATCGCAATATCCCTCAAAGCCTGAACTAAACCATTAAGACATTCAAACATCGGACACTCTCTTATTCACCCATCATATTACCCAAATTGTTACGAATCCCCTGAAAATTTATTATTTAAAACAAAATGAAGTGGCTGCGAGCTCTTTGAAGTCGGGATTCTTCGGGAATGTTCGGATGGCGTCGGATTGAAAACCCCTTGTTGCTGATTGCGGTGACTCCAGCAATTTGTTAATGGACGCCATGTTTTTTTTTGTTTGGCACAATTTAGAAGAGAAAGCAGGTTTCTTATCTTATCTTCTTGATGGGGTTCGTTACGGATACACTTCGACCCTATGGGATCTTTTGTGTAATTACCCCTCTTTTAGCTCTTAATCCAATGCAGCCTCCACCCCTTCCGAATAGCGGATAGTGGAGTGCAATGGCAGAGCCTTGAAATCGTTCGGTTCTGGGTAGCCACAACCGAGGGTTTTCATTCTTACTCCGGCGAGGGCGAAAACAGGTTTAATAATACGAACTACAAAAAGATGCCTGTATATTGATGCTTAAACATATTTTACGGCTAATCATGTTCTGATGTTTCTTACTTGTAAGTTTGCTTACCAAAATTGATTTACCGAACCAATACAGAATGAGTTTTATAAACCGTTTTCCGGAAATATCTCGGCCTCATTTATAAAAAAAATTACTTCAAAGTCATGTAATAAAAGTGCTCAATAATGATACAGCAATTTTTTTTTAAAGAAAATGAGCAAAGAATTTACATGCAAAATTACTTTTGAAACTAACCTAAATATATTTTTTGAACACTTTACATGACAAGCTAACTGAATAATAAACGTCAATGCCATTTTTTTTTCATTATTTATTTTTGTCCACAGAATACCATACTAATAATTATAAATTTGAAACTAGTTCACTCTATATGTTGTCATGGTTAAACCGTTAAACCGATCACGATGTAATTTGGAGGCTGATTCCCGGAAAATGCAAACTGCATACCAATTATCGCAGAAAATACAACAATTCCCGAGAGTTACCTAGTTGTTCATGTTTAATAATTAGAGCATTTATTACACCACATGCGCTTCCGTAGACAAAAGAAAAAATACCATAAATAGTGGAGTTGTTATTGAAATCGCTGTCGCTCGTGAGTCGAGCCAACAACTGCAGCCTTTTGTGCAGGAAGTATTTGCGTCTCCCTGCCTCTGTTACGCACCCATTTGCATAGGGCTTGACGAACTCAATCTGGATCACAAAGGCGACAAACACAAAAAAAACACCTTTATTCGGCTTTATTGTTTTTGAAAACAAAAGACATCTCTTTTGTTTCAATTAGAGGTTGGTTAAATGTCTCAGAGCTCGGAATAGGTAGTGCCTATTTACCTAAACTTCGCGGGAGGACGTAACTACGAGTGGTTACAACCAGCAAAAAAAATATCTTATTACTGAATGCGAGATTTTCCGGGATTGACTGTATTACTCTAAAGGCTTAATACATTTAACTTTACTTATAAATCTTGCCATATTGCATATTATTTATTTATTTATCTTGAAATAGCAATCAGTCATTAAAAAATATACTTAATGCATATGAAGGGTGCCTGAAATTGGATCTTTTCTTAGTTGATTTGATAATATCGTATAGAATGTTTTCAATAAAACACTAATTTTTTACGACTGATTGTTATTTCAAGTCAAATAAATAAATAATATGCAATATAACAAGATTTATAAGTAATGTTAATGGTATTAAGCCTTTAGAGTAATACAGTAAATCCCGGGAAATCACGCATTCAATAAAAATAAATGATTATTTTTGCTGGTTGTAACCACTCTTAGTTACGTCCTCCCAAGAAGTTTAGGTAAATAGGCACTACTTATTCCGAGCTTTGGCTCATGCTACTCTACTGATCCATAGTTTCTGGGCCGAGATTGTAGACGGTAAAAACTATATTGTCTTTGACCTGTGCTCGTATTGTCAACGTTTTGACAGCCCTATTTTCTTAACAGTAATGGCGGCCGAATTAAAAACAATACCATGACAGGTCAAAGACGATATCGTTTTTACACGTGGAATAACGACGAGCTACTGCTATTGAGTATCGTTATGTTTTTCCACGTGTAACAACATAACGACACTCAATAGCAGTATTTAGAACACCCTATCTCATCATCATCTGTGAGCATAGGTATTTTGGGTTTGTATTTCTCTCACTCGCTCTCAATTAGAGTGTATGAGAGCGAGTGACGAAAATACAAACCCGAAGCTACTTTTAAGAGCTATCGCACTATACAGTCAACCAATTTGATTCCTAGGCCACTATGGACTTTGTCAACGTGACGTTGTAAACCAAATCATAGGGAGTCTCTTACGTTTTGGTTGACAACGTCACTTTAACATAGTCCAAAGTGGCCTAGAAATCAAATTGGTTGACTGTACCTATATTTACAAATAAATATTTGACTTCATTTTATTTGAAATTGACAGGTTTTATATAAGCTATTAATGGCTGTTACATGACTAATCAGCAATAACTACTGATTAAACTAAACCATTCAATTTCCGAACTTCTATTCAAATACCCCGAACTTAAACCGAATTAAATGCCACTTTGGTTGAACCCACTTATCCAGATGTTTATTACTCGATAACGTGAAATAAATTAGGAGGCAGCACGCGACGGTTTTTATAGCTCAGTTAAGTTGAGAGTTCTGAGCACTTGAGAACACTTTTATGGACAGTTTTTTACTATCTATGAAAACAATGATTTTATATCCCGATCTATGTGGTGGAACTCTCACTATTTTTCCAGGCGAAACAGTCATATTAACACGAACCAGAAGGATTGATACCAAAAATTTGCTTGCAAAGAAAGATTTTTTCCTTTTTTTACAATAAATAAAGTTCAGATAAAAACCAACCAAAAATTCTCAATATATTCAAAACTCAGAAGCTCTATTGTGTGTATGGTCACGAACGTTAATTTGGGAACCATTTCAAGAGTAAGTTTCTGCCAAAATTTTCATTTTTGGACAAGCTTTTTTTGCTGACTGTACTTTTTTTGCACAGTCGTCATCTACTTGTCAAGACGATTCTAACGAGCCCTAACACGACGGGTTTATCTTGTATAATGTGGAGTTCCTATGGCCACCCTGAGTCTCCATCATCAGACCAGCTCGATGGTACAATATTATTGTATTGTCATCAGAACTAAAGGCGTATGCAAATTTTCAGCTTCATCGGAAACCGGGAAGCGGGTCAAATTTAACTTGCAAGATTTGACCCTTACATACTCGTACATACATACATTGCAAGTTAAATAAAAGCTTTTCAAAATATGTTTGAAGTCGTCAATGTCATTAGAGATGTCAAATCATTTGTAACTTTAAGGAAACTCAACGTTACGGTTCAAGAATGCCAGATTGACTTTGGACCTACAAAATTTAATCTCGTGACTGTATTTGTACAGTCAACCAACTTGATTTCTAGGCCACTTTGGACTATGTTAAAGTGACGTTGTCAACCAAAACGTAAGCGACTCCCTATGATTTGGTTTACAACGTCACGTTGACAAAGTTCATAGTGGCCTAGGAATCAAATTGGTTGACTGTACCTTATGGGATCTGTGACCCATAGACAGTTTCATTCTGAGACTTAACAGTAATGGTGGGCGAGTATAAATTAATACCATAACACGTCAAAGGCAATATGGTTTTTCATAGTAGAATAAACGTCCTGATATGAACCATTCAGTTTCAAATAAACATTATTCCTAGTATAACGCGCTTCTAGATAAACCTCTTAACCTTGACACAGAAACTTGGAGCATAATGGAGACTTCAATCTCCGTTAGAATAAGTTATGCTCGTGGTCTAGACTAGATTTATTTTTATTCCAATATCGCCACATGACTAAAGATGGGATAAATTACCATGCTATGTTTTTATTTGGAAACCACAAGCAACAAGCAAGGCTTTATAGACAAGGGTGCGCTTCAATCAATCTTAAACAATATTTCGCTCATTGAATACAAAACGGACACATTTCAAAATAATTAGCACTTCCATTAAAATCGTATTCCAACAGCTTCTAGTTTAAATGCAACACTGACTCATTTTGGATTGTGTCCGTTTTGTATTCAATGAATGATTTGCATAATTTCATTTTACCATAATAAGCAGAGTCTATGTGCAATACGAAACAAGGCTTGTGAAAATAATAATTTATCTTTGAATAACCACGTTATTTTTTGATGGTCACATGTCTAACCTAACCTACCTATAATATGTTCCAATTGAAATTGGTAAAGATGTAAACACAAGCAAACGAACCTATTTACCATTATTACTCGATAATTACATGCTTTTATAGTTCAAGTGAGGTTTTAGCAATTATTTATACACTTGATTGAATATCAAATAAATAAATGTATGTAATTTTAAATAAAAACACGCTTGATAAATATTTGAGGTTATGTGACAAACAGTCCTAATTTGTTTACATCTTTGGCAATTTCAATTGACAGACTATAACCCATACTGAGAGCAATAAGTTTTCAGCAGAAATTAACTTTCGATGACATTAAATTAGATCAAATGAATGTCGGTGGTTCAAGGGGATCCCGGAAATAATACAAAACTATTTCACATTAACCATTATTCCGCGAACAAACCCACCACAATTAGTTTTCAAATGCATTAAATGCGTTATTCATTAAATATGCGTCGTGCGGTCGCCTGATAAGCGCATGTCACATGCGTTTATTGCAATAATTATTTGTATTTAGGGAGACATTATTTTAGTGAACGCGGCAGGCCATAATGTTAGTGGTTGATCAAAATATTGACGTGACACCAATTATGATAAATATTCATATTTTGAGTGATTATTATTGACATTTTTAGTAGTTAAGTAGTATTTTTAGGGTTCCGTACCAAAAATGGCAAAAATTAAACCCTTTGTTTCATCATGTCCGTCCGTATATCACAGGCACTTATACTCAAAATCTACAAGAGGTACCTACACTGATATCATTTGGATTAAAGGTGTCTTGTAGAAGCCGCTACTTAGTTTGGTAGTTAAATAACAGAAATATTGCTAGGGGACGCACTTAATATTTGTAACAAAAGAAAAACATAATACATTTGTGGCACATATTTCAACCGTTCTTTTAAAAACGCTTTAAGGTTATCAAGCAGTTTTTTGATTAGGTAAATATTTTCAGAAACATTCACTTCAAAAGTTGCAAAAATTGTGTCCCCCTTTTATCTTTTAAACCATGAATCACTAAGACAACGCGAAATTAATATTTTCAGCGAAAACTTTTTTCAACATGATCGGATATACCGTTTTTGAGTAATTGCCGAATAACTGCACTTCTCAACAAAAGGACGTTAAAAAAAAACTTCCAAATTCAAATTGCCCAGGATAGTAATCAGTTAATTTTATGAAATATGAGTATTGCCATATTTAATTATTCTCACTAATACACTAGTAAACATCTTAGTCTGATTGTGCAAAATGTGGTTACAGAATTATCAACAAGTTTTTACAGTTTTTGGTAATTCTGTAGCTCTGCCTACCCCACTCTGGGAATGAAGAATTTCTCGTTTAGTAAGATTAATCTTAAAAAGTATTAAGTAGTGTCCTCCACGAATCATTCTTTATCATCCTGTATATTTTCTACCGTTGACTGAACAAGTGACGTCATAAGTCATAACATTGAAATATTGTACTGCGATAAACAAAAGAACAATAACGTTTTCGTAAATGCTTCTACAATATTTGAAAGACAGACCATTAAAAACGCAAATCCCTATGCTTATAAAGCTGAGCTCTAAGCTCTAAGATAAAGAAAAGTCACAGCGATAGATCTCAAAGTGGATACAGCTTGAACGGTGGAGATTTATACAATGAAATATACCTGGAAACCGCAAGAGGCCAGGGAAGTTAAGTCTCTTGGGAATTATTTGTTTTTGTGTCATCAACTCATGTGTTTGTCTTTGTATACAGGGGGATTGGTTGTTTCGTTACATTTCTTAAGGGTATAACTAAATTTGTTTTTCCTGTGGTCAATAATTAAAGGGCTGCGGTTCAGCCAGAAAGTTAGGCCTTAATAACGTTAATTTCTGGTATGTCCACAGGAAAGACGCGAACCTAAATCTGTGTACGTACGCGAACAAAAAACATGTATTGCAATGCACTTAGCCATTAGAAAACAATTCCCAGTAGAGGCAAATAATTGGTGTTGAGCGCGAGTATTTGTTTCTCTTTGATACCATCATATTGTATTTTCATTGTATTTATATAATACGGTTCAGATCTCACCCCATTCCATTAACAGGAAATGGTTCAAATTGACTTGCAAGATTTGACCTCAACTGACATACATAAAAAGCTTCCAATATCGAAAATACGCAATACTCGGTATCAAAGACCTTTTTAGAGTACCGTAGCCAAATGGCAAAAAATTGAATCCTGATGGATTCGTCATGTCTGTCTGTCTGTCCGTATGTCACAGCCACTTTTTTTCCGAAACTATAAGAACTATACTGTTGAAACTTGGTAAGTAGATGTATTCTGTGAAGCGCATTATAACAAATAGAAAAAAAAAACAGTCAGATTTGGGGGTTCCCCATACTTAGAACTGAAACTTATTTTTTTACATCAAACCCATACGTATTCTATGGATAGGTCTTTAAAAATTATATTAGGTTTCAAAAAAAAAAACTTAACTGAATAGTTTGCGCGAGAGACACTAATTCCAAAGTGGTAAAATGTGTGTACCGCTCCCTGTAACTTCTAAACTAAGAGTAAAGATAAAACTAAAAAAAAAATGTACATTACCATGCAAACTTCCCCTGAAAATTGGTTTGAACGAGATCTAGTAAGTAGTTTTTTTTAATACGTCCGTAAACTGCAATTTACTTTTCATTCAATCAACTCAAATATAAAAAAAAGACATTAATCTCATATACATTAACAACGAACTGCAAGAACTTTTATATTATGTTACTTGTTACGGAACCCTTCATGGGCGAGCCCGACTCGCGCTTGGCCGCTTTTTTATAGTGATGAACTGGAGTCCAAGTTTATCAGATATTCCAGACTTTCAGGAGCACTCTTCAACAAATCCCCCCGGCCATCATACTCGTATGTTGTCGTAAAACAAACCCACCCTTAATCCGGCCATACCCAAAGTAAAACTCATTCCACAAACTCCAAGAAGCTTATTCTGGAAGTAGACCGAAAAAGTCGTTATTTTCTTTACCCACTAGTTTCTGTTAACGAGGTTTTTAACATTAAGGCTCGTCAGCTGATGTCTTAAGCAAGAGATGCTACTTAATATATAAGAATTATTTATTTATTGCATTTTGCACAAAATAATCTTACTTCCAAGTACAACCCTGTTAGGGTATTGCAAAGCGTAATTTAAACAACATAAAACTTCTCTGTTTTTTAATAAAAAAATATATATACTAATCAGGGTAGCAATTAACACATATTAATGTTAACAATTTAAACATTCACTATATAGGTATATACCTACATTTATGAGCTTGACTATGATATTGTTCTTTTTTTTTAAATAGTTATTTTAAATTGTCAGTCATAAATTTTTCAACAGAGTAATAACATTTTTTGATGAGATTTTTTCTTAGTTTTTTTTATAAATAAATGAGCTTTTTTAAAAAAAAAAAAACAGGTATTTTGTTATACTTATATCCATATGAACCGGTAGTATGGGCTATTCTTATAAATACTGAGTTTTAAATAGGTTAAATAATTAAATAGGTTATTGGTTTAAACGAATTTCTATGATAAAACCCAGTCAGGTGCGAATCGAATTCATGCACTGAGGATTCCGTACCGCCGCACAGGGCTAGTATTCTAGGCGCTAAAACGATATCGTATTGTCAAAGTTTTGATAGCTCTTATTTCCTTGACAGTAACGACAGTCGATGTCAAAACAATGCCGTAACAGGTCAAATACGATATGGTTTTTACCGCCGCAAATAGAGACCCGCTGTGCTATTGTCTAAGGGCCTGATGTTTGATCAGTAGTTAAACTAACTAATTGTTAAATTTTGAAAAAGGAATTGAAAATTTGACACATCTCCTTGAGATTACTTCAAATTCTCGATTCCTTTTTCAAATTTTAACAATTAGTTAGTTTAACTACTGATCAAACAACAGGGCCTAACACACTCGCAATCTCAATTGGCTTTAATGCAGACAAGCCTTCGATTTTCAAATTGAAAACAATTGCTATTACGAGTGCATTAGACAATAGTGACGCCGGTAGGGAGTACTTATGTATACGATTTGAATTCGATTTTGAATCGAATTAGCACGAGCCCATCTCATACTTAATTAGTGTAAATGTGTAAGAAAAAACCGCTACCAACAATGTTATGCGTTCCAACAAGATACCCATGAAATAACCCCTACTAACTAAATGTCACTGCATCTGAACAACAACAAATCAGACATAAATCGAATTCGAATCACAATCGAGCGCTAATTTGACGAGCTGTCATAATGCTCTAGAATCAGTTTGTCAGGGACTCGCTGACAGAACATTGAATAATCTAGCGCGATCCTGTGATTGATTTTGTATGCCGTCATATAACTCATTCAAGTTATGTCAGGTCAGGAAAGCAAACGTCATCATTATATCGGGGTTAGGTAGGTATCGTTGGATAAACGTTATAGATAATATATTTTAAAGACAAATATTATGGATGTGATCTGATATGTATGTACAGTCACCCAATAAAAATGTTGAGCATGCTTAGAACTTTGTCACTGCGACTGCCATCGTCGGCTAAAGTGTCAAACGTCGTAACTCCATTTTTTTTTCAAAATTACATTTTGATACCATTTTATTACTAATTTCTGAATGCTTCCAATGGCAAAACTGCTAAATCCTTTAAAAAAGCAGTTTCAGTTTAAAATGTGAAACAGAAATCCACGTAACTCCGGGCCGCCATGTTTGGTGGTGAAGTTTTTTGTGTCTCCTGTAAAATTTGGTCTGAAGGAGTTACGAGGTTTGACACTTTAGCCGACGCATTGCTACTGTCATTCATATGTAGCTGTCTCAATCAACTTTAGTAACCACCGATAAGCTAATTGAGAAAGCAAGATCAATACAAACTTATCCGACAAAAAACGACGGCAAAACATTATTCACTACGTCGGTAATAGTCTGTGACCACTTGGAAGGTGTTTCGGGTTTGTACTTCCTTCTGACTCGCTCTTAATAAGAGCGTATGAGAGCGAGTGAGAGGCAAGTACAAACCCGAAGCATCTTCTTAGAACTATCGCACTGTAGTTGTTGATAGTGCACTAAAATGCTTTACATTGTCGTTGGTCCTACAACTTTTAACCTAAATTAATAATAAAAGTCAGTCTTACAACTCAATTGACCTAGTCCCAAACTAAGCTTATAATATAATTTAGTTTTAACTATTCATTTCTTTATTAGCATTGAATAAACTTATAATGTTAATTTAAACCATGTTTCATAAATGTAATTTATGATACTTCAGACTCAAATTGAGCAAATGTGACTTACAATGAACGAACATACAGATAGGCAGCATAAGCTGAATAGGAGTGTTGTTAGTACCTTTCTGGTGGTGCGATGAAATAAAAATAATAATCATAAGGTGAGAGTTAACTTTACGTGTACACACACACATAAAACACACATTCACACTCATACACTCAAACACATACAGACAAATACACACACACAAATTAGGCTTCGCCTAGTGTAGGTGTCACAAGCAAGTATTTTTCCTTCCTGTCACTTATTCTATAACTAACATAATCCCTCTTTAACTACATACCATCACTGCTTTATTAATAAATAATTTATTTTAATTTTGTTTTTTTTGACACAATGTAAACAATTTACCAACGGACAAAAACTATACCTAACCAACTAAATAACTGTATCATTATTCTACAACACCCTATAACATGTATACCAACCTAATCAACTATAAAATAGCCTAAGCGAAAATAGTTTCCCTATTAATTTGCACTCTAATACAATTACTTTAGAGCACAAATAATTTAGTATATTTGTAGTATGATGATGAGCATTGTTCTTATGTTCAATTCTCTGTGCTGTCGGCAAAGGGAACAATGGAAGACCCTTTAGTGTTTCAGATACAGTGTGATTATATTATATTATGAGGGACAGGCACTGAAACTATTGCATGTTTGGGTACTATAAAACAAGGCGTAGATCATGTATGTGTTATTTATTTAAGACCTTTGACCTGGTTAGGTTTAGTTTAACAATAGATCCCGAAGGCCGTTAAAAGTGTCAATTTAATGATGATTTTTTTATTTATGTATGTACCTTAAAACTACACAACTATGGTCCTAACTTGCAACAATAGTCCCATTTTCCACATAACATTATTCTAAAATATGATACCTTACTGCTATTATTACTAGGTATATGTAATGTTTGCCCTAAAATCAATAGCTCTAAACTCTAGCTATAGCTAAAGCTATCGTATTTTTAAAATAATATGATAATTAAATTGGAATATTGTTGTAGGCCAGGACCATAGTAGTTTTACGGTACCCGTCGTAAAACGAAAAAAACTACATCAGGAAGCGATTCGTTTCCCACTTCTCCTCACTTCGCGTTAGAGACTCTTTTTGCTTCTTTGCTTCTCTGTACTACTACAGGATGATTTGAAATATCACATTCCTATTATAGTTTTAAGTATGTAAGCTCTTAGCTTTGTTTGTGTCGTTACATCTTATCTCGATTGTAATATTTTTATTAAACTTTTTTTTTTTTGCTTTTGCCTAAAAGAAAATTTGCTATAAATTATATAGCATAATTACGATATAAAAGAAAGAAGACCTTAAACACAGTTCAATAGAAGTTTAAGTAGCTTTACAAGCATAGATCGGAAATTCGGATAGATATTTACCTAAAGCTGGCAAAATTCCGGTAAAAGTTAAGGAAACATGGCGTCGACTTGTTAAAATATTATCTTAATAAAATAAGTTCCAAATTTCCGGGATTCTACAAAACGTTTGTATTAATTATTTTACATTCAATACTTGAATATGAGTTTAAGCTGGAGTCATTTGTTTATTTATAATTTCTGGGAATTTTGTTATTAAATGAGAACTGAGTCCGCTTCTATACAACTAAACGACAACGCCACCTGAGACTGAGGTCAGACGAAACCCATTATAGGTTTTAAAAAAAACTAGTAGAATTTCCGATCCCTGTTAATAAGTTTAAATATGTTACGTTTAAGTAATAGTCTTAACTTCGTTGCACTATTCGATTATAAAATGAGTAAGATTGTATTCAAATGTATTTCAATTAATTTTAATATCATCTCAAAAGAAGAAACCTAAGTTTAAAAAAAGCAAACATTTAACAAAAATAGGGGAAATCAGATATAAAATTTATTTTGTGATATCAATCTTTAGGTCCTGTTCATATAATATAGTAGTTATTTTGTAAGGTACCTATTTGTAAATTATTGCCTCAATTAAATGTTTTTTATTCTATTCTATTTAATATATACCTGTTAAATGGTCTTGCTTATAATTCATAATAGATTTGTTTAAATAAAAAACAAAGCTTATTTCTTTACAAACCGAACCAGTGTTTTATGTCTGTGAGATACGTAAAGTTACATGTTGTACAGCTGACAAGGACAATCATACAAAGAATTATAATTTTAGCGCAGCAGTGGACTTCTCAAACACGTAAGTCAATATTATTATTATTTTCTTCTTTTTATGTAAATGATCTCTGATAACAAAAACTTTCTAAGTGTCTTTTTTTTGTACAAACATCCAAAGTGTAAAATTTCATAATTTCGGTTCAAGTAACGTAAAGTTAAAGTACCAACGGGAAGATAATATTTTCGTTTTAGGGCAAATTTTAACGGTTTTTGAATTTACTATTAAAAATCATAAAAATTTACATAAATATGCTCATAGACTTTATAAAATATCATAAATTACTAAATATTCATTTATTTTTAAAATATCAAATATTATAGTTTCCGCGCAATTATATAGGTATTTACTTTTACTAAAAAAATATATATAAGCGAAAACAATCAGTTTTTAATCTTTAACATGTTTTCAACATATATTAATAAATATATATATATTAGGCGATAAAAATAACTAAACCTGTACCATAAAAAAAAGTTAACTTTAACGAAATAATTAAAAAATAAGCTCAATATTTTTTTACGACTTACTATACATACCTATTAAAAG
Source organism: Acleris laterana (assembly GCA_963966035.1). NCBI lineage: Eukaryota > Metazoa > Arthropoda > Insecta > Lepidoptera > Tortricidae > Acleris > Acleris laterana. The sequence goes on along the minus strand of OZ014456.1, from coordinate 2,831,395 downwards.
ATACGTATAGACAACACGACAACGATTTAATCTCAAATAATATGCCTTTCTTAATAAGTTCTGGAAAGTGTTTATTTCTGTTAACGATTAATTGCAAGGTTTAATTTTAATTTCTTCGTTATATTTTATTAATTACTTTAATAACATACTAAATTTCAGCTAAAAATCACTTGTACACCCTTAACAATAAAATCAATTCCGTCTTTACAAACACGTCCTGTATTAATCAACATAAGATAAATTACAACACGACCGTTCTCAGACATATAATAACCTAAAAACGCGGGTAGACAAGACACTGAATGTTTGGACCATATTCGGCTTGAAATAAAGCGTATTTTTCTACAGAACTTACTAACTAAATTACCTTAAATGTTTTTATTTAGACACCAACACACTCGTACCTTTATAAGTACATCCACGCACACACTCACAACACAGATCTATCTCATCACAGGCACTTCGTTCCGTCTGTAGAGGGGCTACGCCGTAGCGTGCGCTACGGGCTACGCGCCGGGCTCGACTGCCGTAACCCCTCCCCGCGCCGCCCGGGCTTATAGATATTTTCATCTATTATTTTTTGAGGTTTGAGCGATTGTTTTTTTTATAGATGTATGATGGGAGCGTTTAGTTGTAGTATTTTTTATACTGTCTTTGAATTGATTTAATTTAATCCTACTAATGTTATGAATGTGAATGTTTGTCTGTGTGTATATTTTGATATTCCGTCACGCTGCAGCGGCTAAACGGATTTGGATGAAATTTGAAATGGACATACTCGTAGCTTATACCTTAGATAAACATTCGAATAATCTTACTATCCTACTATACATTAATATAAATGCGAAAGTTTGTTTGTGTGTGTGAGTGTATAATTAGTTCCAACGCTGCAATGGCTGGACGGATTTAGATGAAATTTAGATAGATTATACAAAACATACGTTTCATGACGGAAAAAATAAAGATTCCGCGGGAATAACTGTTTTTTTATTCCTTCAATGAACACTGTTAGTCCTTGGAAACTATTAAGATCCATTGTAAATGACTGTTTGTGTCCCAAACAAATAAATAAAACAATAAAAAAACCAGGTTTAAAAAGCCGACTGGTTGCTATCCAACTTATTTTTTTTGTAAATCTTAAATGATCATTCAAAATTAAAAATAATCATAGAAACTTAACCATTTTAAATTCAGTTATATTTTTTTCATTCTTTACAATATGACGTCTTATATCACTATTCCCTTAGGAACTATCAAAGTTTTCACCCTTTCGGTGGTTTCTGGTTTCAAACTATCTCTGTACCAAGTTTTACTACGATCGGTTTAGGCGTTACAACCTACCTTAAACAAACACACATTCGCATTTATACAATTAGTAATTGATGTTTTAAAATAAAAGCAGTCAGGTGTTTATACGTATAGTTACTGTAAGAAAAGGTTCGTCACTTTCGGACCTTAAGAGCGTTAAAATAGAGTCGAAAAGTGACAAACCTTTTTTAACCGTGACTGTACATGATTGTGATACGTTCCATGAATTTTCTTTCACAATCAATGACGTATGTAATTTTATGTTTAATAATTCAACAAGGCTAAATGTACCTGAAGCTATATTATAACTAATTCTCGCTATCGCATTAAATTGCCATTTCGCCTACACAAAACTGGTATAATAATATTTATAGCACAGCGATATAGCACAAGGTAATTCAGTGCTTACCACTATGGTTTGCCCGTCTTACTTTTATATTGCTAGTGCTCGGCGATACGTTAGCCTAGTTGATACTTTCAAAGCATTGGGCCGGCAACAATCGAGAACCTTATTTCAATGTGATTAAGTGCAAAGTGTAGTATCAAATATGATATGGAACCTTTATATAGAAAACGAGAATTTTCAATGAGCACATGTATATCGATATCTTTTTTTATCGATATCAAATCCCTAAAACGTGCCCCGAATTAGCACAGGTATGGTTATGGACATGGTAATACCTCAACACGTGCCCCAAAAACGTTGCGGAACCCAAAGGGGTCAACGGCAAGCCGTGCATTAATATTCTCGTTTACCCCTAACGGAATTAGTGACGTGAGAGCGAGACGGAGCTATGTACCAGGGGGCCTAATATGGCTGCGTTTATCGCGTGATAATTTTTGGATAAGGTATCCGTCACCTTCTGACACATAAATAAGTATACTTGTCAAAAAGTGACGGATGCTTTATCCACATTTGACACGCGAAATAGAAGCAGCCATACTAGCCCCGCTGGTCAACGTAAACAGTTTTCACGTTTAAAAATAAAAAACTTTAAAAGAAAAAAGATAACAAGGTTTTTAAAGTCTTTAAAGTATGTTTGTAAATAAAATTAAGCAGGAATTTAGAGGTGAATTCGATATTGAAGTAGAATTTATAGCGCGTCAAATTGCAAGTAAAGTGGAGTCTTATAACGGCTCTAGGATTCTGTTTGAACAAAGACAGGCGTGATATTGTTTTCCTTTGTATAATTTAGTTTAGTTTTTTATTCATCAATATAATATTACAATATAAATTGCATTGGATGTCATCATTGGTATCGTCAACATGCATACAAAATAATAATACAAAAATACATAAACTCACGCCTTCATTCCCAGGTGAGTAGGCAGAGCTACAGAATTTCCAACAACTATAAAAACTTTTTGATAATTCTGTAACCACATTTTGCACACTTAGGCGAAGATGTTTACCAGTGTATTAGTGACAGGTTGCAAGCCCATCGCCTAACAGTACTACACGCCTTTATTACCTTAGTCGGCTTTTACGACATCCACGGAAAGATACGGAGTGGCACTATTCTAATCCGGCTACCACACGGGGGTTTACCACTTTTAATACAAAAATAACACCCAAATAATCATAGACAACATTAATAAACAACTAAAAAATATGGTCAGTTTCCGATTCCAATATCCTATCGCATATTTAGAATTATAGTGACCTAGCTCACAATTTTTTGATTTCGAGTTAGGTCTCTATTGTAATAAGTATATGTCTCGAAGTCGAAAGCTGAAATGTTGAAATAGGTCACTATAATTTTAAAGGTGCGCTTTATTCGTTGACGGAGTATAATGGATTATCCAATAAACGGTTACGTTTAAATGCTTAGCCGGGCTATAATTTTTTAAGTTTAGCGGGTAGACGCTCTTACACCCGTATTTATAGTGCAGAAAAGTAATTACTTGAGTATTAGTACTGTCAAAAGTCATTTAAAAATCGTTGCTTAAGTCATTACTTTTACTCAAGTATTTACTTTTCTTGACTATAAATACGGGTGAAAGTGTGTGCGACGGATGACACGCGGGCTCTACAAAACCAATGTCACGCCTATCGTTGTTCATAACAGTGATGCTAGAGGGAGTAATTTACAGGGACCGGCCCGCTATCCCATTCAAGGGGTTTCGAATGGGTTTTTAAAAGGATTAATCTAGCAAAACCGTATCGCTTGAAAGCCGTTAGATTTGCTTTTTAAAGCGCTATTAATAAGGGTTACCCTTAACAAATCCGTTTCGTGTACATCTTGCTCGATTTTGCTTTTGTAGCGCTATATTTTGAGTGATACCAATATCCCTTTAACTTAAAAAAGCCGTTCGATTGGCTTTTTAATTAATTATTTATTTATTTATTAAATATTCTTTGCACAAAATACTATAAAGTACAAATGGCGGACTTAATGCCCAATGGCATTCTCTACCAGTCAACCAGTAGGCAAAACAGAAAAAAAAAGTAAGATCGGTGCGAAGAAAAAAGCGTTGAAAAAAAACTGTAAACGCTGTAGTTTTAAACGCTATTTATAAGGGTTACCCTTTTAATAAGCCGTTCTATTGGCTTTTTAAGCACTATTTTTAAGGGTCACCCTTATATTTGGTTATGCAATAAGAGGGATATCAATTTACTGCCGCTCTTTAGGTTTCCCTTATGTGATGGCTAGTTTAACAAACAACTAAGCCGTATATTTCTTCCATATTCTTTTAGTCGGTTGTACTTCGAGAGGTAAGTCTTTTAAAGGTTTTTATCGGGGAATGGGTGGTCGGGTCCCTGGTAATTTAAGGAGACCGTTTAGGAAATATGTAACTTATTTAAAGTGTCTTTTTCGCTAGTTACTTGTCCCCACCGCCGCCAACAGCCTAAATTACAAATAAGAATACCTATTTTATAGTAGTTTATGCAATAGTTGTATAAGAGAGGTCAAAAAACATGAGTGGCGTGTGTTACGAGGTGAGCCGAAGGCGAACATCGTAAAGGTATGCGCCACGAGTGTTTTTTAGTTATACACCGTTGCATACAATACTTTTTCTACGACTAGGTTTCAAATGAAATGCAAAATAAGCGAAAAAACTTACAAACGAACGAAGGAAGTAAAGAACAACAAACGAGCGGGAAACAAGAAAATGACAAAATATGTGTCTATGGTTTCAATTCCAAAACATTTTAATTTGACCAATCATAATACTTCACCAAATTAAATCCACCAATCACAATACACATCGACTGTCAAACGGAACGATAGGTTCTTTTAGGTACGTGTTTCTCTTTAACTAATTTAAATCTTTTAAAAAAACTTTGTATTTCGTATCAACCAACCAGAATACAGCTATTTTAAAATCGACCAATCAGGTAACTGAAATCATTTAATTTTCTCAAAACATTAGGTGATTTATAGTCCCTATTTCACAATCGTTAAAATATGATTAAATCGATTGTGCAAAGCTAAGCTTTGGCAGCTGGCCGTATCGTTTTATCTCAAAAACGCACAAGTGCTGTTTTGGGGCATAGACAAGATAGACTTTTCTCTGGATTATTCTGCGGACATATTATGTATGTTCTTATATTAGTGTTCGTGACTATATAAATGACAGATAAAAGTACAGGAGTAGGAAAATATTGTTTTTTCTTTTTTTGTACAGTAAAGTGTTTACATACATTTGTAAGAAATATTTGGAAATTATCTTAAAGCCCGTGTGATTGCCGGCTAAGAATAGTAACACTCCATGTCTTCCCGTGGAAGTCGTAAGAGGCGACTAAGGGAACAAATGCTTGTGGTACTGTTAGGCAATGGGCTTGCCACCTGTCACTAATATCTGGTAAAGATGTTACCCTAATTATGCAAAATGTGGTTACAGAATTATTGACAAGTTTTTAGGGTTGTTAGTAATTCTGTGGCTCTGCCTACCCCACTCTGGGAATAAAGGCGTGAGCTTATGCAACCAACAGACTAACTACAGTGTTTTAAAAAAACCTATGGAAACTCCTGTTAATTAAATAAAATATAATATAAAATGTACTTGGAAAATTATATTATACTATGTTTCACCAATTTGGGTTATTTATTTTAAAGAAAACATAAAAGAAACGAATTCAAAAATAAATAAATTCAAAAACTGCTGTGTCTTGAAACCAGATTTTTATTCTTGGTCTCTTTTTGCATAACTATGGTCAATTAAAAAATTAGATATATTAGTAAAAATTTACAAAGGCAAACATCTCTTTAAGAGCTCTCTTCCATTTATCCTTTGAGCGTAACGATGACGAAACAAAAGAACGAAAGGTTTTATTCTAACTCTTTCTTTCCAAGCTATACGTACGCTATACGTAGTATACTTCTAAAGCAAAGGAACTGGGTCAAAGTGTATTTACTTTTACAAATAAAGTGACCCGATTTTATTGCTCTTGTGTATATTTGGGACGCTATCGTAAATATTGATATAATGTTGTACAGAGCTGGGTAAACAACTTTATCTGAATGCATCACAAATTATTTGCTCGTTTCAAAAATTTATTTAACCTTTATTTATTTATCTAGGGAAAACATCAATGCTTTATTATTAAAATTATAACTTTATAATCTTTCACTGTTTTATTTTTTGTTGTCTGTGATGTTTTTTTTTAATATTTGGATAATTAATGAAACATTACTTATTAATATATTTTGTTGTGGATTTTTTCAAGTAAATGTGGTTCAAATAAACCCTTTGATACATTGAAAATCTTTTCTTTATAAACTCATTGTTGGATCTGTCAGCTAATAGCCTATGCAATGTAACTACGTAATAGAATAACAATGGTAATTTATAGATGAATATATTTAATTTAATCGAAAATGTTGGATAATTCGACATGATATTGTAACTATTTAGTTTTTGATTTTAATGTATTATTGAAATATTGAGGTAATGTAGTGATAAGTAGCGATTGTTAATTTTATTTTATGATTATTATTATTATTTTACTGTATAATTATCTGATTTCAAATGCAATGTATATTGTTACCTACAATAAATGACTATGACTATGACTATGTATGTTTGTTCCTGGCGCTGTAAAATCTAAACGCGTGGGCTGATGTTGATTATTCAAATGTCAATCGTTTTGTCTGAATCTTGTGTCACTAAAAAAACAACAGTAATCAAAATTCAATACGGCTGCTACCATATTGTAAAAAACAGTCAACCAACTATGATAAGTCGGGTATTGAATAGGTAATCAAAAATCATGCTTAGGTTTAAATCGTCATTTTTCTTTTTGGATGATCATTTAGGGTTTATAATGATTTAAAGTTGCGTAGCAACACTTGGATTTTTTAAAGCTAGTTTGTTGTTATTTAATAATTAAATGCAGTTTAGTTCCCAGAATCGAAGCCCCGGTTTCTAAGAACAAATTACCCTCACATTTTCCTTTTCTTTCCCTATACCGTAAAACGGTGTGAGTAGGGTTATTACACAACCTTAAATAAGTCATAACATGGGCAATATATGCGTCTTTTGGAAATAATTTCAGTCTTATAATTAGTAACATAATGCTTCATTTTAGGTTGTGTCCCTATTCGCCCCTGGATCCCTTGTCACCCCGTTTTACGGTACAAACCCATTTTTATTGCTCACCCTGTACAAACCACAAAATAGATACACCATAGCCATAGACACACATATAAATACGTCGTCACTAGTCAATATTCGATTCCGTGCCGGTTCGTCGGAGATGGAACCACTCCCATCAGATACTGGAAATGACAGCTGCATCCTACCGTAACATACGTACAACTTGACTAGCCCAGGGGTCACCAGAGGTCAGAGGTCAAACTGACTGTCCGAAGATTGCAGATAGTTTCACATCTCTAGTTACAAATACTTCGAGTAGGTATAGTCAGGGTAAAAAAGGTTCGTCATTTTTGGCCCTAACAGCGTTAAGAGTCGAAAAGTGACGAACCTTTTTTTACCCTAACTGTACCTATAGGAGTGGAAAAAACCAACGCCACACGGACGGCGCCTTTAATATTGGAAAGATCAAATTCTACGCAAAAATAATTTACTTTTGTTTTTGAAAAAATAAATCCTGCATACTAACAAAAGGATTTCTTAAGACTGCGCCGAGCGTACGCCGGATGTACAGTGGCGCCCTCATTACTATCATTGTGTTTTCTAATAAACTAAAGTATTTTCTTGAAATTAATCAATAGGTTTTTGTATTACAAATGAAAACACAACTTATAAGGTATATCACATAGTTTAATAACAATTCACCTTCGAGTTATCAACTTAACGGAAAAAAGTGGCATCGCTTTCCCGCTAAGCTGACTACTCAAAGGGTAATTGTTATTAAAGTTTGTTACATATCCCATAAATTGTGTTTTTACTTGTGCTACAAAATCGTATCGTCTGATTGCAAGGGAATTTTTTAATTAATTAGAAAACACAATAAAAGTAATGAGGGCGCCACTGGACGCTCGACGTTTGCTCGGTGCAGTCTTAATATTAACCCCCAAAAGGAATAAATAAGAGGAGTAGCGAGAAATTAATTGTACGTGTATAAAATCCTAGCGTTTTTATGTAAAAGTATATTCTCATTTGACATAATATCGGGATCCCCTTGAAATATCGACAAACATTTAATCGAATGTGTCATTTCACCGAATTTCCTTTCATCAAAAGTAATTTCTGCTGAAATCTTATAGTTTTCAGGTTATCTTAAGCATTCGTTACGTAGGTTAGGTTATATTTGTGACCGCAAAAAAAGTTAAGCTCCTGCACGTGGAAATGCCTCTCGATAAAATTTCGACCGGTTGGCCTAGTTGTTAATGCCCCTGCATACGAAGCTAGTGGTCCCCGGTTCAAGTCCCAGTAAAAGCAGATATTTGTATGATAAGCGCGAATTATTTTTTCAGTGTCAAAGATTATTTATTTTTATTTATAAGCATATGTCTACCACTAATCTACACTAATATTATAAAGAGGAAAGATTTTGTATTTTTGTGTGTGTGTATGTTTGTAATAAATAAAATCAAAAACTACTGTACCGATTTCAAAAATTCTTTCAGCATTTGAAAGCTACATTCACCCTGAGTAACATAAACATAGGCTATGTTTTATTTTTCTGCGTGGACGGAGTCGCGCGCAACAACTAGTTTCTCTATATAATAATTTCTATCGTTGTCTAGTACCCATAGTTAGAGATGTGCCGTTCTCGAGAATTCTCAGGAACGACGTTCCTTTTGTATGGAGAATGTCGAGAATTCTCCAAAATTCTCGAGAATTCTCCAAAATTCTCGAGAATTCTCGAGAACGGCACATCACTACCCATAGTACAAGACTAGAGCTTAATTTGGAACTAGGTCAATTGGTGTGAGATTTTTCCCTGATATTTATTTATTTAATTATTATCTCGGATCTTATTACATATAACTTAGTCAAAATATAAAACAGTTTTTCGAACCTGCGAGAAAAATCTATATCAAACAGTAGTTTATACCTAAATCCTATTACTGTGTTACCTGTTAAGCAAAGTTTAAAGTAATTCTAACCCCATCTCGTCTTCAAACGAGTCACAACTCGAGAATGAAAAGGACAGCTTCTGGAATTTCCCAGTATTCAGTGGTAGGCAGACAGTAGCCTAAGTTTCTAAAACTTTAGATAACCTAGGCTAAAGTTGCGGTAACGTATTAGTTAGGGTCTAACAGTGTTCCGCAAGTTTGTTATTCTCTGGAAATGGAGAACTGGGAGTTTTAATTGACGTAAATTTGAGTTAATGCGGCAAAGGATGACGTAACAAAGCAGTAAAGCATGTTTTGGTGCAGGGCTATAATGAAGTACTTTACATGCTTTTATTTTTAATACCTTGGTTAAAAAAAGGGGTGTTAAAGGCAACAGTGCGTGGTAGATGGATTTCGAAATTAATGTTTTGTTTTATATTTAGGTTTTTTTTTGTAAACATAATTATGTTGACAATACTTGTCGACACGATAGCCTAGCTGGTAGTGACTAGGGCATCCTTCCGGGAAATCCCGGTTCTGTAATCGGTACTTAAGATTACATCCCGGTTCTTCCGGTTCTTTCCATGAACATCAAACAAATATCGTGGCGCGTATCACAAATATCAAAATTCACACCTGAGCGACGACGCCGGCACAAGCAAGCTGCAACATACTTGCAATAACTGATCTCTAGATTTGTAAATAAAAAATATCAAAGGAAGAACAAACAACTGTCTAGTAAGTGTTTTACTTAATTAAGAAAAGAAAACATGCCTGATTTTATTGCATGTTTATAAAAATTCAAGTTTCATAAAGTTTTTTAATCGTTTTATTTCTCAAATGTTAATGATTGGTAGTGATTTGAGGTAAAAAAAAAACCGGGGAACCGGGAAATGGAATTCTTGGAACCGGGTCCGGTACTGCATGCCCTAGTAGTGACCCTGCCTACGAAGCTAGCGGTCCTGGATTCGAATACCGGTAGGTACAGATATCTGTGTGATGTGATGAGCTTGAGTATTTGTTCCCGAGCTTTGGATGTTTTCTTTATATAATTAAGTTTATCGTTGTCATGGTAACCCATACTACAGTCAGCGTCCTATATAAGGTAACATTCAAAGTGGCCAAATAGTTCAGTACACCATGTTAATTGTATGGTGTACCGAACTACTTGAGCGCTTTGGATGTTACCTGACGTTGTTATATGACGCTGACTATAGAGCTTACTATGGCTAAGTCAACTTGCGTGACATTATCCTCTGATGCTTTTTTTAATAACATGATCCTCTTTTAAACAATCGTTTTAGGCTTCTATATGTAAAACTATTTTTTTATATTTATTTTTAACTTGCTGCCAGTCAGCGGTTTTGCCCCTGCTTCAAATTTCCGAACTGTCCGGAGGTTTTTTTCTGTCAAACAAACGCTACCCTGACGATAAAAAACAACAAAAACGGAGTCAAATACCACTTATTCAACCAAATCATCAAAGTAGTGTTTGTGTAATCAAATAACATTTAATAATGTTCGATGTCTCTATTCTATAGGGTAAAATCATATTGCGTTTGACAGGTATCAACGTATCGATTTATTTACTTGACAATAATGGCGGCCGCGTTAAAAATAATACCATAACATGTCAAAGGCAATACGGTGCCGCAACACCAAAGAAGGCGGCTAACTGCAATGTGATAGTCGAAGCATTCTACTCTATCGTTAACCATATTAGATGCTTTGAACATTACTATGCAGTTAAATCCTTTCTAGCACGACAGTATGGTTTTACCGGGTATTGAATTACTTTAGGGTTCATATTGAGTCGTGTAGTAGCTTAGTTATTAATTCAATTCAACACATTATGCTTTGTCACTTTCTGTCAGATGCAAATGTCACAATTACAGATAAGGACAAGCACGGCATAAACTATTCTGAGCTTATTTCACGTTAGGGGTTTGTCCCTTTTACGGTTGTACATTCGAAGTCATAAATATTTTTACACTTTAGCACCTTGTCACTATTTCATATGACAATTTAAACATGACGTGAAATAGACAAGGTACTAAAGTGTAAACATATTTTTGACTTCGACTGTACTTTAGGCTATTTGTTACTTCAAACATTTCCCAATCGCTCAAAGGTTAACCGGAAGAGATCCCTTAAAAGGATAAGTCCGCTTTCGTACATACATTTGGCATTTCTGTGTATTTTGTTGTTTGTTATTTTCCCGTTTGTACAATACAGTATTTACTTACATACATACATATCTTTTTAGCTCCTCAGTCGTCAGTAAAATATAAATATAATAAGCGTAGCAAACGCGTATACTAAATTCCCAATGGTAAATATGATCACATCGATATCATATAGGTTATAGGTTATAGGTTGTAGCGGGCTAATTTCCGCAACTCGACGACTTAACAAATGCGCCTTTTTTGCGTGCTGGGTTACTGGCACTACTCTTGCCAGCCCAGTTCAACCAGAAAGCCTAGCAGACCCTTGATGTTGCCGACGGCCTCTGGTAGCGACCTCGGTGTTCCGAGGTGACGTGCCCGGTATGTTGCCACCTCTGGACATTCCATGATGACGTGGGCTGCGGTTTCCTCCGCCGTCATACAAGCTCTGCACAGGGGGCTGTCTGTAACACCTAATGTGAACAAGTGTTTGTTAAACAAGGCATGGCCAGTTATGGCTCCAGTTAACAACCGGAGTTGGGCCCTTTTGAGTAATCGTAGCTTACGCGACAATCCGGGATTGATTATCGGAAGAGCTTCCTTACTCTGCCTGCAGGTGTCTAGGTTGCTCCAGTGGTGCTGGTGCTTTACCTTGGTGATTCGCCGCAGTTTGTTCCGCAGCCAGCTGGTCGGCAGGGGCAGAAACGGTTCAGGACCTATCAGTTCCATTTCTGAGCCCCTTCTCGCGAGTACATCAGCCGCGTCGTTACCGCGTGAGTTGCTATGTCCCTTTATCCACTGTAGGGTGATGGGGTTTAGGTTACATACCTTAGAGAGGGCGTTGTGACATTCGTATATTAGCCCTGACGTTACTGTATAGCACTGTAAGGCTTGGAGAACTGATCGGCTGTCGGAGAGTATACGGATGGGGAGATCCTTTACCTTCCTTTGCTCAATCGCTATTGTAGCCATAATGATGCCCACGCATTCTGCCTGGAAGACTGTGGTATGGGCTCCTAATGGCGTTGAGATATGTATGTTTAGATCTTCTGAAAAAGTACCTGCTCCGGATCCAGACTTTGTCTTGGATCCGTCTGTGAAGATCCTTACTTCCCTGGGATTGAGGCCTTCCCACGGATCTTCATACAGTTGAATTTTGTACTTCTTGTCGAAGATAAACTGTTTCGGTATTCTGTCGGTAGCCGCCTCTATGAGTGGCTCCTCGTTAACCGCTTCATAGAGTATTTCGGTGTGTGGTACCCTGGCAGGTTTCCACAGGTGCAAATTCCTAAGACGTACCGCTGTTGCCGCCGCCTCCTGCTGGATGAAGAGGTGCAGTGGCGGGAGGTCGAGTATGGCTTCCAGGGATGCTGTGGGCGTAGTCCGCATGCATCCGGTGGCTGCCATGCCGGCTAGTCTCTGGAGTCGTTGTAGTTTTGATTCCACAGTGGACAGTCTGGTGCGTGGCCACCAGACTACCGCACCATAGGCAATGATTGGTCGTATCACTGACGTGTAGAGCCATAGGATGATCTTGGGGTGTAGACCCCATGTTTTACCTACCATCCTGCGACACTGCCAGAAAGCGATTGTTGCTTTGTCTATCTTGCTGTTCAGGTGGTTGCTCCAGTTCAATTTGCTGTCAAGTACGACTCCTAGATACTTTACCTCATTCGATAGCTGGAGTTCTGTTCCAAACAACTTGGGGAGTTGGTAGTTGCCCAGGCTGCGTTTGTTAGTGAACAATACCATCTCCGTTTTCTTTGGGTTGACAGATAGTTTGTTGGTTGAGCACCAGCGTTCTACGATACTTAGAGCTGCGCGGGTGACGTCGCAGACCGTGCTGGTGACGTTGCCGGTTGTGAGTATCGCTATGTCGTCCGCGTAACCTACCGCGTAGTAGCGACTGTCGTTTAGTTTGGCGATCAACTCGTTCACAACTATGTTCCATAGTAGCGGGGAGAGAACGCCGCCCTGGGGACAGCCCTTTGCCACCATTGCTAGTTGGTTGTTGTTTGCATTGAGTCTGATGACCCTTTTGCTAAGCATATTACCTATCCATTTAACCAGGGTCGGGTTCGCCCCGTGCCTGACTAGCGCGGTTGTTATGCTGCTGAAGTTGGTCTTGTCGAAGGCCCCCTCAATATCTATGAAGACGCCTAGGCACATTGATCTGTTCTTGATGGCTTCCTCTACCTTGCTTACTACTGCATGTAGGGCTGAGTCTGTAGATTTACCTTGGCTGTAGGCATGTTGGTTTGGGTGCATTGGTGTGTTGACCAGGCAGCTCTCCCGCAGATTCCTGTCGCATAGCCTTTCCAGGGTCTTTAATAAGAACGAGGTTAGGCTGATGGGTCTGTAGGATCTGGGGTCTGAGTAGTCGCTCTTACCTGGTTTCGGTATGAAAATGACTTTGACCTCCCTCCACCGCCTGGGCACATACCTGTGTGCTAGGCAAGCAGTTAGGATCTCGGCAAGAGTCCGAGTTAGTCTTTCGCCACCCCACTTCAGAAGTGCTGGAAAGACCTCGTCCAGACCTGGTGATTTGAAGGAGTCAAAGCTGTTAATTGCCCATTTAACTTTATGGGGGTTGATTACCTCGTGTGCCCGTACCCAGTCTACCGTGGTAGGGGGGGCTTCTTCGCTCGTCCAGCTGGTCGACTGTGATATCACGCAGTCAGGGAAGTGCGTTTCTACGAGGACCCGTTCTGCCTCCTCTGACGAGCTGGTGAGTGTGTTGTCTGGCTTGCGTAAGGAACCCATGGTGTGCGTGGTCTGGTTGGAGAGAACCTTCCTTACCCTATTGGCCTGTGAACATGCTTCTATGTTGTTGCAGAAGTTACGCCATGAGCTCGTACTCCTGTACCTGAGGCGTTTCTTGTACCTAGACTTAGTCGTTTTGTACTTATCCCAGTCGTGGTCTGCGCCTGTGTTCATTGCTCTGTTCAGTTGTCGCCTCATCTTCTTCCTGAGCCTCTCCAGCTCAGGGCCCCACCATTTACCTTCGCTGTTGCGGCTGGCCGGGGGGTTAGAGAGAGGACAGGCATGCTGATAACTTGCTACAATGGCCTCCGTGAGGATAGTTACCTGGTTTTCTATCGCTTCGCAGCTCTCTAGTTGGAGTGGAGTCGCCGATGGCAACGTAAGTTCCAGCCGCTCAGCGTATTGCAAGCGGTTGGTTCTTCGTGGGTTCCTCCTAGGAGCTTCTGCGATTGTATTTACCTGAATATCGAAACGTATCCATCTATGGTCTGAGCACGACAGTTCCTTTGAAACGTGCCATCCCGTGATGTGCTGTGAGGTTTCTTCAGTTGCTAAAGTCAAGTCAATGATTGTGCTACTACGTCTGTTTACGAATGTGGGTTCAGAGCCTGTATTCAGGATGTTAAGGTTTGTTGACATTAGGTATTCTACAAGTAGCTTACCTCTGTTGTTGGCGTTTTTCATGCCCCAGAGGGGGTGGTGTGCGTTGGAGTCCGTGGCCACAATTAGCGGCAGCTTGTACTCCTCACAGTAGGTCACCAGCCTCGTCATTTCGTGTGGCGGCGGATCTTCTGCCTCTGGCATGTAGATCGAGGCCAGGACCACCTCCGGCAGGCTGGAGTCTTGCGCCCCTCGCACCTTGATGGCACACAGGTCTCTAGAGCAGAAACTGGTTAAGGGTTCGGCATGTATATTCCTGGTGGTGTAAATGCAGGTCCGGGGGTTATCCGGTCCCGTGTGCACTATGAGCTTACCTCCAATGTTTCGGAGCCCGCATATGGCCCCCTTCCTGATCCACGGCTCCTGGATCAGGACCACGGCGGTGTTGTTGGCCTCCAGCCACTTCCGGACCTGAGCCGTCGCGGTTTCGCTGTGGTGGAGGTTTGTTTGGAGGATGCTACAGCCGGGAGAAGGGGGTTCCGTCATTGGTGCGAATCCCCGATGACCCCTCCCCGCCGTCCCCCTCGCCGATGGCCAGCAAGCCCAACCCCTTTGCGCACTCCTCCCCGCTCTCCGACGGGTCACGGAGGAGCTCTTCCTCGTCGTGCTCGGAGCAGGGGGCGCCTTGCGCCGGGGATTGGGACCCGGGCGCGACCACGACTGCGTCGTCGGCCGTGCCGGTCACCGTGGCCGTGTCCATCGGCTCTGGTCCTGGCTGTGAGCCTGATGTTGTGGCGTTGGTGCTTGGGGGTGGAGTCTCCACGAACTTCCCCCGTGGCCCCTGAAACTTCAGGTACACCGACCCACACAAAAATGCGAGCCGGCGCCCTCTGTCCAGGATGGCCTGCACCTCCGTCTCCGGTATGCTGACAATGGCGAAGGTTTCTCTACCTTGCCTGTCTGCGCTGTGCAGAAGCCACCGGTCTATCTGCACCCAGGTGTTCTGGTAGCGGAGCGAGTGCGCTACTACGCCGAAGTCGTCATAAACACCTGGGAGCAGAATGCCGCAGCGTACTCTGCGCGGTATCTCGCTCTGGCGCTTCACCACCAGCTTGTCTCCTGAGGAGAGGGTGATGGTAGCCACGCACTGTTTGAGCCAGGATACCGCTGCTTGGTCCCCGCACCACAGCCTCAGGGTGCCGTTCACGTGTAACGGCTTTCCCTGAAACTGTGGTCCGCCCCTGCTCTGCAGGTTTTGGACCGCTTCCCTCATCACGCGGGCTTGGATGAGGTTTAGGGCCTCGTCAGCGAGTTCAGCCGAGAGGTGACCCGTGGCTGCTGATGTGACAGCAACCATCAAGTCCGCTTTCGCTGCGTCCGCGTACGCTACTCGTGGGGTTCCCGGCGGCGGCTCGATCCTCTGCTTTTTGGGTTCGCCTCTCGGAGACAGAGTCTCGTCCAGGCGCACCCTCTTAGCATTGGCTCGAGCCACCGCGGGGCTCCCCTCCGAGGCCCTGTTGCCAGCTCCTTTCCCTTTGGGAGCGGCACGGCTTGTTGACGGGTGACAAGGGTCACCAGCAACGCCTCGCACCGACTCCGTTCCGGGAGCACCTGGTTGTTGGTCAGGCACCGGAGCAGCAGCTTGTTCCGCCAGTAGCCTACGGTACTTGCGGCGCTGCTTCTGGTTTTTGTGCTTCTTTTTCCCGAGGTTGGTCGCACTGGGTACTGGGGCATCCCGCTCAGCGGTTTTCTCCCTTCTTCCCCACGTGGACAACACGGGAAAATTCCAGCTGGCATCCAGCTGGGAAGCTACAGAGGGCGTGGGTAGCAGCGCCGGTGTCTGCCCCGCGTCTGCGGATTTCTCCGCAGGTGCAGGCGGGACGATCTCCGGGCTGGCTTTGCGTAGTGGCCTGGGCTGGGTGTGTTGAGTCCACGCTCGGGGTTTTGAGCCCGCCGGTTTCCCAGCAGACTTTCTGCCCCTCGCAGACTTCGTGTGTGTGTGTGGCGGTGCCTTAGCACCGCCCCCGCGTGGGTGTGTGCTTGTGGTCTTCGAGGTCGAAGACGATGCCTCGAAGCCACGTGTGAAGGAAGGTAGCGTCACTTTCGCGCCACTTACCTTCCGCTGTGTTTGGTGTGTGTGAGTAGCTGGCTGGGCTTGCGCCCTACCGCCACCCCTGTGTGGTGTTTGTGTGTGGTGTGGCCCTTGGCCACTACTACCCGCACCTGTTGGATTTGGAGAGACTGGCACGCCTAACGGAGCACCGCTCTCTTGTTGAGCGCCTTTGGGTTTCCCCTCCGGCACTTTCGGGTTTTCGGATCTTGGATTTTCCATATTCCGTTGATTTTAATTTCATCTCACAAGTTTCCCACCCTCCACGGAGCCCGCACCGGGGATGTCTTAAAATGACACCAGGATTACTTGTGAGATATAGATGTGCAGAGTTGGGTATCAATGCGCGACATCGGGAGCTGCAGACAATGTGGCTGGGTGGATCGATCCGGATCCCCCCAGGTGTTCCACATGCCCTTGCCCCGTCAGCATGGCCGACACCCCGCCCTCCCAGAGAGCCCCCACACATCTCGCCTGCGAAACCGTACCCACCTCGACCGTACGGACGCGTGTCCGTTACCTTGCAGTGGCTAGCATACAAGGCTACCGTTTTGCCAGAAATTCGGACCAAAGGGGGCGTGTTGTCTCCCGGTAGTACTATCCCGACTCCGTTCGACTCAACCCCCCAGGACTCCTGCATCCTCGCTCACGGCGCTCAACTGCGGAGGACTACCGCAGGTAGGCTGGATAGTCCATCGGGCCGCCTACAAACCCGATGGAGCCGAGAGATTTCTCAGCCATTGCTGGTAAAGAGGGCACAGTGAAACTGCGACCAGTCTACCAGCAATGTTGCCCGGGGTGTGCCGTGGTAGTTGGTAGTATTCCGTTCGGGTTTTTAGGTCCTCGCGGTTTCCTACCATCCACCCACACTAGGAGGCGAAACTCTAAACACCCCAAACATCGATATCATATCGTAATATAATTAATAATATATCGTTCGTGAATGGAATATACTATGTTGCATGCAACCACTCGATTAGCTACGCAATAATTTAAAGCGAAGCTCTGTTTGTGTAGTTGTCTCGCTCTCGCGTGGAGTTCTCATGGTTCAACCACCCGCGGGTGGTCCAAGTTAAAGGCAGACGCGAATATCTTTTATTTAAAATGTAGTGTTTATGATCGAAACGCACTGTTCTACGTAATTTTTGATAATTCAAAGCCATTAGAACTCCTTAAATCATGGAAGACTGAGGATCTATAATAAAAAAAACTAAGATAATAATAATAAAATAATTTAATAAGTGACTTACAGACACTTACCATTAGTATAAATAGGGGAAAAGATAAAAACATTGGGTCTCATTATTGATAAAGGCTTCCGAATGGACTCCACACTACATACTGTGATGTATAGCTTGAATTTATACGTTATTTAAACTTTATTTTTAATTTTAGTTAAAGTACAATAAAGTGCATCATCCTTGTATACTATTACTATAAATTATCATTATCAAGAAGTGCAGTTTCACCAATTGTAAGATTTAGTAGCAATTTCAGTAAACGGTGTTTTTTTTTTTTTTTTTTTGCCCCGCGGCGACTTTAACAGCTACTACCGCCGGGCTATGGCGTTTCCACGAATTAGTGATTTCGCCAGTGTCAAGTGTATATAAGTATAAATCAATATAGCAATAAAATACAATCCAATCTTCTCTGGGAAAATTGGGAGCAACGTTGTTCGGTAGTTTGTAGGACAGAGGTCAAGATAGTTTTAACCTATGTACCACTTCGAGTCCACTTGTAACGAGAAGAAAGATGCCAGATACGCGAAATAAGTCCAAGTTTTCAATCACTGTGCAACACAATGGCATAAAAAGAACAAATCACTATCAGAAAAGAACTTTGAACGCCTAAATACACAAAAAAATAAAACTAAAACAAATTACACATCCGCCATCTTTTAACGTTGCAAATGGCCCCCAAACGGTGTTAAATGTTAATCAATGTAAATTGACTGTCAGTTCATAATGACAGCTGTTAATACTTTAGGTAATCGTGTGTTAAGTTGTTGGTAAAGTTTGACATTTAAGTATGAGATTAAATTCATAGATAATTTTCGAGCATTTAAAAAACCCTTCATCAAATGATTGTTACAGCATTGTTACAGAACCATAAATATTTAAACAAAATTGACTTCCCTCTACAAATCGCGTCTTATTATTTCCTATATTTTCACCACACTTTACTACTAGTAGGGGTCATAGTTGGGTAAGGACCAAAAAGTTGTCCACGCTAAATCAGTCAATTAAATTTTCTATGAAGCTTTTCCGTTGTGACACGAAAATTAGCCATACATGTAAGGATACTTTTCGTCGCACAACGGAACTTTTTTCGTCTTCGTCGTTTGTATGGTTAACTGCGCTTAACTGTGGTCCAATTTTTTGGTCCTTACCCATTTAGTACTTTGATAGTAGGGTTCACAGTTAGGTATGTCGGGAGTTTTTAACCTGTGTGTATGTGTGGCACTGTAGCTCTTAAACGGATTAACCGATTTGAATGATGCGGTTTTTGAAAGCAGGTTGTTTAGCGGTTCTTAGGTTTCATGAGAATCGGTGGGATGTTTAAGAGATTATCAGCTCTGAAAGCAGGGGTCACCATTGTGTCGGGGAATTTTATCTATAATAACTCATATTCTCATATTCTTGAGTGGCGTCCGCGGATCGGGAGACGAGCTGTAGGTAGGCCTCCAACAAGACGGAGTGACGACCTTGTGAAGATCGCGGGAACGCAGTGGATGCGAAAAGCACAAGACCGGTCTGAGTGGAGAGCCTTGGGGGAGGCCTATGTCCAGCAGTGGACGTTTTTCGGCTGACATGATGATGATGATGATGAACTCATATTCTGATAAAAAATTAATCCGCTACCTTTTAGGTACGGTTCAAGATACAGCTGTTTAAAGTTAGAACGGACGTATATCTAATGGTTTTTATTTATTTATTTTACTTTATGTTCCGCTCGTGTCCCATGACTTGCACCGCCGCGCAGAGGCTGCGTCCCGCGCACGCGCCCGGCGCCTGTCCCGGGAAGCAAAAACCCTGCGTATTACCAAGTTTTTTCCTCCAGTTAATTACACCCTAAGCAAAGTTCCCAGTTATTCCCTAAAATAACAAGGAACTGTACAGTCAAGAACTTTAATTGTTAAGCCACTATGGAACCCTGTCGCATAACGTTGATCATTAATTTTAGCGTAATTTCTTTCATATGGTTTGACGCTGTCATTATGACACGGTTCCATAGTGGCTTAACAATTAAAGTCCTTGACTGTACCAACACGCTTTGTGGACTTAACAGCGATTTGTTTATTCATTTTCAGGTAGAAATACTTCCTTTATAGGTAAGAAATAGATAGATAGTGCTGTGTGGAATGTTAGCAAATAGAGTTGTTATCAGAGGTAGGTCCTTGCGCAGCCCGTCTGGAAGTAACAGTGTTTGTATGGTTGTGTTCCAGTATAAGGATAAGACAGATTATTCCTTAAGGTTGGCAACGCATTAGCGATCTTAGGCGGTTATCACAGATGCTGCTCCGGTGTGAGAGCGAAACATCGCCTATACACGTGCGTAGCGCTGTCTCGCTCACACACCTTAGCGGCGTGCGGAACCCCGCATCCAATTTGACGACCGTCTTAAGACTGAAGTCTTGAGAATGCAAATATATATGGGTAACAGATACGACTTACTATCAGGTAACTTGTATGCTCGTTTGCTTTCCCTATGCCCTAAAAAAATATATCTTATCTTATCTTGTGATATGCGAATTCAAAGACATCTTACAGTAATAATATGGTTTAAGATATTTAATTGTCATACCGATTTTTAAATGAGAAACACTGGAAGGGCCGAATCTTAAGTACCCGAAACCCACGTGCGTGCATGACTCGATGTATAAATGTGGAAGAAGCGAAAGAAATTTGTCAAGATCGTAGCAAATGGAAAGCAGTGGTCTCTGCCTACCCCTCTGGGAAACAGGCGTGATTTAATGTACGTATGTATGTAAACAAATTCGAACTTATTCTTAGCCTAACACACGAAGAATTCTAGTCCACACACCAATGTGATGCCACTCAAACTAGACAATTTGATCTACTCAGTACGAAATTATTTGTACACTTGTGTGCGTGTCATCCCACACACGTACTAGATAATTACGCCTACATGTTTCCATTTCGTCATGGCTTCGAAAACAACTTCGTATCTCATATTTCGTGACGTACGATTTTGAACTTAAACCTAAAGCGAATTACGTTCAAACTCATACATGTCAAAATATCAGATACGAGTTTTTTTCAAAGTAACGATTTGTGGCAAATTTGACGCGTTCACTGTGTAAAACTATCATTCTGTGACGCTACTCTGATGTATGTACACTTGGGAGCAAAGAAATTGAGCCACTTAGTATCGAATTTCCATAGAAAGTGGCTCGATTTCTTTGCTCCCAAGTATATGTATGTACGTTGTACGTGTTATTGTACAAACAAAAAATATTACATTTATAAAATATACAAAAATATAACAAAGACGTACAAAGGCGAACTTATCGCTTTAAGGGATCTCTTCCTTACCTTTGAATGATTGAGAAATAATTAATCAATTATTTTATTATACTAGCTTTTGCGTAGATGTCGATTATAGCTGCTATCTCAGAAACTGCGACTTTGCTGTATAAAAACTAGGTGTCCTATATCCTATTTCAAGACCTAACCTACATGAGTGCTAAGTTTCATCCCGATCCGTTCAGTGGTGATTACTGATTAAGTAACAAACATCAAATAAATAAAAATAAAAAATAAAAATATAAGGGGACAATCTCACACCAATTGACCTAGTCCCAAACTAAGCTCTAGGCTTGTACTATGGGTACTAAACAACGATATAAATACTTATATAGAGAAATATATACTTAAATACATAGGAAACATCCAAGACTCAGGAACAAATATTCGAGCTCATCACACAAATATCTGCCCTTACCGGGATTCGAACCCAAGACCACTAGCTTCCTAGGCAGGGTCACTACTCAATAGGCTAGCGCGTCCAAATATCCAAACATTCGAACTTTCTCATCTACACTATCTACACTAATACTATAAAGGGATAGATTTGATTTGAATAGGCTCCGATACTAAGGATAATTTGAAAAATTCTTTAACCATTAGAATTCTACGTTATCCCCGATGAACATAGGCTATGTTTTATTTTTCTGCCCGGACGGAATCGCAGACAACAACTAGTTTATTATATAAGTAAGATGAGATTAGTCCAATCCGCAAACTAACACGGCTGTAGGCTGGACATCTTTACTAAAATACAGACGATAGACGGCCAAAAAAGTGACCCTAAAGAACGCAATTATTAAAAAGACCCAAATTGCGATGGAGTAATTATTTAGATAGGTTCATTATTGCAACAGGGGGGTTATTATCACATAACTATGCAGTTCATTTAATGGTGAGTGTAAAGGACGGAGCTATAGCAGTTATATAACTCGGTCCTTTTCTTTCAGCTTAAAATGAATGGCACAGATAGGTCATAATAACCCCACAGGACAGGAAACAAGAAGGAATGGAAAAGACTGGAAGGGGTCTTTGTCCAAAGGACTGACTTGATAAAAGGGCATGAAGCTTATGAAATGTTACCTACAGAAAAAAAAAACGAATAACTAGAACATTATTGACTATTTATGAATGACAAAGTGTTAACGTCGATATGGTTTTTACCACCTAGGATAGAGGCCCAGGGCCGAGAATCTAAGCAGTAAAACCATATCGTATTTGCCCTGTTATCGTATTTTCAACGTTGTGACCCGTGAAATTACTAGCATATAGGCATTTCATCTTAGTCCTCAGACATGGCTACGCATTTGCAGTCTGAGGATTGCAGTCTTTAGATTGCAGTCTTGAGATGAAAAATGTCTAAAGGTCTCAGGGGGGTTATTATGACATCGCTATGCAGTTCATTTTACGGTGAGCGTAAAGGACGGAGCTATAGCAGTTACATAACTCTGTCCTTTTCTCTCAGCGTAAAATGAATTGCAGAGATACGTCATAATAACCCCACAAATCCCACTTACCATCAAGTGGCCTGCGTCCGCATTCGCCTCCTTGCCATAAAAAAAGTAAATACAATATTTTCCCAGAAATGATGAGCCCTAAGTTACGCTGGCTCGACTCTTTTTAAACACTTTTTTACAAGTAACCTTATTTCCAACAAAAGAGAATAAAATCTGCTTTAACCGTGGTATTATACAAGTGCCCTTTTAGCTTATTTTATATAAAATAAAACGCCTAAGTTTTGATTACATTTTTTACCCGCACCTAAACTATCCGAAACTTAATAGTCCCAAGTCATTTAAATGCAGATTCTTTAATACGTTTAATCTGGGTCTAGATAGAAAATTTAGTCCTTTACCTTTCTGAGAAAAGTTGTTTTAGGAAAGAGTTTATTTCTACCCAGCTGTCCTCTGTCACTCTTGCACTTATATACATGTCTGAGAGTGACAGATGATTATCCACATGAAATCAGCGGGCCTAGTATGGCTGCGTCTATATCGCGTGTCAACTGTGGATAAGGCATCCGTCACTTTTTGACACGTGTTCTTATTTACCTGTCAGAAAGTGACGGATGCCTTATCCAAAATGTATCACGCGATAAACGCAGCCATGTTAGGCCCCCAGAGAGAAATAAATTCGTCCATAGTCAGTTGGGTCCAAATTATTTGTCCGCACACCGGACAACAATACGAACACTGCTGCTTGGCGTTAGGCAAAGTAGGCACGTGGTCCTACTAAATACAGAAAACGTTCGCCAAATTGTAAGAGATTACGAAATCTTAGCAAAATTACGAAATGTAAGTGCTATAATTTTTTGTACTTTTAATTGTAACGTTAATTCCCGAAATACCAGTATTTTAAAATACCTGTTTCTTAATATATCGGAATCCCAAAACCAAACATACAAATTAGGGTATTATTTATTGTCTTTAACCAACATTTCGAATCTGGTTTTTTGAGAACCTGGTAAAAAGAGTAGTTTGGTATTTTGAAATAATGGTATTTTGGGAATGAGCGAATTGTATCAGCAGACCAAATTAACCCAGCAAAGGTCAGCGATCAAATTTAGTCACTATACTACTTGGGTGTCTCTCAGAATCCCTAACAAACGTTTGTCCTAACACATCGTTTGTCCGAATTTTTATTTGCCCTAAACTGGTTTTCTGATGAGTCAGGCAAGTTATTAAGTTCCCAATTATATTGTCAGGTTAGGTTAGAGTTGTATTATAACAACACTAAAAAATTACAAATTTAAGCGGGAATGGCTTTAGGATAAACGAACATTCGGACAAACGATGCATCAGGACAAATGACGATTATGAATTTCATAGGGGAACCTACTACTTAAATAAACTACTGAGGGCCCAGACAAGATGCACTTGCTAGCGTTTCTCTTCGATTAGTTTTTAAACCAATCGCATCACTGGTAGATGACACCTGACTTATGGATGATGAAAAGTCACGTGATGTGCCAGTGACGCGATTGGTTTAAAAACTAAACGAACAGAAATGATAGCGTAATGCATGTTGTCTGGGCCCTCTGATTGCTATTACCAAATAAAGTACAAAAGCAATTTTGTTTGGCTAGAGGTTTCTATACAGCTCGACTTCTTGACCTTCTCTCCAATTAGTCTCTCACGTGAGTCGTGTGCTATTAGTGCTTGAGTTGGATGCTTGCTTTAAGTTTTTAAATGTAGCAAAAACCGATCCCAGAATTAAAATGGGTTGTACATTTTGGTGGTAATTTACTATTAAAAAAAACATACTTCCCATCCCACTCTGGGAATAAAGGCGTGAGTGACATACATACATACATACATACATACATACATAAACTCACGCCTACGGAACTAACAACTGTAAAAACTTGTTAATAATTCTGTGACCACATTTTGCACAATTAGGCTAAGATGTTTACCAGTGTATTAGTGACAGGTTGCAAGCCCATCGCCTAACAATACTACACGCCTTTATTCCCTTAGTCGTCTCTTACGACATCCACGGGAGGATATGGAGTGGCACTATACTAACCCGGCAACCACGCGAGGAAAAGGCGAGAGTTACGAGTAAAGTATAAATATCAGAGTCATAAAAATTGACCTAGCCCCAAACTAAACTCTAGGCGTATACTATGGGTAGGTACTATTATGGGTATGAGATAACGATTTAGATACTTATATTGAGAAATAAATAATTAAATACATTAAAAACATCCGAGACAGAAATAAGTACTCGCGCTTATCACTCGACTACTACGTCTTGTACTAATGTCTACCAATTTGTTTTTTTTTGGTTTTCCTCAATCGCCCAAAGGTTAGCTGGACGAGATCCCTTAAAAGGATAAGTTCGCCTTTGTACATTCTAATTCTGTAAATATTGTATTTGATTTTCTGTTTTTTGTACAATAAAGTGTTTAAATACATACGTACAATACGAGTCGTCATCGGATTTGGTAATTAAATGGATTTTTGTGCATTAATTATTATTTAATCTAATGATCCATTAAACATAATGACTGATTTAACTCTACTTTACTAAAATTGTTTAACATCAATTTATAATAAACAGCTTCTATTCCGCAGATTTGATACGAAATGAGTTCCGAGCCTGGTATTTAATTAGGCTACCTATATTGAAATTGGATAATGTTCTGTTTGCATAGATTGTGTTTATCTATGAAATAATTACAGTGCTAATTACTGTCTAAGCCTAGTAAATAGAACCCTAGATTGTTAGCGGTTTGATGAAAATTAATTTATGCATGTAAACACTATATTGTACAAACAAAAGAGATAACAATCATTATAACGGAATATGTCATACTCGGTTGATAAGCAGATACTGATAACTTATACTGAGCAAGCAAAAACAGATCTTAAGGTGCTCAACTTTTTCATTCCGTGACTGTACATCAATGAGTTTATTTATTTACTTTATACAACTTAAACCACGTACAAAAAAAATTGGATGGTAGTATATTTTTAATACGTTACCGGAGAGCTATACAGGGTGTTCGGCACATGGACCGTAAATTTTTCTTGGGATATTGTTGGGGTTATTTGTTATCTTTTCGCCCTTGGACTTAGGGTCATAAGGGTCACGGTTTTGGAGATATGATTTGTTAAATGTTTTTTCTCAAATTTTCCGAAATTCCTGCTTTAAACGTTCGTAACTTTTTTATTAATGCGTGTTACAGAAAAATATGTTGTATTTAAAACTTGTTAATACATGCTAGTTTAAATACTAATAGTCTTTATTCTAATTGATAGTCTCAAAGGGACGTACGAGGTTTTTTATTTCACAAATTTACTGTTTGTGTGAATAAAATCCAACTTCAAAATTCAATTATTAAAAACCTAAATACAATTTTGGGGTTCATTTTATTTTAAAAACTTCTCTAGCTAATTACCTTTCTAACGATGTGCTACACATTAATAAAAAGTAAACGGGAATATCCACATTTTCAAAGAAAAGTTAGAGAGCACCTAGATAACTCGTTACCTAACTGGTGGATAGGCAGAAGCGGCCCGATTTCTTGGCCCGTAAATTTGTGAAATAAAAAACCTCGTACGTCCCTTTGAGACTATCAATTAGAATAAAGACTAATAGTATTTAAACTAGCATGTATTAACAAGTTTTAAATAAAACATATTTTTCTGTAACACGCATTAATAAAAAAGTTACGAACGTTTAAAGGAGAAATTTCGGAAAATTTGAGAAAAAACATTTAACAAATCATATCTCCAAAACCGTGACCCTTATGACCCTAAGTCCAAGGGCGAAAAGATAACAAATAACCCCAACAATATCCCAAAAAAAATTTACGGTCCATGTGCCGAACACCCTGTATAACTAACAATTATAAGGGCCTGTTTCACAATCCACAAATACCTTTTATCCGCCATTTAAAGCTGTCCCTCTCCTTATCTATTTTCAAGTGCAAGAAAGAGAAAAGGCTAAATTTATGTGTCAAATATGGTGTACCCTTGTTTTGCCGACAACCGTTTCATCGAATATTATTTCATCGACAACGATTCATCGAAACATTAGTACTAGTAATATTGTTTGGCGTTATTTTATTTCAACTACTATTTATTTAAATGTATCTTACTACGTGGAAATACTAATCAACGAATACTACTTAATCGCTGATTTGTTTCAAATTATCTTAATTGGTACAACTACAAAACATTGCAATTCATTTCTTCGACGTATTACTTTAATACAATTTTTATATGCCCTATTGCACATTTATACATTTTTCAAATTATGTAGTGTGACAAACAAATACCTATGTATAATAAAAGTAAGATTTATTGATAATATTAAATTAATAATATTATTGCATAACTAGTTATATCAAGAAATAGAAGTACGAGGCTTTTAAAGTAAGTTAGGTTAGAACTGCGACCACCAAGAAAACGAACTGTTGACAGAAGTGGGTTAGGTTAGGTTAGAACTGCGACCCCCAAGAAAACGAACTGTTGACAGAAGTGGGTTAGGTTAGGTTAGAACTGCGACCCCCAAGAAAACGAACTGTTGACAGAAGTGGGTTAGGTTAGGTTAGAACTGCGACCCCCAAGAAAATGAACTGTTGACAGAAGTGGGTTAGGTTAGGTTAGAACTGCGACCCCCAAGAAAATGAACTGTTGACAGAAGTGGGTTAGGTTAGGTTAGAACTGCGACCCCCAAGAAAATGAACTGTTGACAGAAAAGCATGACACATTACTGTTTAGTTTTGATAGCAAAATATTACCAATTGAAATAATGTTATGCGGAATAAATATTATTACAAGTAAAAAAAAACAATTAAAAAAACCCGAAATGATTACTCATGACATGAATTCTATTGAAATAAGTAAACTACCAATTAAAAGACCACGTTTCAAATTACCTAGTATCGAGTCCTCGACGCAATGACTTGTCGATGAAATGAAAATACTTGAAACGTTGTCTTTGAAATAATATTCGATTAAAAGTTTGTCGGCAATTCAATGGTAAACCGTCAAATATGCTATACTTGTCGATTGTGAACCAAGTATTATTTTGTTTTTAGAGTTCATATTATTTTGGAAAACCTCTCACAATTGTATCAGCTCAGCCGTAGAGTAACTTCGGCCCGTATTAATAAACTCATCTTGGCTGAGATGCCCGTCACAAGATACGTCAAAGTAAACGTCAAACCATAGAACACTGTAATTTTTTACGCATCTCGAGACGAGCATTAGAGTTGAGATTCGTTTATTAATACGACCCTTAGAAACAAATACTCAACTTTTCGTACATTAGCACACGTTAAACAAAAGATTCTAAAAACCCAACACTAAACAAAAGCCGACTAAATTAAATCTCGCTCATTCCTTTGCACCACGTCGTAATTACGCAACCTACGTAATTTATCAAAGTAGTAATTTGCATGTCAAACTTAGAGGTACCCTTAGGCTACGGAATGGGGGGAAATAAACTTCTTTTTGGCAAAGAAACAACAAGAAGGGAACAAATCTCGCCCAGTCAGTGAGTGAATTTATGCGAAGCAGTTTTTTTTTCAATTTGGAGTGAGGGTGTTCGTTAAAATTTCAAAGGGCACCCGTGCATACTGAATAGTGTCATACAGAAGGCTAGGCCGTGTGGTAGCCGGATTAGAATAGTGCCACTCCGTATCTTTCCGTGGATGTCGTAAAAGCCGACTAAGGTAATAAAGGCGTGTAGTACTGTTAGGCGATGGGCTTGCAACCTGTCACTAATACACTGGTAAACATCTTCGCCTAAGTGTGCAAAGTGTGGTTACAGAATTATCAAAAAGTTTTTATAGTTGTTGGAAATTCTGTAGCTCTGCCTACCCCACTCTGGGAATAAAGGCGTGAGTTTATGTATGTATGTATGTAGAAGGCTAGAAATACCACATATTTTTTTTTTTAAATAACCTTCCTTTTTGACGGTGCTTACTTATAAAAAAAATACTATTAATTCGCCTCAAACAAAGACATCACGACCCCCTTCCCTTATTCAACAAAGGGATTTTATTAAATATTAGCGAACCCACGACGTGCAGCAACTTATTGCACTTCTTCAGGCGTTGTCGAGTAGTGGCTTAATGCTGTTCACTGCATTTACGCTTATACTTATTGACATGACATAGTTATTTATGTGACTGGTGCATAACAAGATCACACGAGTGTTTTAATGCCTAATTATGCGTTCAGTCGCATACGTAACTTTATATACATGCATATCATATGCTTTATACCCTGTACCTTAATGTATCTGTATCTTAATGTTCATAATAAAGTATAGATCACCGAGACTTTAAAGTGAACATTAAGATGCAAATACGACAATAACCGATACTTTAATGACACATGTATATATATTAACATTAAAGTACAATCACAGAAACAGGTTACTTAATATGCTTATCGTTTCTGAACATATTATATTAAAGTTATGAATGTTATGATATAGATGTATAATGAATAATATTTTATAGTATGATCAATAAATTGACCAGTATGGGAAAGTAAGTACTAATAATGATGCAATATGACCTTCTGTCTTTGTCTCTGTTACTGTCCTAGACAGAGATAGCGTAAGGCTACGACCGGGTGTTATTTTTGGCAAAGTCGGCGCTTCGCGGTTTCTTTCATATAGACATCGGTGTCTTGCGAAAAGCCTGCGGCTACACAGGATGTTTATTTTAAATGTTTTGTATAAATTAAATTTGAAGGTAGGCGGAAGTATAATTTTCTTAAAAAACTTGTTTGTTTTTTTAGGCCATATTATGTTGTTTTCTAATTAATTAAAATTACATTTTGTTGTTTGGATATGGATATTATTGTTTTTTTTTCTTTCATGTGCGCTGAAGACGTCATGTCTAGGTTAGAGACCGATGTTTTATTCCATTTTGCCTTTAACGGTTAGTTTTCTAATTAAACTCAACATAAATAGCAATAACTCGCCCTCTAACATCATACAAATCGCAATAACCTGGTATGCCTTAACAATTTGTATTTTTTTTGTATATTTATAGTAGGTACATACATACATAAACTCACGCCTTTATTCCCAGAGTGGGGTAGGCAGAGCTACAGAATTTCAAACAACTCTAAAAACTTTTTAATAATTCTGTAACCACATTTTGCACACTTAGGCGAAGATTTAACAGTGTATTAGTGACAGGTTGCAAGCCTATCGCCTAACAGTACTACACGCCTTTATTACCTTAGTCGGCTTTTACGACATCCACGGGAAGACTTGGAGTGGCACTATTCTAATCCGGCAAGGTAAGTTATAGTAATAAAGAAAAAAGTGATAGTAATACGTATAGCACGCAATGTGTATGCTTGTGGCAGTGAAACGGTCACTGGCTCAGCAAAATGCTAAGCCGTCAGACGACCCTGTCCCTTCTACTCTATAAGAATACTTGCGAGGTGTGCGAGGGACAGAGCTTCGACTCGTTTACGTTTACTCGAGTACGTTAATTGTGACTCATGGTAAGGGTACAGTACCGGCAGTGATTCGAGGAACGCTATCCAAACATAGTATATTATATGGACATAGGGACAAAAGGGAAAATAATTATAATAAATCGTTTACCTACATAAATAAATGAAATGAAAATGAACAGTTTTACTATAATTGTTCAAAATTCTACAAAAACAACACCAATTTACGCAGAAATAACACGCCAATTCAAATCCCAATAGTTTAATCCGAATCGAAAGTTTTTTCTATTGTCCGACCACTTGTAGATCCGTTGCAAATTAAATCACGTTTATTTCCCGTCGACCGATACTCCGATATTCTATTAGCACCAACACGACACTACGTCGCGTAGAGCCAGCCATGGATTTAAGTTTTAGGATTGCTAAGTCTTTTGAAAATTTTAAACTGTATAAAAATGGTATTTAGAGTATTCGTGTATTTGAGAATTTGGAAAAGGGCGGATTTTATCAAATATTCAACTAAGTTCCATGGTAGGAAATATTCATGATTTTTTTTCACAGCTTTAAAAATAACCAAGATATAAGCCAATAAAGATTTGTTCCTATCTCAATCTAGCAAAATAGAATTCAACATGGAGTTTATATGGCCGACTTGTTACAATGACGTCACAGTGCACTTGAGATCTCTCTGTCTAATTAGCAGTTTAAAATGCTTGTGTCATCCGCATTTCTTGACTGATTTTAATTTTTATTTCACTTTTTTTTTTGAGAAATGCCATTTAAAAATGCTCTATGCACATTACCTATTACGTAGGTATACAATAGTTTATTTTTCGTTGTTATTATTTAAAAAAAACACTTATCAAAGGTTAATTAGTTCATGACTTTATCGAAGAATAAATTTTTTTTTTTATCTTAAAATGTAATCGTCTGTCGTCTTCAATAGTTTGTTAATTTTTTTAACCCAAAATACCGTCTAACTTTAAAATGAAAAATATTTTAGGATAGTTAAAGCGATATTGCCAAGCAGCAGTGCTTTCATTTTTGTGTTTCACTAGTGACGCTATCATATACCTTTTCCCCCTCACTAACAATCCTCCCAAACCCACTATCACAGTTAAAATGACAAATGAATTCGTTTAGCAATTCTATCAGTTCATGCATAACACAGTACGAAAATGGATTTTCAGATGTCAATAGGCTGCTCGTGATAAAGCGAGAGCTGGCAGCGATTCCGTTTTGTTCGGACTTGGCCAGCGCTTCATATGGTTTTTGGATGGATAAAGCAAGGATATTGAAATACAGTTTAACGTTTTGTAGAACATTATGCGAGTTTGTTTTGTTTTATGGTTGTTCGTATTCAAAACAGTTGGTTTGTTCGTGTTAAAATTTTACTCGTTTACAATGTTATAATTGTGGCAAATGACAAATTTAAACCTAAATTATTTTTTATTTTTTTTATGGCATCGAGTAGACAAACGAGCACACAGGCCACCTGATGGTAAGTGGAAACTGTGACCCATAGACAATCGCATTAGCAAGACTGCAATGCAATCCTAAGACTGCAAATGCGTTGCCAACCCTGAGGACTAAGATGGAATGCCTCTATGCTAGTCATTTCACCGGCTGTCTTATCCCCAAACCGGAACACAACAATGCGAACACTGCTGTTTGGCGGTAGGTTAATGGATAAGATGGTGGTAGCGATCCGGACGGACCCTGCACAAGGTCCTACCACCCGCAAACTAATATGGGATTTTTGTTCAAAATGTCAAATACTGACCCTTTATTATTCTCGTCGACTGTTACACTAAAGACCAGTAAAGCATATTTGACAAATAAATTCAGCCCTTTCTCTTTTTTACTCTTGACAATAGACAAGGAGAGAGCCAATTTTAAATGGCAGATAAATGTCGTTTGTGAAACAGGCCCTCGGTTAAACCATAATGGTTTTGACACATTATCATATTGTCAACGACAGTTCTCTACCCGTTTTCTGCCGTTTCCCTGAATTTATTTTACAAAATTGTGTAAAGCAAAGAATACTGTTAAAAAAGTTGTGTAAAAAGTTAGAGACAACCTAAAAGAACAAAAACTACATGCAAATAACTTAGAGAAACATGATTTAAAATCGAAATACCTACTTAGCTAGTATAAAACATGAACAATTTGACGCAATTAACAAAAAACAAAAGAAAAACAAAGAAAACTAAGCTATCCCTATGTATGCATACAACAAATTGCTTCAATATTTAGTAACAATATTACACTGATATCGACAGTCCGTCAACAGGTATGAACAAATTTATATAAAATAACGCTTAAATTTATATTTTACGGAACTAAAATAAAGTAAAAATGTTAGTTAATTATATAAATACTGGACTGAATGTTTTTAGCCTACCTATTCTTAATATATGGCTTAACATATTAAAGATATAAAATACTTTTAATCGAATAAACATCCCGGTGAAGGCCGTCTCCTCGGATCTTAGACTAATTCTGGTAAATAAATAAATGAAAGCCGACGATATAGGTACGCATTCTCCATCCCTGGCGCAATACAGGTTTGTGTACACCCTAAACGCCCCATCTCAGCCTCGTCTCCACATTATCTGAAATCACTTCAAATCAAGCGGGTCAGAGCGATGTATCTAATTGATCGACAGACAGACGGCTCGAGGGACGTTCTCGTAATCAATTCGAGGCCTGTATCGCTTTTAACAGCTGAAAAGACGCATCTGCAACTTGAAAGTCAAGCCAAATGTGACTTTTAAGGCTATTAATAAGAGTAGACATGCATAAGAAGTTTTGGAACACTTGTGGCTTTTTGTCTTTTGGAAGTACCGTTTGGGATTAGAGGGACGACGCTGGTAGCCGCTTGAGTTGGTTAGTAACGAACAGTTAATGCGAGTTTTTTAGGAGTTGTTAGTACAGTCAAAAGCATAAATAAGTGATCATTTATGTATCTTGTCACTTTAACGTCGTGTTTGAAAGGTTACGTATCAGAACGCCTAAAATTAATAAGCCTAATGTATCATAATATCTAAAAGTTCATAATACCTAATGGTATTTTTTAGAGAAACCGAAAACTTTTCAGGATTTTTTAAAATGCCATTGTATAGAACTCATTAGGTTAGGTTAGGTTAGTTTTATAACAATCCTAGAAAATTTACGGTTTCAATAAAAAAGACCATTAGGTATTATGAACTTTTAGGGATTATGATACATTAGGCTTTGAAATGTTATACAAAATTGTGAAACGATTAAAGCAACAAGGTACAGAAATGATCACTTATGTATGCTGTTAAATCTTCCCGTGGATGTCGTAAGAGACGGCTAAGGGAATAAAGGCGTATAGTATTGTTAGGCGATGGGCTTGCAACCTGTCACTAATACACTGGTAAAAACATAAACTTAAATGATTGCCGTGTGGTTGCCGGATTAGAATAGTGCCACTCCAAGTCTTCCTGTGGATGTCGTAAAAGCCGACTAAGGTAATAAAGGCGTGTAGTACTGTTAGGCGATGGGCTTGCAACCTGTCACTAATACACTGTTAAACATGGTGTCCCCTTGTTTTACAGACTGAAAAATTACAGAATTTTGTTTCACAGAAAATGTTTCATATACTATTTGGTCCTTGTATTTTTGCTTCGTATATTTTTTTTTTTTAACTATTTACTTGAAAGAAACAAATTCGACAGAAAATCAATTCAATGAATTTTGTAATTTTATTTTTTCATTACACATACTTATCAAACAATATAATTATTTTTCAACGAATATTGTTTGGTCAGTGCATTTTTTAGAAGGTTGGGTTATAAGATAAATACTATATTATGATATAAATATGAGTGAGCGAGCGAGCGAAGCGAGCGAGCAAGACCTCTCTGGGCAGAACCGACTTGAATAGGTTAGGTTAGAAGGCTATGGCGGGAGCGAAGCGAAGCAAGCTCCCGCCTTAGCCTTCGAGGTTATTTTTTTTATATCTCTTGAATAAGCTATGCGATACCATTTGACTGCAAATTAAAATCGTATGCTTTTTTTCAAACGTTTCATTTCACACACCTTCACAAACTGCACCCTACTCTATAAGTTGATTTTATTGTTATTAAGTTATATTTTAAATAAATAATATGAGAACAAAGAATATTTAATTTGCTATTCTATGATATGAAAAAAGAAACATTGAATTTTATTTAAAATAAAAAACGATGATTTAAAAGTCTTCAAAGTAATTATTCTACATATTGATTATTCTATGAAATGATAATACGAGAAAAAATTTCTATGAAATGAAATTCTAAACAACTTCAGTCTGTAAAATAACGTACTACCGTTAAACATCTTAGCCTAAGTGTGCAAAATGTGGTTACAGAATTATCAACAAGTTATTAGAGTTGTTGGTAATTCTGTAGCTCTGCCTACCCCACTCTGGGAATAAAGGCGTGAGTTTATGTATGTATGTATGTATCTATGCTGTTAACTGTACCTACCTGAGCGTCAAACAATCGTAATATTTGTACACCTACTAGGTTCTCAGGACATCAACAGCATTACATTTTACTATGAAGTATAAATAGGCACTATAAGTAAATTACAGATGTCCATAAGAATACAAAACATATGGAACAATGTGAATATGAGGAATAACCGTTAGTAACCTTTTTAACTCTTCACATCGATCGGTAAAGACGTTGAGACATTATAGTTATTATCATTTTAATATGAACCACTATAATACACATACTCACACGCGGACACGCCTACAGACATACACACACATAATTCAATACTCTGTAAGTGTCATGTCGTTAATCATTTAAGTTTACATACATACATACATAAACTCACGCCTTTATTCCCAGAGTGGGGTAGGCAGAGCTACAGAATTTCCAACAACTCCAAAAACTTGTTAATAATTCTGTAACCACATTTTGCACACTTAAGCGAAGATGTTTAACAGTGTATTAGTGACAGGTTGCAAGCCCATCGCCTAACAGTACTACACGCCTTTATTACCTTAGTCGGCTTTTACGACATCCACAGGAAGACTTGGAGTGGCACTATTCTAATCCGGCAACCACACGGCAATCATTTAAGTTTATGTTTTACAATACAGTGCTTGTTATGATGGATGATGGACTAGGAATTCTCTCTTCTCTACTCTGTGGCCGTAGACAAGATGCATTCTGAATACGTTATCAAAAATGTATATTATTAACGTCAACTCCGGGTAGCCTGTATTGCCTAACACACTCGCAATAATCGACTTCAAAGCGGAACAATTGTTTACATTTTGTATGCAGACAAGCCTTCGATTTTCAAAACGAAAACGATTGCGATTGCGAGTGCGTTAGGCACTAGCCTCTTCGGTCAAGTCGATCGCTCATGTCAATACTCCTTTTGGCAGTTTCCAAAATCAATCAATTATTCTTCTTATCTTACCTAAAACCAACGTCAAGGCTAGCAAGCCTGACAAGAAACTATCTGGCCGCCATTCCCGTTTTTTTGGTAGTCTTGTATATGTAATAAGGTCCTTAATTTTTTCATAGTTTTTTTTATATTGTCTTTAGTGACCTTGTCTCTTATTACTATCAAATTTTATAATAATACCGTATGGTTTTAAAACGAAAATATCAAAATATAAAGTTGTATTTTTGCACACCTTTCTTTACCTTCATTATTTTAATACCAATGGCGTATCTAGTTATTTCACGAACCGAAAGCCACTCCACTGATTTACAAATCACAAAGATCTATTGCGAATTTAACTTTTCATCGAAGAAGCGGAACGTTAATCCCCAATCAACCATTAATTACAACCTAAAAGCTTTTAACCAACAAGAAACGAGTTCAGAACTCTAACGTTAAATCATTTCTTAAACGACAGCCAATCAATTGTGAAACTTTTTAAAAACGGATCTTCCGGCTAATCGTGATGGATGCCTGTCGGTGATTGGCTAGCGGGATCAGGCCTGTCAAAACCGGATCACACCGGATTGGACCGGATTGGTCCCGATTGGACGGGTTTCGTTGCTTTTGTGGCAATAACTAGTTTTTGTGGTAGAATTTTATTGGAGTTTTACAACTGTGTGTTTGTAAAAAGTTAACTATAATAAAAAGCCATTTGAATATACATATATTGTAATGTATAAATGCCTAAACTAATAAATGTCAGGGGACAAAGTCACACAAATTAACCTTATCCACAAGTAAGTTATAGTTAGGCCTGTTTTATGAGCACACAATAACTTATTATACTGAATTTTTTACCACGGCATTTCGATCAAGATGCGGCGACCGAGAACATGAACCGACTTATTTACGCAATCAAATCCAGGTTTAAAGCAATAACAGAAATTAATTATCGTTAAAACTGTCCTAAATGAAAAAAAATGTGTAAGAGCATTTCGGGCTATTGTCAGTTTTGGGTTTCGACGCCATTATTACAAACAAAAAAAAAAACCACAAATTTAATCGATGGTTAAAATCACAATTGGCGTATTAGGACAATTTTACAGTTACCAATTTATCTGTCCTTTACGCCAATTTTCATTAGGACAATTTTACTGTACAATTTAGCTGTCATTTACGCCATTGTCATTTTAGCTATTGTAATGTGCAAAACGTGTACAAAAATTAAGTTTTGTAACATACAGTAAGTACATAAGTTGTGTGACATACAGATAGACTGAGTGACACGGCGAAACTATAAGGGTTCCAAATTCAACTATGGAACCCTAAAAATGCTACAGAAAATAGCGTGTAGCAAAATAAATTCGCGAACAATTCGTTCAGTTGAAAGGACGCCATGGTTATCTTGTCCGTAAATCCCGTAAACCGGACACGCTAGCCCCGTAGTCCCGTCACGGCGAGGAAATCGTACGGATTCCCATCATTAGCTAATTTGGGCCCACCGACAGGTGTGACGTCATGAATATGCAGCCCACAACCGCCTTTTTAGGGTTCCGTGGTGAATGGATGAATGCTGAAAAGAGGTTTCCATGGAACGTGTTTTGAGCAGGGGGGTTATTATGACATAACTTTGAAGTTCAGTTCACGCTGGAAGAGAAGGAAAGAGATATATAACTGCTATAGCTCTGGTGGGTTATTATGACATAACTATGCAGTTCATTTTACGGTGAGTGTAAGGGACAGAGCTGTGGCAGTTATATAGCTCTGTGGGGTTATTATGAGGTATCTGTGCAATTCATTTTACGCTGAGAGAAAAGGACAGAGTTGTGTAACTGCTATAGCTTTGTCCTTTACGCTCACCGTAAAATGAACTGCATAGTCATGTCATAATAACCCCCCTGTCCTTTTCTCTCAGCGTAATCAGAATTGCATAACTATGTCATAATAACCCCCCTGTCCTTTACGCTAGCCGTAAAATAAACTGCATAGCCATGTCATAATAACCCCCCTGTAGCTTAATAAAGTTATTGCTATTTAGTCCCGTGTTGTTGCCGGGTTAGAATAGTGCCACTCCAGGTCTTCCCGTGGATGTCGTAAGAGGCGACTAAAGGAATAAAGGCTTGTAGTACTGTTAGGCGATGGGATTGCAACCTGTCACTAATATCTGGTAAATATACTAGCCTAATTGTGAAACATGTGGCTACAGAATTTTCAACAAATTTTTAGAGTTGTGATGAAGACACTAAAGCCTGAAGTTTCGTTTTATAAGTCCATCAGCGTAAAGCTTGATAACATTTATTATTAAGTTACTGGCAACGCACCCCGCTTCGCTTCGGTATATACGAGTTATTTTCTAATACACGTGGTACATAAATATAAATACATAAATTAGTTAGGAGTAATGACTTTGTTATAAACGTATTTTTTTTAAATATTTTTGTAAATTTATTTATCAAAATCATTGTAACATTAAATAACAGTTCTAGCGGGAAAAAAACACTGTTTATCTGCATGGGCCCGGACCGGTGGGCTAGCGTGGCCACCAAGTGGGTGCCGCAAAATGGGTGACGTAGATGGGGCAGGCCTAGACGGAGATGGCGGGATGACTTGGACGCTTTCCTCAGCAACTGGCTGGAAGAGGCACTTAAAAGGGACTCATGGAGATCAAGGGCTGAGGTCTTCGCCCAGCAGTGGGACACTCATTAAGGATAGAAAAAAAACAAAGAACTGTCGCTTACGGTGTATACTAAGTACACTTCGATAGGTCTTAAGTGCTTAAAAGGGGCCGCCCTAGGCGTTCTTTTCGAATCTAATCGGAGAAATACTGAAAAAGGGCTGAATCTTAAGTACACGAAACCGACGTGCGTGCTTGACTCGATGTATGAATGTGGACGAAGGGAAAGAGATTTGTCAGGAACGTAGGTGTGGAAAGAAGTGGTCTCCGCCAACCCACCTCGGAAACAGGCATGATTTAATGTATGTATTTGTATGTAATGTGAAAACTCAGCCAAGGTAAGCGGCTTTTAGGGTACGTTTACATTAGTATGGGTTTTTGTGGAATCATGTAGACACACGGAACCTTTACATCTAGTGGTCAGTTCACGCTTTCCAGTTTTTTACGCCTCATCTAAAATTCGGGTGCCTTGCGTTGCTTCCGCATTATTCATGATAAAATCTTATCCATCATTCAGTAGACATCGATTTGTGTTTATTTATGTACCGTTCTTGTTTGTTCCGCGGGATTTATGTATAGTGACCAGTCAGTGTAAAGGCGTTTAAGTTGTCAAGAAGTCAGATACGGGGGAGAGTTGTTTGACTGTGGTAAAAATAGAATAGAATGGAATTTATTGCGACCTAATTGTTGATAAAAAAAAAACATTACGGAACGTTGAAATATATTCAGCTATTAAAGAACCCAGGGTTGAGATTCTAAACGGTAAAAAGACATATTGCTTTTGACATGTTTTCGTATTTACTTATTTTTTATAAAAGAACATTCATGCCTGATGGGAAGTAATCTAATCACCACCACCCATATAAGTACATGAGCAACTCAAGACGACATTCATTTATTCCTAGTGTAATGGTACCAATTATGGACACTTTTAGCTGACAGGCGTAATGGACACTTCACTCTTAATTCAAATTTCATGTCCTAAATTGATTGTTGCAAAACCCTTATCTTCTGTAAAATTGGAATCAAGTGTCCATCATTGGGTTCTTGTCCATTACTGGTTCCACCACCCTTAATTTGGTACCTAGTTTAAAATTCGCTCATATGACGCCGTTTTTGATTTATCTAGCATGATAAAACTATTTTGTATAAATAGCCTTAAAAGCCAAATTAAAACCGAAGTCACAACCTCTAGGCAAACATATAGTTAGAATTAAAACTAAATACGTTCGGGCAAATACAAATTTAATAACTAACTACATATAGAACTCACAAAATATAACAAAACTAGGTAATCTTCTGAAATGTAAATGTAACATTTGGAGTTCAAAGCAAATTTTACTAATTTAATGAACATTTTCAGTATGCTATGCGAAACTGTTTCGAGCGAAATGTATAATGTTTTTACATGTTTCAGGCTAAACTAAAACTGTTACATTGTGTTTTCTCGACGTTCAATTATCAAATGAACTATGAAATTGCAAGGCTTATAACAAATATTTGAAATTGTAAATTAATGAGTAGGTAATGGAATTAGAAGACAAACTAGCCATACATACATGCATTTCTCAAAGCTACAATCTAATATAAGGACTAAGATGTAATGCCCCTATGCTAATAATGTCACCAGTTGTTTTACATACATACCATTATATCACGCCTGTTTCCCAGAGGGGTACGCAGAGACCACTTCTTTCCACTTGCTACGATCTTGACAAATTTCTTTCGCTTCTTCCACATTCATACATCGAGTCCTGCACGCACGTCGGTTTCGGGTACCAAGTATACTTATACCAGATGTCTTTTCCCACACTGGCAAACAATGCGAATATTGCTGCTTGACGGTAGTAGGAGGCGTTTTCTCGTGGTCCTACTGATTTGTCCTGTTAGGGAGAACTATTTCTCGTAGTCTTATTAGTATGTACGGTTGTCAATATGTTCGTCCTTTATAATAGGAATACGTAGGTAGGTTTAGGTTATGTTAGTTTTGCAGCCCGGAGGGCCAAACCACCCTGAAATAGGAGCTCCGCGGTAGCGGAGCTTCGTCGACCCTTTCTTATTGATATGAAATTAAGGGTAAAAACTTAAGTAGGACAGATAGTTCTCCCTCGTGGTCCTACTAATAGGACAACTTAGTAGGACCACGAGAAAAGGGGGGGCGATAGGTTAATGGATGAGTTGTGGTAGTGATTCATATTGACATCGCACTAGGTCCTACCTACCACTTGATTGTCCGTTTTAAAAACTCTTCCGCATTACTCATGTCAATGAATCCCTCGTCTGTTTCACCTATACTTAACCAATTAACCTACCGCCAAGGAGCAGTTTTCGCATTGATGTGTTCCGGTGTGTTGATATGACAACTGGTGAAATTACTAGCATAGAGGCATTCCGTTTTTGTCTTAAGATCAGGTGGGTTATTATGACATAGCAATGCAGTTCAGAATACGCTGCGAGAAAGGGACAGAGCTATATAACTGCTATAGCGCTGTCCTTTTCGCTCGCCGTAAAATGAACTGCTTTGCCATGTCGTAATAACCGCCCAGGTAGTAGTTTTGAGAATGAAAATGTCTATTCATCAGTTTATCCTTGAATCACAGATTTCAATAGATCTTGCACAAGGTCTTATATTATCTTGATGGTCTTTTTATAAACTCAGCCTCATTACTCATGTCAATTTAAAACTATACTTACTTCGTGCTGGTCACTATCCCGACGTACCCTCGCTCGGACAGGGTTCGGGTGCACTCGTCTGGAAGAGCGCGATAACGCTATCGCCGTCCCGCTCACACAATTCTATGAACTGCGATCGACTTTTAAATTGATATAGTTTTCATTTTCATGATTTGTTTCGATATCTGAGTAGAATGGTAAAGCCCATTAAGTATGGGTTTTTTGTAGATATTCATATTATATGTAACTACAGCTCAAACGTTAGTTTAAATTAGAGTGACGTTTCCAATGATCGACAATGGACACGTCACTCTTAATTAAAGCTGCATAAGGTCCAATATTGATTGATGCGAAACAAATGAATCACCCATATCTTCTTTTAACTAAAAATCAATGTATGTATTTTGTACTTGTTACCTACAGTCCTGCAATAAATGTATTTTGACTTTCATTTGTGATTTTGATTCACGTTGAAATCCGCCATTTTGATTTTCAATTATGTACCCAGTGATACTCACAACGGTACAGACGAATCTGACGACACTGAATGTCAAAATTGGGTCATCCATTAAGCCTCTGCAAAGGAACATAGCATATACAATCAACCATACATATAGAGCCTCTTTTCCACTCGGGTAAACCCATATTGCTTTTGACGTGTTAAAAGCAATACCATAACACGTCAACAAAAATATTGTTTTACTTTATTATTTTATTATTTAAGAGCCTATAAAATCTCACTGCTGAGCAAAAGCCTTGCTCCCTTCTTTCCACGTAGCCCTATCTTGGGCAGTCCCCTACCAGTGATTACATACATACATACATTAAATCACGCCTGTTTCCCAGAGGGGTAGGCAGAGACCACTTCTTTCCACTTGCTACGATCTTGACAAATTTCTTTCGCTTCTTCCACATTCATACACCAGTGATTAAAGGCATAATAATAATAAAATAATGTTATTTCTGCAAAATGATACATTTTTACTTATAGCTAACGTTCTGTAATTCTTAAAGCTAGTTATGTACCTTAACCTAATTATAATAATAATAAATAAAAAAAATTAACGCACTCAGCATGGTGTCGCGGCACTCAAGTGTGTTACGACGCTGATCTTCCGCGGATCCAGCATTGTGGTACAACACGGGACAGCAACCGGCAACGTAGTCCATAATGTGTTCGTGTCGTTTGTTTGTGAGTTAGCGTAGTGTGTAGTGTGACTGCGTTAATAGTACATTGTGTATTAAGGGTGGTAAAGAAAGAATTACAAACGAGAGTCTGTTTGAAGCCCGAAGCCGAAGGCTGAGGGCTTTAATGACTCGAGCTTTGTATTTCCTTTACCACCCGTGTAACATACAATGTTTTTCATCACAATTGCGAGGAAATTAAATAAAATCAGACACAAGATCATATTTTTAACTTATTAGCGGCAGACTACATCATTGTCTGTGACTTACCACAGATGATGTCAAACGTGTTTGGAGTCCGATTCTAGTGACAGTCGAGATCAATAGTTTATATGCGAGATTTTTAGGAAATTGTATGCAACTGACATTTCATCTCGAATGACACTTCATATCGAATGGCACAAGAATTGGGGTCCTGACGTATTGTGATAGTTTGAGTCCACGTATAATATTTAAAAAAAGCTATTACGCACTTTAGTTACGTAATAGTAAAAAAAGGCCCGTGGGTATTATTTTGGATTTACGGTCGATTTTTCTAGCATGTTAGGACACTATTTACGAGCAAGTGTGATGAAAAATTAATTGCGATGTTAGGGTTATTAATTAGGTATGAAAATGAAAATGAAAATGAAAAATGTTTATTTTTGTTAGAAATTACGGTTACAAAACTTGAAAGGGTTGAGACCTCCTAGTAAGTATAGTAATACCTGTGACAGAAGGCCTCGCTCTTCTATAATAAGTGAATAGTTATTTAATAACAAAAACAATCATAAGTATTAAAAGTTCTATAAAACCAAAGCTTACATGTGAAATGAAATGAATCTATTTCAATTCAAATTCTTGTGTGTGTGTGTGTGTGTGTGTCTGTGTGTCTGTGTGTCTGTGTGTCTGTGTGTCTGTGTGTGTGTGTGTGTGTGTGTGTGTGTGTGTGTGTGTGTGTGTGTGTGTGTGTGTGTGTGTGTGTGTGTGTGTGTGTGTGTGTGTGTGTGTGTGTGTGTGTGTGTGTGTGTGTGTGTGTGTGTGTGTGTGTGTGTGTGTGTGTGTGTGTGTGTGTGTGTGGTGCTTATGTCATGTATCTATTTTCCTCATAATTACATTCTGTTGTAGCTGATGAGTGCTTCAACATCATCATAACTTAAGGTTTTTAACCAATCCATCAAAGTCTTTCTACAGGTAAATAATTGTAATGGGAAAATGTTTTTTTCTTTATTAATTTTATTATAAAGTTGAGCCGAAAGTTTACAGAATTGTAACTTAGCAAACCGAGATTTGCAGGGATATACAGGGGCAACCTTGTATTTACGCCTTCCACTTAATAAAGTGGGGTTGTATGTTAAGGACCTATGTACTTTAAGGGTGGTCAGCAAAACAAATAGTTTCCTCATTGAAAGTAGTTCAGACATGTTGTACAGTTCACTCGTTGAGTATCTATACGGTTTGAAGTACATTACCTTAATTAGGCTTCTTTGGCCCCTCTCTACCTCAAGAAATTTCGTCTTTGATGCCCCTCCCCAAACAATTATACAATAGCACATGATCGATTGGGCCAGAGTTGTGTACAACCTATTTAGTAACAATTTTGAAGCGATATGCCTTAAGTTTTTGAATATCCAGGTAAGTTTCCTGATCCTTGAATTTACGTACTCTATATGAGTATGCCATGAGAGCCGTTGGTCAATAATGACTCCAAGATACTTAGTGGAAGTAACTTTTTCAATTTTGGTACAAATACAAGGGAACGAAATATCCTGATCACAGGTGTGTATTTTTAGGTTGAGATTACAGGATGGTTGGGTACTTATATTTTTTGTGAAACAAATATAATTGGTTTTTGTGGTATTTAGAGTAAGTAAATTAGATTTAAGCCATTTGTTCACATGACCCAGACCAGCTTCAGCGTAACTAAAAACCGAGTTCCAAGATTTTCCATTAAACACAATAACCGTATCGTCTGCATAAGAAAACACGTTGCCCGCTTCAACGTTCATATTGGTCAACTCGTTAATGTAAATCAAAAACAAAGTGGGCCCAAGCACACTACCCTGAGGAACACCAAATGAGATATCTGACCCACGACTTACATAACTATCAATTTTAACTCGCTGCCCTCGATAGCACAGGTAGTCACACAGCAAAGATAATGGCTTCCCCCTTATACCGATATGTTCCAGTTTTTGTACAAGAATGGAAGGAGAGACAGTGTCAAAAGCCTTCTTGAGGTCCAAGAAGACTGCCAAACTTTTATCACCTTTGTCGACTTGATCAGTTATTAATGAAGTTAGTGCGAGTACAGCGTCTTCCGTAGACTTTCCCTGTCTGAAGCCAAATTGTGAGTTGGATAGAATTTTAAATTTATTTAAGTATGAAATTAACCTGTTATTTATAAGTTTTTCCAAAATTTTAGAAATTGCCGGCAGCACGGAGATAGGTCGGTAGTTGTTGGCATCGTCCCTCCTTCCACTCTTGTACACAGGGGTGACTATGGATTGCTTAAGCACGGAGGGAAATACCCCATTTGTGAAACATAGATTGGCTAGATGATTCATTACTGGGACTACAATAGGTCTAGCAAGTTTGAGAAATTTAGTAGGGATGTTGTCTGATCCTGGGGCACTCTCAGTCTTCAGGCTCATTAGTATTTTATCCACTTCTATAGGGTCTGTATCGGTGAGGACAAAAGACGAAGGATTTGACTGTACTCGATCAGCAGATGCATTTAATGGGTACATTGAATTTTTAGCTATGATGTCTTCCGCTAAATTTTTCCCGACGCTTGCAAAAAAGTCATTTACATGATTGACCGCTTCATATGGAGTTGGTTTACAGTTTAATAATTCAGTATTAGTAGTTTTATTCCTTTTGTAGTGAGTTATTGATTTTATAGCATTCCAAAGGGCTTTAGAGTTTTTCATCGAACTAGCTAGTTTATTTCGTTCATAGTTTCGCTTCAATTTTTTTATAAGTTTATTACAGTAGTTACGGTATCTAACAAATGTTATTTTCAGGATCGCGTTTTCCGGGTCAGAGCGAAGGCTTAATTGCATTTTATTCCTGTTTTTAATACATCTTAGGATGCCCGGACTAATCCATGGCTTTATATTTCTACGGCTTTTAGGAATATG
Source organism: Acleris laterana (assembly GCA_963966035.1). NCBI lineage: Eukaryota > Metazoa > Arthropoda > Insecta > Lepidoptera > Tortricidae > Acleris > Acleris laterana. Next base: position 2,786,422 of record OZ014456.1, on the reverse strand, counting down.
CTTTGTATCCTTACTTGAAAATAGTGAATCTTGAAGTTTACGCATTAGCTGTTCAACGACAAATTGTGGGTCATTACTAAATAGAAGAGTTTCTATATGTTTGTCTTGTAAGACAGTAAAAGCTTTTTTATAGTCATATGTGACGTAAGTTTTGGGAGTTGTTTCAACCGCTTTACACCCCGTTAAGGATAGAAATATGGTGCTATGATCCGTTAATGACGTGTTAAGTACAGCAACAAAGGCTGATAGTTTATTGTTTTGAAGTTTAATCATAAAGTGGTCTAAACAACTATTAAACCTTGTGGCTAAAGAATGAGCAGGTAGTACGCCGTATGTAGAGAGCATAGTTAGGTATTGGTGCCTATTTAAGCATTCTTGTGATGGTTCTTGTTGACGGGGAATGAGATTAATGTTAATATCACCGGTTATTATTATAGTTTTATAGGATTTAACAGTTTCTAAGTAATTATTAAGGGAATTGATGAATGTAACTGCATTTGTGTTTGACGGGGACCTGTAGATGCCAATAATTATGATATTGTCTATCCTAATGCTAATACCTGAAGCATGGTCAATTTTAATCTCTCCAATATTGGCTTTTAAATGGTTGTTAACGTAGACCACAACCCCATCGTTCTGGTTTATGTTATGTTGAGTTGATATTGACGTATAGTTAGGAATACAGGGAATTGGTTTATTGTTGTTTAATCTACATTCCGTCAATATTATGACATCAATGTTGAAATCTAATTGTGACAGTGTAATTTGAAAGTTGTCAAAATTACAATAAATGCTCCTTATGTTTTGCGACATAATGGTTAACTTTTTTTCGATGTTAGGTATGTTATATTTGAGATCCTGAATATCACATTTTATGGAAAGTGCCGGTTCAGTATCATCGATTTCATTTAAAGTATTAACATCACTATTCATTTTGAATTGTGAAATATAAAATCTGGGTGATAAAAAGAGGGTACGTACAAAATAAATATAGATATAGATATGTATTTATAAAGCAGTTGATTAGAGGTAGTGGGAGCGAAACTGACATAAGGGTTTCATACAGGTTTGATATAAGATAGAGGGTTAATGTTGAGTAGGTACTGGTGTTAGTATTATTATAGTTCATGTGAGTGTATTGGATGCACATAATATATTTATGTATATTTAATTTGGACATGTGTGTGTGTTTATGAGTGTAAGTGTGTGAGTTTGTGGTTACCTTAAGAATAAAGAACACGAGTAATGTAATTGCGTAATAACAAGTACTAGAGAAATAATTGGTAATAACAATCATCAAAATTTGACTTAAAATGTTATGTTATGTATGTTCTACTTTATGCCACTATATAAATATAAAAAATAAATGTATCAGAGGACAATCTAACACCGATTGACCTAGTCCCAAACTAAGCTCTAGGCTTGTACTATGGGTACTAGACAACGATATTAATACTTATATAGAGAAATACATAGAAAACATCCATGACTCAGGAACAAATATTCGCGCTCATCACACTAATATCTGCCCTGACCGGGATTTGAACCCAGGACCACAAGCTTCGTAGGCAGGGTCACTACCAGTCATCTTAGTCGTCAAAAACATCAAATAAACATATAACCAACAGTTATATTAAATTATATTGTTACATGTATAAATGTATAGATGTAAGACGGCTATAAACAGTTTCGTTGCAGATCCATTCAATGAGTTTTTATTTATTTTCAAACTGGTATAATGAAGGTGCTTTCATGGGATAGTAGGCCAGCCAGCTGAGTAAAAAACTTACAATATCACTTCAAAGGCAATATTGTTTGTTTGTTTATTATTTTTGTTTGTTGTTTTAAGAGGTTAAACACTAAAATGTATGCACAACCTCATCCCAATAAGGGATATAATCTACTCCTGTTCTCACCAATTACTTTAGATTAAGTTATATTGTGTTATTAACATTAAGTCACCTTGAATGAAAGAGCAAATACCTCCTAACACAAGTGTAAAAGTTAAAAGGAGGATTCTACCATTTTTTTTAAAAAACTTTGTTGATAATAAATGATTTTGATTTTTGTTTTTTTTGTTGTTTTGCCGCGTAAAATAGAGGCCTTGGTCAAAGAAAAGAAAGATGGGTAAACAAACGAAGCGTTTATAAAATTTCTGTCCAATTTTCTTTATAAAGACAACGAACCAATCGCTACCCAACTACAGTGAAATTGACTCTAGCTCTTATAATTTATCCAAGCGCCTGAAACTTTTCTCTCCCCAGCATTTGTCGTAATAGCTTCACCTTTCCGTACTTCGGTATTTACCGAGCCATCGGCTGCCGTGGCTCATTGAAATTTAACGCACTATCAGTTCTAATTGAGTAAGAACGAACGAACGAGTATTTATTTTAAAAGAAAAGAAAGAAAGAAAAATACATTTATTCACTACACACATGACACACAAAAAAAAAGTAAACACAAAAAAAAAGCAATAAAAATAGAGTGAATCGGACATTGGCTCAGCATAATGCTGAGGTGTTAAACACCTGCAGCGCTGATTTTCAGCCAGCTCCGAGTGTGACAGACGGACGGTACGCTAAACGAATAAATAGTGTAATACAAAAATATATACCATGTTCGCATTGTTGTGTTCCGGTTTGGGGATAAGACAGCCGGTGAAATGACTAGCATAGAGGCATTCCATCTTAGTCCTCAGGGTTGGCAACGCATTTGCAGTCTTGGGATTGCATTGCAGTCTTGTGAATGCGAATGTCTATGGGTCACAGTTTCCACTTACCATCAGGTGGCCTGTGTGCTCGTTTGCCTACTCTATGCCATAAAAAAAAAAAAAAAAAACCTACTATTAAACAGATACTTATAGTTAGTGATAGAATACACATTTTACTTTAATTTGTTTAATTATTATTTTTATTTGTTTTTATGGGCTTGCAACCTGTCACTAATACACTGGTAAACATCTTAGCCTAAGTGTGCAAAATGTGGTTACAGAATTAACAACAAGTTTTTAGAGTTGTTGGTAATTCTGTAGCTCTGGCTACCCCACTCTGGGAATAAGGGCGTCAGTTTATGTATGTGTATGTATGTGTTTAATTATTTGTCAGGGCCTATATTTTAGGCGTTTTATGCTATCGATTAAACTCGGCCGCCATTACTGTGAAGTAAATCAGAGATAAAAAAATTACGACAATTCGATAACAGAGGCCCTTGCCAAGATGCACTACGCTAAAGTAACGTTTCTATTCGTTTCGTTTTTAAGACTGCGCCGAGCAAACGTCGAGCGTCCAGTGGCGCCCTCATTACTATTATTGTGTTTTCTAATTAACTAAATAATTTCATTAAAATCAGACGATACGTTTTTGTAGTGCAAGTAAAAACACAATTTATGAAATACGTAACAAACTTTAATAACAATTACCCTTTGAGTAGTCAGCTTAACGGGAAAAGGTGGCCACTTTTTTCCGTTAAATTGATAACTCGAAGGTGAATTGTTATTAAACTATATGATATACGTTGTGTACGTATAAGTTGTGTTTTCATTTGTAGTACAAAAACATACTGTCCAATTTCAAGAAAATACTTTAGTTTATTAAAAAAACACACTAAAAGTAATGAGGGCGCCACTGTACATACGGCGTACGCTCGGCGTTGTCTTAAACCACGCGTCACTGGTAGATCACGTGACCTTTCGTATCACGTCATCTACCAGTGACGAGGTTTTTGCGGGTGGTAGGACCTTGTGCAGGGTCCGTCCGGATCGCTACCACCATCTTATCCATTAACCTACCGCCAAACAGCAGTGTTCGCATTGTTGTGTTCCGGTTTGGGGATAAGACAGCCGGTGAAATGACTAGCAGGCATTCCATCTTAGTCCTCAGGGTTGGCAACGCATTTGCAGTCTTAGGATTGCATTGCAGTCTTGTGAATGCGAATGTCTATGGGTCACAGTTTCCACTTACCATCAGGTGGCCTGTGTGCTCGTTTGTCTTCTATATGCCATAAAAAAAATAAAAAAAAAAGGTTGTTTGGTCTCTGTTAGTGTTTACATTATTTTAGGTCTAAAATTTAGCTGACGCAGTTTCTATTAACTTTTTTTCTGTACTTAGGTATGTCTACTCGTTGCCACATCCTGCTTATTTTTCTCAATCAGAATATCCATAACAACAGTGAAAGCAATATTCGTAACACAATCAAGTCTGAAACGAAACGTAATTACTAGAGTATGGAAAACGATACAATCTTAATGAAGCTATTTTCGGTAGGTGTTTACGTTTTAATAAAATATTAGATAACTAACTATAGCTACTTATGGCATTGACAATCGTCCCTTAACTTGGGGAATAAAGATTAGTGAAAATTTAAGATTAAATTAATTAAATTATAGTATAGCCGCAAATGTGGCTTCGAGTACATTATTGACGAGGCCGGAAAATACGTAATTTATGACCAAGTCATATCATAATAATATAGAGAGCCGAAACGAAGAAGAGGCCCTCCAGCTTAGTAAACATAGAACAGTAAGTCATCTCCGGCTCTTTACGAGTTTCTGTTACCTATGACCGCTGGCTGAGTTTGTCCATATCTGACATTTACGTGACGACTTTTCTCTCGATACTTTGTATGCATGCACTAGTATCTGTGTCTTATTTTTTGTATCTTTGTACCTAATGTTGTTTGGTATTGTTGCTAATTGTCTCTTTATATTTATCTTAATCTTTTATCAATTGAACGCGGCAACGACGCGTCCCTGCTAATGGTGCGTTCCTATATTCAAAACCGTGGGTAGAGTTGTAACGTCTCGTTAAAATTTGACACATTTTGTACGTAGCAAATGTCAAATTTTAACGTGACGTCACAACTCTATCGACGGTTTTGATTATAGGAACGCACTCTTAACCGGCTCGGTCCTCCCTATTGAGTTTGCTTGTGGTGGCGCGCGGCGCATACGGTCAAGGCATGCACACATGCAAGCCGCTCGATATATCTTTGTGTTGTGCCCAAGATGACCTAATGTTTTTAATGCGTGCGTACGAGTCTATTAATTGTATTTCCCACCGAGACGAACACGGAGCTTTCTACAATAATAATTACAGCCAGGAAATAAAACGAAATTTTCATATAACAGGGAATTTTTATAATAATGTGGCATACACAATAATTAAAACTACAAACGTTTCATTACGTTATAAGGCTTTCGTGACCTTGGAAGTTTGTTTAAATACGCCAGCACGTTTTCTGAGAACGTGTTTGCCTTTTCTTGGGTTCCCACGAAATTAGCCAATGTAAACTTTTACAAAGTTTTTCTAAGATTTCTCAAACAGTAAATTATACTGATTTTTCCGTTTCGTAAGTACTTATTGGTGCGAATAATTGTAGTCTACCACCCTACGGTTGAAGTTCATTTGCACGTCATCACACAACAAATTTGATTTTGCCTTGCAATAATATTATGACAGTGACAAGTGTCAACCTTAGCGATAATTATATCTCACAGAAACGTTTGTCAAACCTGGTAGACTACTTTCTTGGCTGACCATACCACCACATGACAGGGCTAAAATATTTTTCCAAAATGAAGCAGTATTTCGAAAGTGGTTTAAAATTGACTTGCAAGATTTGATTCGCACAAACTGACAAATACACACACATAATGTCAAGTTGCATGCCAATAACATGTCGGACCTTTGTATTCAACAGGCTAAACCATATTACTTTTGACATGTTATCGTATTGTCAACGTTACTATAACTCTTTTATACTGAACAGTAACAGCGGCCGAATTAAATACAATACTGACGTCAAAATCACTAGTATCGAACAAATAGTTTTACAATATCACAGTGACACCATTCTACAGTAGGTCAGGATTCCAATGGGGTGATAGTACACACACAAGAATTAAAAGGGTTTGGTAAAAGTGTTATCATTTGTAAAAGTCATACATTTTCAAGGTGAGCGGCCATTCGTAAAACTGATAAATTATGATAATATTATTAAAAATAAACATATTTTGTTACGCAATGTAATACTCCTATTTAAGTGCATCGGAGCCGATATATTTAAATATTCATACCTGGGCGTACTTTTAGTTCTCCGCTCCGATATTATTTAAGTATATATATATATGTATATATGTATAATATACATATATATTGGACCTGCTAGAGGGGGTATTCTTTTTGTAGTGGTGATTTTGATTTTAATCTTTAATTTTTCAGTAGCTTAGTTTTATTTTAATTAAAATAAGTTTCGTTTTTAACTTTGAATTGTAGATAAGATTGTATTGTAGTATTACTTGAATAATTAAATTTATAAAACTGTATATATTAAAGAAGTCTTCTAAAAATATGTCAGTTTTCTTCATACAAACTTACCCAATGCCAGTGGCAGAAACTTTTATTTCCAATAAAGTCCAATCGAACCTAGCTAGTGCCATCTATCGCATTAAACTTTTCAATAGCCAGCTCGCTCAACTATACATAATGGGTATTTAGGTTTATGTAAAACAATTAAAACACTTTCTTTTAAAAGAGGCTTTTTAGTGTGAAGGAGTTTTATAGTAAATAATTTAATTTATATAAGTATAAGTATAATTGTAGATAATAAATTTTATCCATTTGGTAATAACATATAAGTAAAGGGGAAATACTTAATTGAATAATAATGTTTTTGTTTAGGATTAAGAATTGAGTGTTTGATAATTGTTTTAGTTTTTTGATAATTATTATTTTACCTATTTTATTTTTAATGTATTTTTTGACGTGTGCTTTTATGCAATAAACATTTTTGATTTGATTTGATTTGATTTATCATAACCCTCCTTTTTGCTTCGCCGTAGTCAGGTAAAATATGTTGTTCTTGGCCAATGTTCTTTCAACCAGTTCACTTTGACGTCGAATTATTTGCGTATTCTCAAACAACGAACAGCAATCTTTATTAAACGCCACGACAAGGGCCCCCATTCACGCTGGCAGTTTACTTCGATCACAGAGTAATTTTCGCCTTCCCCGTTTTGCTGGCAGACAGAACCACGTATGTGATATTTTTGGAGGGACGTTGATAAAATTATAGTCTGTACGCTCAATTACAACTTAATTACTAATTACCTTTAATATGTATCATAATTTAAGTAGGTAAAATAATAAATGTAAAAAAAAACTAACCGTTCCGTGGTAATCATAGACATGCAACAGCTAGAGTGTGTTTGAAGTATAGGTACTGTGCCCTTATCGTTAATTATGACATTTGAATTTGACATAAAGGGACAGCGAATACTTTAACTAAAATAGGTTTATTGTGCGTTTGTGAATAAGGGAGTTAGTCTAAAGAGCCGATTTCAAAAATGATCCATTTTTTAAGTTTCCCTATTTTACGCTCAAAATAATTTTACTTTGACCTAATCTTAACTTGATCATAATTGTTTTTAAATCAGATAATTAATTCATTGATTTTGTAAAAGTTTAACACCGCGTTCCTGAATAATAAATTCCGCCGCATTACATAAAAAATACACACCTACTTAGCACCTTATTGATTTCATTAATATAATGGAGTATGGACTGTTGGTCGTAAAGTACCGGGTCCAAGTACAAGCCTTTGTTAAACAGCGCACTATTTGACAGCTACCGCCTTACTTATAAACGTGAATAACCGTTAACCATGCTTTGTCCTTATCTTTCAAATTAAAATGTCACAATGACAGATAGCAAAGGACATAGCATGGTTTAACTACCCCAGGGTTATTCCACGTTTGTAATTAAGGCAATTAATCGATTGAAGTAAGTCTTATGGGCGCTGTAGACATACAGACGGACTGACAACGTGAGACTAGACATGAACTTGAGTATTGTTGATATGATCTTGATGATCTTTAAGACTTTTTAGTCCGAGGGAAAAAAAATATTAGAAGATGAGCAGGATCAGTCAAGTTTATCCCCCTGACTGGACAAGGGCAACTTCTGGAGTTAGTGCGAAAAAACTTTAGGTATTTGTTCGGAGTGAACCACTAGTTATTTGTAATTTATGTTTTTTTTTACAGGGGACAAATTCACACCAATTGACCTAGTCCCAAACTAAGCTCCAGGCTTGTATTATGGGTACTAGACAACGATATAAATACTTATATAGAGAAATATATAGAAAACATCCATGACTCAGGAACAAATATTCGCGCTAATCACACTAAATTCTGTATTGTATTAGATTTTCTGTTTATTTTTTTTTGTGTACAATAAAGTGTTTACATACATACCTACATACATACTAATATCTGCCCGTACCGGGATTTGAACCCAGGACCGCTAGCTTCGTAGGCAGGGTCACTACCAACTAGACCAGCGCGTCGTCAACATCTATGTTATTTTACATCTATGTTGTTAATTCTGTATAGTAAAACTATAAATTGAGACTTAATAATAAAATAAACATTGACGTTTCGACTGTTACAATAGCCATGGTACACACAGACAAAACGTCGAGGTAAATATTTGTTCTAAAGTGTTTTTTTACCCCCGTGTGGTAGCCGGATTAGAATAGTGCCACTCCGTATCTTTCCGTGGATGTCGTAAAAGCCGACTAAGGTAATAAAGGCGTGTAGTACTGTTAGGCGATGGGCTTGCAACCTGTCACTAATACACTGGTAAACATCTTCGCCTAAGTGTGCAAAATGTGGTTACAGAATTATCAAAAAGTTTTTATGGTTGTTGGAAATTCTGTGGCTCTGCCTACCCCACTCTCTGGGAGTGAAGGCGTGAGTTTATGTATGTTATGTAGTGTTTTTTAACGTAATTGCAGTTGGCCATGTACCTAGTTCTACCAGTGGCGGCTCCAAACAAAGCGGTTTGTTAGTTGCAGCGCTTTGGCGCGGCGCCGGCTCTCGACTCGAGAGCTTTTTCATTTCCGTCAGAGGGCGCTGAATTTATTTTATTTTTGCTAAATGCCTACAGACGTTGTTGGGGAATTATGTTTGGGGCTTGGGGTTTTAGTTCGTTTAATTCCAAAAATAATTCGCGATTTGTTTAATTTAATTGTAACTTTGTGTTCTGTGAGAAGTTTTCGCAAAATAAAGTTTGACAGTTGTGTGAATTAATGTATGATATTTAATTCGGCGATGAAAAAGTATGTATGTTATATGAACAATACTGCCTTCTTAAGCTAATAAGGAGTATCTCAAATTCAATAACTAAAACAGTTTGAATAGTTTGAGTAATGAGTAGAGTTGGGATTTTAGTGGTTTTAGGATCCATGGAGTCGCTATTTTCCTAATTATTAAAACACATATCACTTTGATTTTTGCCTTAAGTTTTATCATATATCTAAAAAAAAATACATGTTTAGACCAGTTTATACCTACTAATATTTGTTTGTTTGTTACGCTTTCACAGCGAAAATATCCTCCGTACCAAAATTAATTTCAACTCGTTCAGCGATTTAATTTTGAAATATGACAATACTGAAGGTCAGAATCAAGTATGTATTATAATAATCAAGAAACAGCGACTCCATGGATCCTTAAACCAAGGTTTGCCACCAAAAGTCCTACCCCTAGTAATGAGTATGAGGTTGATATCGCTACAGGGGGATTATTATGACATAGCTATGCAGTTCATTTTACGGGGAGCGTAAAGGACGGAACTATGACAGTTACATAACTCTGTCCTTTTCTCTCAGCGTAAAATGAATGTCACAGATAGGTCATAATAACCCCACAGGACTTTTATTTGAGATACTACCTCAGCTCTGCTCAGCAGGGCAGAATGGGCTTACCAACCAAATTGCTTAAATAATGCGTTTATGATCAGCGTCCGCCATGTCCATCCGGAGTAAGGAACCTTTTTTTTCAAATAGGTAACGTGGTTTTGGAAATTACCTGTTGGATAGATACAAAGTAACAAAATTCGCATACTTACTCTGTTTACAATTTTATTTATATATATTATATTCTACATACATACATACACTAAATCACGCCTGTTTCCCAGAGGGGTAGGCAGAGACCACTTCTATCCACTTCCTACGATCTTGACAAATTTCTTTCGCTTCTTCCGCATTCAATCATATCATATCATTCATTCATTCTTTTATTATATTCTATAGTAAAGATATTGCAAAAACTGTTCGTATTCATGTTTTTGATACAAAAATTACTACCAAGTTTCATAGTATCGAACATTAGCCGCGTTGTAAGTTTGCAAAATAAAATAAAACCATTGGGGTAAAATATTATTCCATAGAAAATCAACTCGACTTTTAAATGTTTCAAAATTTCTTAACAAAAATCATTCAGCCCTGACTTATTACAACAAGGCCACTACCCTTTTATTATCTCTAAAACTAAATACAACTCAAAAACCACGGCTTCGCAATAACAACTCAAATCTCGAGCTTAATTAAAACAATAGTTCGTAAAAGCTCGAAAACGCCGGCGTAAGCTTCGTTTACGATTCCTGAGTCCGCAAAGCTTTAAGCTGTAACGGCCGACGTCGACGAATATAACGAAGCTTGTTTAAGAAATGGTGCGTCGAATTAATTTTGCACTTGAGGTGGTCAAAGATTATAATTTTTTAAAATTGTTTCACGGAGATTTTTGTGACATGTAGAAAAACTTTTCACACCAGAGGGCCCAGACGAGATGCATTACGCTAACTATCGTTTCTATTCATTTAGTTTTTAGCCAATCGCGTCACTGGCACATCACGTGACTTTTCGTATCACTTCATCTACCAGTGACGCGATTGGTTTAAAAACTAAACGAAGAGAAACGCTAGCTAGCGTAGTGCATCTTGTCTGGGCCCTCAATTGATAACGTAAAAGTGTGTTTTGCAACTTGACATCGGATAAGTTACCATTTATTTGTGCTGACTATCTCATTGTAATTAAGTATATTTTAACATGAAATGCAATATTCAGTCGATGTGAACGATATGTAAGGTCTTATATATACGATTTTGCACCTTATTTCAATGAAATACAACACGACTCTGTACCTACTTATATTGTAACATTAAATTGATGAATAAAGAAACAAAACTAAACTAAACCATGTAAATTTAGGGGATCCCGACCGAACACCGTATGTATAGTGACGTCTATTAAAATTATCTATCAGATACCGTCAGGCAATAAATCAACCTTTAAAGGGCTAAAAACAGTTAGGAATTAATTTTGAAAAATCCTCTTATATGCTCGACCAAAACTAGGCAGAATATCATCGAAGTATAGTCTAATCTGCCTGTTCTTTGACCGGCTAAGCCCTCCTAAAGTGTCCACATCACTCGCGCCGAGGGCCATCCACTATTCAGCAAATAAAGACCCCATTCAGGATCAGTCTGGGTAATGGAAAAACAAAAGCTGAGCGATTTATGCGAAAAGTATAAACTTAGGCTATTAAAAGAGATGTTTGCATGAAGTTGTACATAATTATTAAAATTATAATTATTATAAACTCGTTTTTGCTGAGATGGCCTTCTCAAAACCTGTCAGAAATTACAGTTTTCTATGACTTCACGTATCTTGAGACGAGGATCTCACCAAAGATCAGTTTACTAATACGGTGCTAAGATTCCGAGGTCCATCCGGATCGCTGCCACCATCTTATTCTTCGACCTACCCAGCAGCACTTGCATTGTTGTGTTCCGGTGTGGGGATAACACAACCGGTGAAATTACTAACATAGTGGCCTTCTATTTTAGTCGTCAGGGTTGACACCTGACACCATTGCGGTAGAACTGCAATCTCAAGATGGTAGTCTTGAGAAATTGAATGACTATGGGTCACAGATCCTATTTACTAGGTGGACTGTGTGGTTCACTAATGTTTTATCAAATCATCATTTTACAAACTTTCATTTCGCAAAGAGATACTTCCCATCACTTATTGAACAATTATTCTTGGCCAAAAGTCTAACCTAAATTATTTAACAAGACCATATAACCTACGAGTATGTAATGATTTGAGCACAATCACGTTTTTGCGAAATGAAAGTTTGTAAAATGACACAATTTGTCAAAACGATGATTGGGTAAAAAGTCAGGATACCGGTCTGTGTGGTCATTTGCCGTGTACAGTCGACGCTATAAATATGTTTACATTTTAGTACCTTGTCTATTTAGCGTCATGTTTAAACTGCCATTTGAAATTGTCTTAGCGGGTAAAGTGACGAGGTACTAAAGTGTAAACATATTTATGCCATAAAAAAATTACACAGAAGCCTGTAGGCTCTTATTATTTCAAAAAGTCCCAAGTCCGTAGTCTCCGCACCCCAGTCTCGGAGTGTTGCGGCGAGATAAACGGCGCTGACTCGGCAGCTTACTCGTTTAATGACCCCAACATAAACGAAACTGCACATCTGCATTAGTATTAGTTTAGTACAATTTAAACTTGGCAGAGAAAAGGCTGGTACATAAATGCAAAAAAACTTTAATGTACAGCCATATTTATAAACTGGTCTTGAGTAAGATCTTTATCGTGTCAGAATTTTTTATGAGTTTTTAATACACTGATCTTGGCCATGGCCATCTCTAAACATGTGTGAAAGCCATACGAAAATACATTTTGAAACAGTTACCAGTAATAATAATAATAATAAATTCAACATTGTGTTCGAAAATATCTGACACGCTCAGCAATAAAGACGTGTCAGATATTTTTGCGCCCAATGTTGGATAATATATTATTGCTGGTGACAGTACCCACGTCAAGGTAAACGTCATACTAAAGAAAATGGTTATTTTTGACGCATCTTGAGACGTACATTACAGTCGAGATCAGTTAACTAATATGGGACTTGAGGACAGAAGCGCGTGGAGCTAACCCCATGTACAGTCACCCAATAAAAATGTTGACCATACTTAGAACCTTGTAATTGTGACTGCCATTGTTATTGTCATACTTGTCATTTGATGTTCAGTTTAAAGTTTATTATGACAGTGCACTAAAGTGCTTAACATTTTCGTTGGGGTACTAGTTACTACTGTACTTCTGTTTAGTCCGTTGCAGAAAATTCTCTTTTATCGAACAATTGTCTTCGCGTGTGATATCCACGGACTTATTGCTCTAATAAGTCCATGGGAGTGTCTATAAATAACTTGACATTGGCGGAATATACCTTAACAGGAGTGAAAGCCATTAATAATAAAAAAAAAAATATGGCCCTGGTAACGACCCCGACTGACTTAGCCCCGCCATGTTTTTGGTTTTGACTTGATGATCTGATGATGACTGCACAAAAAAAAACACAGTTTTTTTTAAATAATGTCGCCTTGGCTACCCAGTAAATTAATAAACAATTAACTTTAGGATTTGCGCCGCATGCTAAAGTTGGAGAAACGCCAAGTATTTACTTGATGTAAAGAGATTGAATCGATTTCAATTTCCAGACGTACACAGTTGCCAATATCAGGTTTCAACGCCACAAGTGATCTGTTTAAAAAGTTCATAATACTCCCTCTTAATTAATTAATCAAATCAGTTGATTGTTGCGAGTGTATGCTATTAGAATAAGTAAATAAACATAAATGTCTAGACTGCAGTTAGTCACTGAGTATTATTTTTATAATTATAAATTTCCAGCTGTTGCCTGTGACTCCGTCCACGTATAAGTCGGTTATCGCTATTCCTTCGAGAACTATTCATTTATCTGGGACAAAAAGTAGCATATGTCCTATTCCAGGACCTAACCTATATGCCAAGTTTCCCGATCCGTTCAGTGGTTGAAGCGTAATTGAGTAACAAACATACAAACTTTCCCATTTATAATATTAGTAAGATGAAATCCGTGTAAAGTCCGTAGCGCATCTTGTGTTTACTTACCAATTATTTTGCAAAATATTCCCTTTTTGCCATAATATTGCTGTTTCCTTTGGCCTTTAACTAGGGAAAGTAACATCATTTGTTTTTTTTCATAGTTGTTGGTGAGTTTCTTGCGGTGCTTCATTAAGATTGTAGAAAGTACGACGGTGACCATCACACAGGCTACTTGATGTGTCTCAAACTTGGGACCCGCAGTGCATTTTTTTTAAAGCTCCAATTCTAACACTGTTAATGTCCTGCTAACCGTGAGGAGTATGAATGCCTGTACGCTAGTTATTTCACTGGTTATCTAACCCTCACACCGGAACACAACAACACGAACACCACTGCTTGGCATTAGGTTAGAGGATAAGATGGCTATAGAGTTCTACCATTGAACGTTACGTCCGTAAAAGCGTAAAATATAGAAAAACATATAAAATATTAAATTTTCACACATTTGCCAAATTTAGGGTTGGTGTAAGTATTAAAAACATAAAGATTTATTTATACATATCAAAATATCTAATTGAATACGAACTAGACACATTCCAAAATAATTTGCTCTTGCATTAAAAATCTTATACGAATAGATTCTAATTTTAAAATGCAACACTGACTCATTTTGGATTGTGTCCGTTTTGTATTAAATGAACGAATGTGAGATAAAAACATCGGCCGAAACAATAGCCTGCTTAAATCCCTGTTAATAAATCTATCGAGCCGCCATTTTTAGGTTCATTGTATTTCATTGTTGCCCTTTTATATTTATTGGCCGATCCATTGGAGTTAGCCGTTTTATTGTCGAGAAACGAAGCGTTTCCAAATGTACACTGAAATATACTCGGGATTTATCAATGACACCAACAAAAATAAAATAAATATCAGGGGAAAAATACTAATCTCATACAATTTTTCCTAGTCACAAACTAAACTGGGTTTTAGGTACAGTCACGAGCGTTAATACGGTATTTGACAAAACTCAAATCAGCTTCTTTTTATGAAACATCAAAAACCCTCCGTAACTATGGAATTAATAGGGATTAATATCATGTGACGTCACAATCAAACAGCGTCTTTATTGTTGGATTTTATGAGTTTAAAAATCTTAAAATAGCAAACTAAAAATATAACATTGATGTTATACTAGTATTTTTATAATGTTTATCTGTTGTTAATGAAAAATCTATTTAATTTCACTCTTGTCAAATACCATATTTGGAACCCATTTCAAGAAACATATGCTTGAAGTCGTCAATGTCATTAGATATGTCAAGTCATTTGTAACTAAGGAAATTCAACGTTATTGTTGTAGAATGTCAGATTGACTTTGGACCTAAGGTGGGTACCAAATTAAATGTCGTCGACTGTACTAGACAACCATAAACCAACTTGTGTACAAAAACAAACCTTTATACAGGTACATAAAACATCCTAGACTCAGAAACGAATATTTGTGTTGATCACGCAAATATCGCCTTACCTGGAATCGAAAAGAACATCTATAACGAAAAAATATTATTACAAATCGAAAAGAATGTCCATCACGAAAAAATATTATATTAGGTCCTTACCTATGGAATTGGCGTTTTATATGGAGAATTTTATGAAAACTGTGGTTTTCATACATTTCATTTTGCAAACAAAATTCTGTCATGAATATTGGACACTTCTAAGCTATATACCTTCATCAGAGAAATACTGGAAAAAGGCCGAATCTTATGTACCCAAAACCGACGTGCGTGCATGACTCGATGTAATGAATGTGGAAGAAGCGAAAGAAATTTGTCAAGATCGTTAGCAAGCGGAAAGAAGTGGTCTCTGCCTACCGCTCTGGGAAGCAGGCGTGATTTAATGTATGTATGTATGTAAGGCTTCATAGAACTTTGCGTAATAGAAGCACTTGAACTCGCAGCAAATGAAAAGAGTTGAGTTCACACTTTAATTTTAAACGTTAAGTAAGAAATTGAACCATATTATTTGTATCTACATATAAAACTCGTAACATAATTTATTAACGAAATTTAAAAAGAATTTGGAAGTTAAAATTGAAATGAATAAATTCCGTACGAAATAAAACACGTATAAAAAACGCCAATTTCATAGATAAGGACCCAATATTATACACATTTATATAAAATTGAGGAAGGACATCTAAACAAGAAAAGTGTAAACTAGGGATATTTTGCTTCGTAAAATCATTATTGCTTTTGTCATGTTGTCGTATTATTTTTAACATAGCCGCCATAACTGTTAAGTAAATAAGGGCTAACCATACCGTTAACAACACTATAACATTGAATAAGCTTCTGTCAAAAAAATCTTCTTAGGGACAAGCTTTTATTGCTGACTGTACTTTTTTTGCACAGTCGTTATTTACTTGTCAAGACGATTCTAACGAGCCCTAACACGACGGGTTTATCATGTGTTATTTCGGAGTTCCTACGACCACCCTGAGTCTCCATCATCAGACCAGCTCGATGGTACTATATTATTGTATTGTCATCAGAACTAAAGGCGTATGCAAATTTTCAACTTCATCGGAAACCGGGAAGTGGGTCAAATTTAGCTTGCCAGATTTGACCCTTACATACATACATTGCAATGTAAATAAAAACTTTTAAAAAGCAATATAGATTTACCGAGAAGATTATCCCCAGCACAGATGTTATTAACTCTATTCGATTGTTATTTTAATCAGACCTAATAAACCCAAACGTGAAAATTTTAAATCACCGAACAAAAACCCTACACGCTCCGCGCACCAATATTTATAGCCGGGCCAAAAAGCAACGGTTTTTGTCTAAAATCGTCACTGAAATACCGGTACGTGATATAAAGAAAAACAGGCCAGTGGGGGAATTATAAATCATCGGTTGACAAAAAGGGTGATTCGTGGGGATTTATGGCTCCGGACGCTTAGGCGGTCACGGCTCTGGCACTCACGGGTATCTTGTTTTGTTTACATAAGTAAGGGGAAAGGGTTTGAAAAGATCTCTAGAAACACGAGTTATTGGGGAGTCATCTCATTATAATTTAAATTAAGAACTAGGCTCTGGTTGGTGGAGTAAGTGCCACCTTTTTTGCTCTCTGCCAGCTTTTTCACGGGTAGCACAAGTTGTAATTTCTCGCTCAGTCGTTACAGACGATAGAAAGGGAGATCCGGGCGATAAACAAGTCGCGGACATACCAGGCGTGCTAGGGGTACTAGGCGTGCGGTTACGACACGACATTGACCTTATGTCTTATTTGGCTGAAGTAAGTCCGTCTTAGAGCCACTTGCACCAAAAATATAACCCTGGGTTAAGACATTAACTAGAGTTAAAATTAAAGTTTTCGTATGAATTTAACGTTTACTAACTCGAGTAATCTTATATCTTAAGACTGCACCGAGCAAACGTCGAGCCTCCAGTGGCGCCCTCATTACTATTATTGTGTTTTCTAATTAACTAAAGACAATCAAGGCAAGGGCAATCAGACGATACGTTTTTGTAGCGCAAGTAAAAACACAATTTATGGGATACGTAACAAAGTTTAATAACAATTACCCTTTGAGTAGTCCGCTTCACGGGAAAAGGTGGCCACTTTTTTCCTTTAAGTTGATAACTCGAAGGTGAATTGTTATTAAACTATGTGATATACCTTATTAATTCTGTTTTCATTTGTAGTACAGAAATCTACCGACGAATTTCAAGAAAATACTTTAGTTAATTAGAAAACATAATAATAGTGATGAGAGCGCCACTGTACATCCGGCGTACGCTCGGCGCAGTCTTAACTAATCAATCTCGCACTAGGCAATGCTTGTCACGTGGAGACCAGTAACATAAAATGAAGTACAAAATTACCTTAAAATTACATTGACTGGAAAAAATCTCATGAATATGATTAATTTCAAAACAATAATTGAAGTTTTAAATTATGCTTTAAACTACTTCTAAATTATGACCGATTTAAATAAGGGCAGGTCCAATGTTCGTAGCAAATAAATCGCTACATGTACAGTGCAAAGTTCTATTGCATGCTACAGCGTAGCACTCGTAGCATTGCTTGCACTAGAATCTATTTTGATTAGTATCAGTGACGCGACGGATATTCACTTTAGCTCCAGCGTTAGTTTATAGGGTTCCGTACCCATAAGGAACCCAACGGGGTCCTATTAATGTGCTTGCGCTGTCCATCCGTTCATCCGTCCTAACTTTAAAGCGCTTTATATTTTGAAATGTAGGTTATACGAGTATACATAGCGGGTTGAATGTTGCTTCAAGAATATTATGTGTTGTTACGGTGAATTTACTAATTTAAAAAAAGATGAAATAGTAAAAACCTGCCATACAAGACAGGTTTTTTTTCATGTATTTTTATTTTCACTATCGTTAACACGATAAAACACACCAGCGCAGCGTCTAATTCGGTATGATTTTTACAAATCCTGAAGAAAATAAGTCAAGTGTAAAAATAAAGGAACCAAGCACATCATTTCAAAAATACTTATTTATATAATCTTTATTGCACAGAAATAAAGTACATAATTATCCTAATTATTGCTAATACTTACTACAATAAATATATATATGTATATGTCATATGTACTTAATTTACATGTAACGTAATATAACGTAAGCAGAAACAAATAAAGATATTTTCTATTTTCTATTTCTATTTCTATTTCTATATGTAATACTCATACATATGATAGATATATAATACATCATTATCTATAAATAAATATTAAAATTTAACATACCTACCTATAGAAAAAAACAGAGACTAAAACACGATGTGATGAGACAAACGATATAAAATATGTGCATCCGACCTACGCTACCTCTTGTTCAAGAAAATGCTTCCGGAGCATTCGCATGTCACAATGCACCTTATTCCAATGTTATGACTTTATAAGGACTTCGTAACATTATTAAGAGAGGATTCTTTCGATATATATTTTTCCACTTGACTGCATCCAGAGTTCAAAATACCGGTTCTTCTAGGCAATATCGCTATGTAACGGATACACTACATTAGTCCAGAATGCATCCGCAACGACGTCAGCTAATCTCGTTTCGCTGCGCCTCGTGATTGCATCTCGAGTGGCGGGAGGCTAGATCAATGTTTAATAAGGTTTGTAATAACATACCTAATGAACTTTGATTGTTGAGCTATACAGGGTAGGCCTGTGGAAATTACCTTTACTTTAGATAATAGGGCCTCTGAAGCGGTAAGATAAGATAATATCAGATTTCTTTATTTGTAGTAATATAATGTTACATACAATAAACTAGTTCTCTTTATAAATTACATTACCTACATATTTATTGGACTAAATTACAATTGAATCATTCCATATGAAAACGTTTGAAATTAATTAAATATACATAAAATAGTAATAAATATAAGGGGACACAATCTCACACCAATTGACCTAGTCCCAAACTAAGCTCTAGGCTTGTACTATGGGTACTGGACAACGATATAAATACTTATATAGAGAAATATATACTTCAATACATAGAAAACATCCATGACTCAGGAACAAATATTCGCGCTCATCACACAAATATCTGCCCTTACCGGGATTCGAACCCAGGACCACTAGCTTCGTAGGCAGGGTCACTACCCACTAGGCCAGCGCGTCGCGTGTATTGTGAGAGTTTTTTTTTATCTCCTAGACAACAAAGTGTTACCACGACATGTTTTCGGTTTTTTGTTTCTGGAACAAATTTTATAGAAAGTGACCAAAATATCACTCTATATTCATGCGAAAGTTTTTGATTGTGTTTGCGAGGTACAATATAAATATTCTTTTTTGTATACAATAACAGCATGAAAAGTAAAAGGATGAGATAGTAGATTTTATTGATATATTTTGTTCAGCATGTAATCTAGGCAGATTCAAAAAACACAGGCTATCTTTTATTCCGAAAAAAATACAGATTCCATGGGATAGACAACGTGGACGATTTCACAGGTACTAGCTATAGTTTTCAATCTACGAAGGTCAGAAGTCTAAAGGCCATTCATAATGATGCTACACAGTCAATGTTCATATACTTTCGGTATGTGACGTCACCAATGGACACTTCACTGACTGGCAAAATAAATGAATAACCCTTATCTTCTGTAAAATAAGAATCAAGTGTCTATTATAGGTGCCTTGTCCATTACTAAGGGCCCAGACAAGATGCACTACGCTAACCAGCGTTTCTCTTCGTTTAGTTTTTAAACCAATCGCGTCACTGGTAGATGACGTGATACGGAAAGTCACGTGATGTGCCAATGACGCAATTAAAAACTAAACGAACAGAAACGATAGTTAGCATAGTGCCTCTTGTTTGGGCCCTCTGGTTCCATCACTCTAGTGTGAGATTTAAATTGTAAACACACTAAGGAACAATGAACACACAAACGCAGCCGGGGCGTGGTGTTAGTCTACAACAGCAGACATCCGAAATTGCTTTTATCGTTCACGTGTACCTCCTATCAGATTCTACGTCCAATATGGGACTCGCCTAGGGTTGTCACAATAATAGAACAAAGTTCTGGTTCCGCGAACGCAAAGTCCTTGAAACATGGTCGCCTATCCACAATGACTTCCTCGGAACCGTGACAATATGGCGCCGGGAGAGTAGGTGATGTATTATTGTTTTGTTTTAGACAGGTTGTCCTCATGTCTTTGATCATAATTATTACAGCAATCATTTGTGTTTTATAAGGTTTTTTTAACTTGCAATGTTTAGGTCAAATCTTGCAAGTCCATTTTGACCCAATTACTGTTAATGGAGTGGGCTGAAATTTGAATCACATATTTGTAAACCCAATGACAATGCAATATTATGGTATCCAAGAGCTGCTCTGATGATGGAGTGGGACCGTGGCGACAGGATCTCCGCTATACGTAAACTAGACCCACCGTGTTGGGACTCGATTAGTTTTGTCTTGATAAAAAGATGACTTTGTAAAAAAAGTATAGCCAGCAAAAAAATTACCAAAATTCGCAATTTTCGATAGAAGCATATTTAAAAATAGTGTTACAAATACACTATGGCGACAGGTTTTTAGAAGAAAAATATAAAATCAGCATCGCAGTTAACTTTAAAAACTGCATCTATTTGAAACACCCTTTTTAATAAGTAAATAATTATAACGACCGATCTAATCAGGCTACTTGAAATGCAGCAGAAAACCTGCTGCCAATGCTACTGGAATATCGACTCCCAACGGGAGAAAAAAAATGGTGGGAATCTATTTTTTCTTGGACAAATACGCGGGCGTCTGCTGTCTATACTTAATATTATAAACCTGAAGAGTTTGTTTGTTTGCTCGAACGCCCTAATCTCAGGAAATACTAGTCCGATTTGAAAAAAAAAACAACAGTGTTATTCACCCTATTTATCGAGAAAGGCTATAAGGCT
Organism: Acleris laterana; assembly: GCA_963966035.1. Classification (NCBI taxonomy): domain Eukaryota; kingdom Metazoa; phylum Arthropoda; class Insecta; order Lepidoptera; family Tortricidae; genus Acleris; species Acleris laterana. The sequence continues at coordinate 2,765,222 of OZ014456.1, read as the reverse complement.
ATATATCATACTCACATAAACCGAAGCAAAGCGAGGGCGGGTCGCTAGCTTAATAATAAATAAGTAGATAAAGCTTGACAACCCTATCAAAAACAGAAGTTATAAATCAAACAGTATCTCCCAATGTGAACACGGCACAACAACATTCCAATTCGCTTTTCTAAAAGCTAGTAATTGTTTTTATCATTCCATTATTATTTATTGTATTTTATTTATTCATAGTCTCCTGGGTGAACGAGCGAGCAAAACTATGTCAGTAGAGATAATAATTTATATTTGTTGTATAGTGTCTACTGTTATATTTTTATTAAACATCACTTAATTTGCCCAATAGTCAAAAGGAACTACGAGCTACATATTGTAGGCATTATGCGGAGTTAGATACATATCTGGTTTGGTTGAGCTGCGTTGAAACACGACCAATATTAACCCTAAGAACGCCTGTGAGATACAAACGTCGTTCTCAAACGCCAATGACAGCTGGAAACCACAGCTAATGTCAATCTTACGTCACAAATGCTCTAGTCTATTTTGCACTGTATCTGTGACCACTAAAAGGATCGATGGCATGGTAGGTACACACAGCAACACATCTAGCTATACACTTCAGAAATCTTAAATATTGCGTGAAAGAGAGTCGCACTAGAATCGAATGTTGTTGACATAATACACATATATACATCTCTTTCTTTTTCTCTCTGCTCCGTCTTTAATGGTTAGTTAGGTGTGATGTTGTGTGTACGACAGCACGACCCCTTTAGTAGTTCTTGGCGCTCAAAGGGTTAAAGACGTGCGAAATAATTTATTCATTCATTCACTCAGTCGTTCATTCATCCATCCATTGAATCATAATTTTTTTCATTCATTCATGTAGAGTATACACACTGAATAGATAAGTAAACCCTTAATTGCTACCTTACTACACTGTGTATATTTTATGTACGTTGTAGTGTATTGTGTTGCAATTGTTTTGCCTCGCTGATGGTTTTTTCATCGACGAACTCACTGGTGAGTTTTGTAACACAATAACATTCACTCCTCTGGCTGTGGCGGGCGTAGAGAATTGAGTAATTTCCAGAATAAAATAAAAATACTGCTAAACGAAATGCTTTTAAATTTATAACTAAAATAAAATGAATATTTTCATGGCCGAAAGGAATATATATTTTTTTCCCGAAAATATTTTTAACATGTATTTATAAAACGTGTTAAATGTTAAGCTTCCAACATTTTGTTTATCCGTGTGTTTGACCATCTGTCTGTCATCGCCGGAAACCCGATTTTGTGGCATGATTTCAACGTTACTTTATTTAAATACCTACCTTTTTGTAATTTAGTACTGGTACCGACTTACCTGAATTTCATTAAAATCTGCTAAGCCAATGAAGCATTATTAGGCTCTATGTAGTCAACGATACAATCCGCCGTATTAAAAAAAAGTGTCGAATTATACAGTTCTGAATAAAACCCGTTAAAACTACAAGACAATGTTAAATTATAACACTAACATATATTTTCTTATATTTTTATTACACATTATAAAACTGAACTTTTTTCAAGTATATTTTTTTTTCTTTACCGATCATTATAATCATAAAGCTGACCTATAAAATACCTTTAGTTACACTCATATCGTAAAGTTCGAATTATAAACTTCAAAACGAATTTATATCGGCATACTTTATAAACCCAATAGCGAAATTAAAAAAAAAACACTTAATAATATTTCTCTAACAAAATAATGTTATATAGTAGATTGTACAACAAGGGCATAAAACAAACCATTTTTGCCGAGACTTATGGTATCCAACCGAGCCGGTAGGCGAGGTTGGATAATTAAGTCGAGGATAAAATGGGTTTTAAGACCGAGTTATACACTCTGCTTTTCACTTCGATTACGAGGAAATAAAACAGTGATAATGTAAAAAAACTTTAATAAGTTCTTTTGCATTTTTTTCCATGAGTGTGTTAGGTGTGAGCATTATTTTCCTCTTCACTAGACGACATTTTAATTAAATTCCATATCACAAAAAGTTTTGCAAAGAAAATAACTAATTAATAGTCCAAAACCTCTTTCCCGCCACTGTATTTCTGTCAAAAATTTTATTTTTCTGTTTGCGATTTTTGACTTAGGTCGAACGCAATACTGCCAAGTTTATACCTACGTTGATTTTTTAATGTTCTTGTTAATAATGCTTGTTTTTAATAGTTTTAAATTTCTTCTTTGTTAGATGCAACTACGATGCAAATATAAATAAAATTAAAGTAAATTTATTCAAATAACAAGTTTATTTAATGTAGTCACCTCGTCTGTCTGGCTGTAGGGCTTAATTGTCTTAGTCTAGATGACGACATCCATTTATGCACTAGTGCATAAAATGCGATTTTATGCAGCCTATACCCAGCATAAAGAAGGACTTTACGAGCATGAGAAGTGAAAAAGTATTTTTTTTACCATTACGATACAAGTTAATCCTAAAAGTTAATGTCACCAACGACACGTTCCATATCAATTATTTTTTTATAATGGAACGCACATACGGTTCGCGTTATTTTTACAGCATTACAAAAAGTTTTCATTCCAATTTTTACTTGTCTGTGACGGCGCCCGCTTTAACGCTTGCGCGGTGATGTGCTAAGTTTTGGCGCCATTCATAGAATACGTTTTGATGTAATGTATGAGAGTAGATAAAGTAGTGTATGAAACTGCACATAACAAGGTATTAAAACACTCGTGTGATACTATTAAAAACGCTTAGGTTTCAATAAATCTAAATTGCATAATGCCTTATTCTCTAATTTGACGAAATTTTGAAATGCCATGGTCCCTGTAAAACCTTAATATCAAAATGGCTCACTCTTAAAATGATGGAAAGTCATAATGACTTTGACCTAAAAACTTTAATTCCTTAAATACCTAAATGTTGAAATGTACATTTCTTTCGAATACCGAATCATAGATACGTCAAACTTTCAAAATAACTGAAGCCGAAAACACCGGAATGGCAAAATGTCATAGTCTCAAAATGCCTAAATTCGTTTTCACTTCTTTCAAGTGGCCAGTACTTAAGAAAGATAGTATAATATGCATGAAGGTTAGGTAAAACTTTTTCAATTTTAGGTATTTTGGTATTTGGTTGTTTTGAAATTATGATGTTTTGAGATAAAGGTGTTGTGAAGTTTGGTCGTTATGATCATAAGACATTTTAAAATTCAGCCATATTGAGAATCCGGTGTTATGTGAAAAAATTTTAGGTATTCTGGGATTTAGGTATTTTGACACTTAGTCCTTTTGAGATCAAGGAGTAAAGGTAAAAAGGTAAAACGAAATTAAGCCGTAATGAAACCAAAGCTTAAAAACCTCGCCTAGTGCCTCGGTTCTTAAACACACACTCGTGTTTTAATACCCTCATTATGCAACTATTTCATAAACTACTATTACACCTGTAATCCCAGAGTGGGGTAGGCAGAGCTACAAAATTACCTACAACTCTAAATACTTGTTGATAATTCTGTAAGCACATTTCGCACAAGGCTAAGACGTTTAACATGTTGTATATTAGCAACAAATTTATTTGCATATTTAGAATAAATTACGAAAAAAAATTAAAAAAAGTCCACTCCGTCATGCCTCTAAAACCTGATAAAAGAACACACAAGCAAAGGCATCAATCATATTAGGTCCTTCTATTTTGGGTCACAGATTAAAAATAATACTTTCATAGGCGAAACTAAAGTTAAATTGGCAATGTCCGCACGCCCGGCGGGGTAAGTACAAATGAAACTGTTACGCATGCGTTCGCGTTAGCTCGACGTGACGTCTGCTCTTGGACTGTGTGGTTTAAGTTACGTTTCCGAGGGCTCTACATAATGTATTATTTAAAAACTAAAACTTGCACTTTTTTATTATTATAACGAAGGATCGGAAAAACGCCATGCCATTCATTAATAAAATTGTCGGTGAATACACGTAAATGATGGTTTAATAAATCTATAAAATACCTAATAATATTTTTTATTAACATCATAAGGAAGTCTCTACTGTACGGAACAGGGTTATGTTTTCAAAATAACGGGCATTTTTTCGATCCTTGATTGAGTATGACATAAGACTAAGGTTTGTTTTAAACTTTCACGATGTTCATCTATATTGCTATAAATCTATAAAGGGATTGCATGGCGTGTTTTATATACCTTTAGTCCGCGCGCGAGCTCCGAGCAATCTCACGAATATCTAACGTTGGATTTAGTGGTGTGATTTACTGCCGCATTCAGAGACGTCAAATAAATTTAATGCTTGTTTAGTGACGTGTTATCTTATTCTATTGCTGCAGCAAATAATATGACACCAGCAACTTTAATGAAGCATTTAATTTAATTGACGTCTTTGAGTGCGGCAGTTGGTCAATATAACGTTAATGATTATAGCTAACTAAGGCCATAAGGCCAACTCTTATGCGGGGACAGGCGGGGTACGATGCAATGGGCAGGGGCGCCAAACATCCGTCTTATTTCCAACGCCTGATACGTTGGAGCTAGCACGCGGACTATAATAAGTATACCTCGACATTTCGCTCGTGATGCAACGGTCGTGGCTTCGCTCGTGATGCAACGGTCGTGGCTTCGCTCGTGATGCAACGGTCGTGGCTACTACCGTCGTCACCATTACTCTGCTCGTAACAAAGACCAATGCAACACGATCGAATCATTTACGCTATGATGTTTTTACGCGACTAAGTCCCGTTTTAGATTTGTAAACTAAGGGCCGTATTAATAAACTCATCTTGGCTGAGAGGTACGTCACAAGATACGTCAAAGTAAACGTCAAACCATAGAACGCCGTCATTTTCGACGCATCTCGAGACGAGCATTAGAGTTGGGATTGGTTTATTAATATGTACGGTCGCTGTTTGAATCACGTGACACCCATACATTATTAAGAATATTATACAAGCGTCGAAACTTATTATAACAGAAAATGTTGAGCTAGACGCGGTCCGTAATCAAGGGCCCTCCCTACCCCCTGGTAGTTTAGGCCCAAAGGTACCATTACAACAGACGATCCGAAAGCTCATCTTTAGGCCCTTAAGCAGTATTGTGGAAGTCTATGCGTTGTACAGTTACAAGTGTGGCAACCCTGCTTTCGTGAGATAAAACAACAGAGGCCGTAGCCAAGATGCTTTGCGCTAAAGCGTTTCTATTCGTTTTTAAACCAATCGCGTCACTGGTTGATGACGTGATACAAAGAGTCACGTGATCTACAAGTGACGTGATTGGTCTAAAAACGAAACGAATAGAAACGCTAGATAGCGTAATGTATCTTGGCTACGGCCTCTGTATAGATGAATTAGCGAGAGCGTGGAATTACATATGTAGTGGTATTGTGTGTTTATAGGCATTATAGGCATAAAAAAAGGTTTGTAATAAAATAATTACATTTAAGAAGAAAATTCAAAAATAATGTCAGTATGAAATTCTAAATATTATTAGGCTGTTTTTATTGTATTGAATTTAGCAACTGAAAGAATACTATTACTGCTGAGGACTGGGAAAATATTTGACACCATGTCGAAAGTGAAGAAAATAAATATAAAAAGAAGGGGAAATGGATCGAATTACAGATCATAATATTATTATCAATACTTGTGACAGCTCAGATGAAGAATTAAATAATAGCGAATGAAAGCAAAAAAACCCTGATCATTGTTTTACTTCTTAAGAAGAGAAATATGATAAGAGAGAGTATGTAATTTCATTAAATTAAGAGAAATTCTTACGTTATTCTACTTTTGATGCGAACCGTACAACCACTACAAATGCAATTCCACGCTCTCGCTAATCTAAATATATAAAAGGAGAAACTGACTGACTGACTGACATATCAACGCACAGCATAAACGGCTAAACGTAGGCACTTGAAATTTGGAAGGGACGTAGCTTAGGTAACGTACCTCGCACTAAGAAAGGAATTCCCGAAATTCCCACAGGAACGGGAATTAGCGGGAAAATTATTAACTCAAAAAAAATGTTTTGCCCAACGAAGTGGTCACGGGAACAGCTATACGACTAGTAGGTCGGTCGGCAGCGGGCCTTAACAGCAGCGCGGTGCGGTAGCCCACTAATGTCAGCAAAATTAACGTCTCTCTCGGAGACGACGTGTTGCACGCGCTCTACTCGACGGCCGGCTTAGCGCATATCACAATTAAAATCAGAATAGCATAGTTTTAAAAGTAAACACGGTTAACTTAAAGCAAGTTTTAAATAACGGGAACATTTGCCATATTCAGAAAAATAACACTTTAAAATGTTGTCAATGTTATGGTAGTTCTTATTTACTTGACAGTAATGGCGGATATATAAAAAACAATACGATAAAAATATTTAGAACCCGAGTAGAATAGAAGCCCTGGTCAAACACCTAAAAATAGGGATCTACGATCTACGCATAATGTTTAAACGCATAATTTATCTTTTCGCATAACACCCTTTTAGCTTTTAGATTGAGATTGCAGAATTGAATAAACGTCTATTTTGTAGATAAGGTTCTATTGTCAAAATCGTTTTAGGCCAAACGATTTTATGCGTAAAGATACATTATGCGTAAAAAATTATGCAATCCAACAGTGAACCGTAAAAACATACAGCATGTGAAATTCAGATAGAACCTCGAACCCTTGCCGTCACTCTACCTTATTAAGTTAATGTCCATGATCAGATCATTTACACAACATACTTTATAATTCCGAAAAACGAGTATTTAGGTGATTTGTCAATACTTGCTTTAGGTACTATCTTACTATCATGAATGTCTCGTTTGGCTGCTTTTTGCTATTTTATTTAAAACTCATATCAACCGGGCCTACTGTCATTGGACGGTCCAGTCATAAAAAATACGATTGCAATCACTCCATAGTATAGTATAGTCGCTTTCCGCTGTCTGTCTGTCCCTATGTATGCTTACATCTTTAAAACTACGCAACGGATTTTGATGCGGTTTTTTTAGTACATAGTGATTCAAGAGGAAGGTTTTTATGCATAATGAATTCTGTTTTACGTACGGGTGTTACAGAAAACTAACTTAAACCGAATCGAATCGATGGCAGGTCGCTAGAACTTTATAATTCCGAAAAAACAGTAATTAGGTAGTTGGTCAATGCTTGCTTACCATCATGTCCCGTTTGGTTGCTTTTAGCAATTTCATTTAAAACTCATACCAACCAGGCCTATCAAACAGTCATAAACAATACGATTGCAATAGGGGTATAAACAAAGCTGAATCTAAGCCCAGTTATTAATAGTAAACAATATAAATAATTACAAAATGTCTATTTTTAAATGTCCCAAAGATCCCTTTGTTACCTGTTTGTTCCCAAAATATCGTGTTTGGTGCCGAGACACTCGAGCCTCTTATTAAAAATAAAGCTGGCACAAATTGGGCCAATCAGGAGTCCCTGAGTCAGGCGGGACCGCTTACTGTCTTATAGTGCTTACTTATTTTGTGCTTAGAGACACGCGGCGATATAAACGCGGATTTTTCAAGACATTTTAGCTTTATGAACGTTTACTTTGCAACTAAACATTAGAAATTGACTGGATTTTTTTGAGAATTGGCTGGAATTGAATAGCAATGTGATCATGTTGAAATTGTGGGAAAAACCTTATGTTCAGCAGTGGATGTGTTTCAGTTGTGTCGATGATGATGGATGAATTGACAAGACATGCACTGCCGTGATGAAAAGGGGGATAACTGCAATGTCCTAGTCGAAGCATTGTATACTCTCTTAGTCATCATAATCATCATGTCGGCCTTTTGGTGATCCACTCTTGGATGTAGGCCTCTTCCCTTTTCTTCCACTCCCTGCGATCTTGCGCCCGTCTCATCCAGTCATGACCTCCGTGTTGTCGAATGTCGTCCATCCAGCGTTGCGGTGGTCTGCCACGCCCTCTAGTGTCCGCTCTGGGCCTCCACTCTAAGACTCGTCTTGTCCAGCGACTCTCGTGCATTCTCGCAATGTGTCCTGCCCATGTCCACTTTTTCTTCGCTATGACAGCCATGACGTCTTTCACTTTGGTCTTATTTCGGATCCATTCGTTGCGTTTCCGGTCTCGAAGGGTGATCCCGAGCATCGCTCTCTCCATACCCTTCTGCGCAACTCGAAACTTTTCGACGGACTTCTGTGTAAGAGTCATGGTCTCTGTACCATAGGTCAGCACGGGCATGACACACTGCTCGAAGACCTTGACCTTGAGGTGCAGGGGTATTTTGCCGCGTAATGTCTGCTTATAATGGCTGCTTACTCTCTTAGTAACTACATTAAATTTAAAATGCACAATGACTGTGAAGTTGACAATGACTTTACATTATTTGATACTCGTACTAGAGTAATTTTTTTAGGTGGGTGATAAAATCTACGTACGTTGATATATGTATAAATTATATGTATATTTAAACACAATTTGGTTATTATTATGCCTGAAACGGTGCGTAGCGATGCAAGATAAGATTTTAGATGCATACGAAGAAGCAATCAATAGTGTCCAGCATTTAAAAAAAAAATGTTTGATATTTATTTAAATAAGTATAAGAGTATGAGTATGAAGTCTCTCTATGAGTACATACATACATACATACATAAACTCACGCCTTTATTCCCAGAGTGGGGTAGGCAGAGCTACAGAATTACCAACAACTCTAAAAACTTGTTGATAATTCTGTAACCACATTTTGCACACTTAGGCTAAGATAAGATAGGGCTCTATGATTATGAGGCCTCAATTGTAAAAGTAAAAAAAAATAACTTCACATTCCCGAAGGGCTAATTGCCCAGGGATAGGAACCCCGCCACGCGGAGCTCCGTCGACGTTGCTAAGACACACATTTAGATGAAAAAACCAATGTGTTAATTTAGCTATTCGGACTTTTAGAGATAAAACGATCAGGGGGCCTAATATGGCTGCGTTTACCGAGTGTCAAATTTTTGGTAAAGCATCCGTCACCTTCTGACACGTAAATAAGTACACGTGTCAAAAAGTGACGGATGCTTTACCCACAGTTGACACGCGATATAGAGGCAGCCCTAGGCCCGCTGGTCGTATTACGATCTAGTCATGTCGAGATGCGGAAGGAAAGCTACTATCCCGAATTTAACATTCTCTGTGGTGCGTTATCATGCCATTACCAAAATAGTATATCGCCTCCCTTCCTCCAGCTTCAATCCCAAAAATATTAACACCGTTTTAAACGTGCCTACTCAATAGACGCCGGCTTGTTTACGTCCCGCTATCGATCCGAACACCAGATAACTTTTACGGCGGCGGAACTTCTCAAGTGTGATTTATTCCCGAGATAAAGATTCTCGGCGATTCACTCGCTATTCTATTAAAGTTCAACCGTTGAACGATTTGTTGGGGATGCTAATTTTATGCATAGTCGGTGATGGTGTTAACAAAGGAATTGGTTTTGTACAGAGTTGCTCTTTTGAATTGATTTCGTTGAAACAAAAAAGTTAACGTGTTCAGAGGATCTATTTTTTCTCGGTAAAATCGGGTGCAGACTCGTGGTCACCCCAGTTTGTCACCCCAGTGCCTTTCGACGGAGCCCTGCCTATGGCAGGGCTCCTATTTCTGAGCGATTTGCCCTTCGGGCATCTTAAGATACCTAACGAACCTAACCTACCTACTTTTGCGGAATAAAAATTATTTCTGACGAATAACCGACTAAAGCGAATAGCACTGGGGTGACAAACTGGTGTGACCACGAGTCATCCGCTGGTAAACGTATTGATTATGAGGGGTTGCGACCCGTCGCATACTTCCTCGTGGTCCTACTAATTTGTCCTACTAGTCAAAAAGTGAACCTAGATTTGATCACTAAATACTAATTGTGGTTGTAAAAGTAGGTAGGTTAGGTTCGTTAGGTAGCTTCAGATGCCCGAAGGGCAAAACCACTTAGAAGCAGGAGCTCCGCCCTTGGGCGGGGCTCCGTCGAAAGTCAGTAGGACAAAAATAGTAGGACCACAAGGAAACGGCCGACCCGTCGTTGTCCCACTACTTTATTCCACTGCTCTTTTTGACGGAGCTTAGGGCTCCTGTTTCTGGGCGGTTTGCCCTTCGGGCATTTAAAGATACCTAACTGGAATTGTGGATAGTAAATAAATGATTTTATAATATGATCTAGTTTTATAATATGTAGTAGGTAGTATAGTTTTGTAATATGTGTAATGTTTTGTTTTGTTTTGTGTAATGTTTTGTTGTGTAATGTTGAGTTATTTTTTAATTATTTTATGACAAAAATGGTGTTCGACTTAACAGGGCCGGTATATACGGTTGTAAAAAGGCCCTTTAAAAAAAAAATTAAAAAAAAATTATAATATGATCGGGCATGTCAGTGAGATTCGCACATTAAAAAAACACCTTTCGTTTAAGTTATGAAAGTACATAGGTATCATCAAGTTTTACAAAAATAGAATCCATTACAAAAAACTGGTACAGTCTGTGAGCACTTCTTATCTACAAGGTATTTCGGGTTTGTACTTCTCTCTCACTAGCTCTTAGTAAGCATAAGAGAGCGAGTGAGAGACGAGTATAAACCCTCGGAGTTTTATTTTCTTTTTTACAATGCTGAGTCTGGTTGCCGCCATTTTGAATTTTGATTACTGTCATATCTTAAGCAACACTTACACGATTAAGACAGATCAATTGACAGAAGAATTATCAAAATCGGCCTCCGCGTTTAGTTTCTAGAGCGCCATTGAGGACCAAACATACATACATACAAACATGTATAAAGGCTGATAACCACATTACCCTCCCTTCAGCAGTCGGATAATAAAATGTTCAGCATTAAACAGTTAATAGTTCCCCTAAGCTGCACAAACTCCCTTTACTTCTCTAGAGTTTGTCACCGCATCTATCTTTATCTCGACAAGCAAGTATAAACGAGATAGACGATAGTGTTTAGAATGCAGGTCACGCGTTTAAACTTTGTTCAGTTCGCGCCATATTTCATGAAACAATTTAAGATCAGACGCTTCACATACCGATGCGATGTGACAGCGTTTAACTGTGATGGTTGATGGTATTGAAATGTTTCAATCATTAGTTCCTTGGCAAGAAAGAGCGAGTCCCATTTGTTCCATAGAACATGACGTCATCGGACAAAATGTGACTTATTTTTCCCACTATGTTCTATGGAACTACCTACTAGCATTTAACCCGACTTTTTTTATTAGTGACGACATAGAACAAAATAGGAATTTATTTTTCCAAAATTGTTCTATGGAACATGACGAAAGAAGTGAGTACCCTGCGACTGCTGCTCTCTCAAAATCCATTATGGTGCGTTTCGGCATTCTAATTTATGTCGTTGAGTAACAATCTAATCATCAATAATCATCAATTCAATAAGACAAGTGCTAGCAAATCACTCTCGAGTGGCCAGTTTACATCAAGAAGTTTACATACATAGTTTGTTCCATGGAACAATTTGAGACCAAAAAGTACAAACTGTTCTATATAGTACAAATAGGGATAATATTTTCTTAAATTGTTCTATTACGTCATATTCTATGGAACGAATGGGACTCACTCGCAAGAAACAAAAGCGAAGGAAAAGTCGCAATAGTACCATCAGTTTTTGCAAAGGAACAAAGGCGAAAAAAAGGCTTCTTCTGAAGGAATTAGTGCAAAAAAAAAACGAAATAGTTCCTTCGATGGAACATCCAAAGGAACTACCGCGAATAATCCGTTTAATCATTGGCATCACCAGATATACTAGCTATTGCCACCTTGAGATAGTTTATGATGCCAATAATTAGTGGAGAGCCTGCGTCTGCCCGGAGCTTAATTTCAAATATTGAGATCGGTATCTCAACACATAAGCATCGTTCACACCAAACGTACACCACGAAAGCTCATAGTCTGTATTATAGCGTATATTCGGTTCGGTGTGAACGAGAAGTAAAAGCGATAAACTGCGTAACGCGCTCAGTCAGCGGCGGACAATACGTTTGGTATGAACGATGCGGCCGTTTCCTCGTGGTCCTACTATTTTTGTCCTACTGACTTTCGACGGAGCTCCTGCTTCTAAGTGGTTTTGCCCTTCGGGCATCTGAAGATACCTAACGAACCTAACCTACCTACTTTTACAACCACAATTAGCATTTATTGATCAAATCTAGGTTCACTTTTTGACTAGTAGGACAAATTAGTACGAGGAAGTATGCAACGATGCCATAGCCTCTAATAAAAAACATGCCAAAATCCTGGTACCTCATTAATCCTCGAACAAAACCCGGGCAAGTGGCAACTAATCGCGCCGATCGAGCACCCTCCGCCGAGGGCCCTCCAGACAGTGGCCCTCTGCACCTTTTTAATGACTTCCCTGCACGTGCCGAAGTGGGTCAAGGTTAGGAAGAGTTTTACACGATTTATTTTGAGGCAGATTTATTTACTTATTGGCAGCGAAAGTAATAACAATTAGCAGCTAATTTTCTAAGGATGTACACCACCTTGAAACAAGAGTTTAAATTTTGAAATAATTTTTGATCCAATTCCAACTGTACTGACAACTGACGGAGCGGGCGAGGCCCTGTTTTTGGGCGGTTTTAACGACACTACCCAAACTATTTCGGATTAAGTTGTAAGTACTGTCAACACGAAAAAGTTTTGGAACATAATTCTTCGTTTATGTTCGTAAACTTTGTGTAAGTAAATCATGAAATTAAAAAAACGGCCAGCAGAAAAGTAACTCTTTGTTTTTTAATCAAAGCAAACCTTAAAAAACGACCAAAAATAAATAACCCGGTTTCCTTCGTTACCCGTGTATTACTACCCATTTTACTACCAGTAGTAACAAGGGTATTTTTTTTTGCCCGTGCTACCACTAACTGCTCTGGTAGTTACACGGGACATTTTTTATTTCCTATATTACTACTGCCCTAATAATAATAATGATAATTCAGAGGATTTTTTTTCACGGTTTCTTAACCAGTTATTAAACAACTTTTTTTTCCATTTTCATAACCAGAAACTAGGTAGGTTTAGGTTATGTTAGTTTTGCAGCAGGCCCGGAGGGCCAAACCACCCAGAAATAGGAGGTCCGCGTGAGCGGAGCTCCGTCAACACTGTCTAATTGATTTGAAGTTTGAGTGGTGTATAGCGGTACCTACCCAAGCAGCAAAAATACGTTCTTTAATGATCGAGACAACGTTTCTTATTCAGTCTTATCGGATTAAATATTGTCATATAAACATCATATACACGTTTATATAACGCGATTTGGGCGCACTTTACTCGACTTATTGGTCGTATACACATCGCATAATTATCATATAACTATCCAGTATGTCATATAGAAGTGGTAACGTTGACTTCTATAACACTCGATTGTTCAATGAATGCATGTTATATGATTGTTACATGTCTACTGAATCGAATAACCGCAAATAAAATGACCATATTGCCGCATAATAGTGATTTATATCACTATGGAAGCTTTTAATATGACTAGTTAGTCCCTTAGACGCAATTTTCATGACAATTACATGATCTATGGATCATATTAGAGCGGATTATGTGTCTTTAAGCCTGAACAACCAAATGAGTATACGCGTATATATTTACTTGTATTCTTCGGAGGAAATAATTGCTGGTAAGTATTTAAGTTTCATGTTTTCTACTATTATTTTGGTAATTAATGTTAAGAGCATATAAACGTTAAGCATAGTCATATTCATAAACGGTTACCAGTTTATCGACTAAGTTTTACTAGTGTTATGTTTAATTTTAATGCCCCCTTTTTATTTTCTCAATTTAAATACTATTTATTTAAAAATAATATGTGGTATCAATTTAATTGTTTGTTATTCGACACATAAGTTTCGTTCATTACAACTATTCATCTAAATGGTTGTGTAATAGTTACTTATTCAGCTAACCTGACGCCATTATAGTTCGTTTTAGGGTTCTCTAAGGTTAGCTCAAAACTCATTTTTACTATCTAAGAACAATAAACTTATTTTGAATTAAGAGTGTGTAAGAACCTAACTGTGAATTTAATAAATTACTTAGTATTCTTTTCGCGTTCGCGTGCGTATTTATCCAGTAGTAGGTATCTATGTATTTATGCCGATAGGTACGTAAACCTTTATATGTACGTTTTTTTGGTGAGTTAAGTAAGGACTTCCTATCTACCTTAGGTATATTAATTGATAATAATAGCGTTAAATAGGTGTCGTTGGAGGTTCGGTGTGAGAGACGCGTAGTTTCTTTTATTTAATATGTCGCAAAGTTCTTTTAGCGCGCTATGTGAAATATTGTTATCCAAAGCCCATTTTGTAATTTCAGTGCGGCATTCAACGTTACTGAGATGTTCATTAAAATCACCACTATGCTCTGAATTAGTATCTATTGATGTGGTAACAGAATTTGACGTAGCGTTATGTTCTTCACTTGTATATTGAAATTCATTTAAAAAAATATTTTCTACTGAACCCCTTTCTGTCACAATATCATTTGTCACTTGACTTTCCGGACCAAAGCGAGAAGATTCGATGGTCTCGACCCGAGATATTGTACTTCTATGCTTTTTTGTCACTTTCCTCCTTTAACCACCGCTTCTTTTAAACTTTAACCACTTTTCCCCATTCCATTTTTATTAATAAATTTAATGATTTGCTTCATGCAGTTAAGGAAAAAAGTTGACTAAAAGTAATGATGGCGACAGTAATATGAAATTTCAGTCATATAATTGCGATTAATAGATATTAATACTCGATTAAGAACAACTACAACACCGTTACTCGACCTGCCATATAAAAGTTTAGTAAAAGAATTTTACACCACCAATGAATCGACTAAGATTTGTATACGAGTTTCTTATATAGGCGATGTTAAATCGATTAGACGTTATATAATATAAGGATTTGAGTTGCCGTTTACTCGTGATTTTAAATGACCAAAAATATTGCCATTTATTGCTTAGTTAAATGCTTATATATATAATATTGCTGTATTTGTATAAGTTCTGCTTTTATAACCTCATAGTCCTGTAATAGCAACCTATAACACTTTTATATGATTTGTTTTAATTGGTCGAATAAAGGCCATATTAAAGGATTTTACATGCCCGATGTGTCATTTAAAAGCATTAGAAATGCAGTTATGTCACTATCCCTTATACGACTAGATCGTTATGTACAAAAACCGTGTAAACGTCTACTCGACTTCTCTACATGCCTTAATGGTTCTGTCGTTAAAATAAGATAAGATCGTTAAGATCGGATAAAACACTATAATGTGATTAATTGGAATACAATCGCTTTTATACGACTGTTATACTATAGCATTATATAAGTTGCGGTTATACTACTTTTAAAAGATCTTGAATCATGTAATTTGCGGTTATCGAACTCAAAGATCTCAAATCATATAAGCATAAAACTATAGGACTACTTTGCTGCTTGGGTAGGTTCTGGTTATGAAAATGGAAAAAAAGTCTTGTTTAATAACTGGTTATGCAACAGTGAAAAAAAATCCTTATTCATAACCAGTTATGAAACCTTGGTTATGAAAGTGGACGAAAGGCTGACATGAATACGATAATTTTCGGTAGGTACAAACAAAAAAATCTTACTCTTCCTTTTATACAGTCGGCTCAAAAACAAAAGTGGACCAACCTTTATGTACTTCTTCCGATGATGTGATACCACGAGAAAACGTTTTGTAGTAATAAATATTCGCACAACAATCATTTATCCATCAAATGTCAGTCAAAGGTCGGAACAAATTATTGTCAGTGTTATTTGATTTTTGTTACATTTTCAAACTTCAAAACTAAAATAATAAAAAGGATTTCCCGTAAAAGAGGTGGATCATCAATAGGGTCTTAGTCTAAAACCTCCAAAACTTTTTCGGGTTGACAGTACAACTTAATCCGAAATAGTTTGGGTAGTGTCGTTAATAGTAAACGGCACTATTGGTAGTGCGGCTGGTAGTGTCCTTGCCAAAAAATGGACGAACCTAACCAACCTACTTTTACAATCACAATTAAGAGTAAAATTGGGAGTTCGAATCGGTGCAACTTTTATGCGGTGTGACCTAAGAGGTAGGTTTAATTGTTCATGTTTTGACAAGCCTTAAGGGCTGGAGCTTTTAGAAACAGGAGCTCCGCGAAAGCGGTGCTCCCGACTCCTAGGCTGTAACTAATTAAAAGTGGCTCAGGATAACTTGACCCTAAATTTTTTTTGTTCTCTTCCTATGTCGTCCCCATTTCCACATTCTCCACTGGCCCGATGCGGCCACATTCCTACTTTGTCATCTTCTTAACTTGTCCTCATTGTTAAATGGTCTACTGTCTTTAATATAGAAATAATAGACCAATATAGAAATATAGCCTAAATAAGAAGTTGTCGAAATAGCAATGTGAACAAGTTAGGAAGATGACAATTTGGGAAATGTATGCAGACGACATGGAATTTTGGACGACCTAAGAAGGTGACAATAAAGGAATGTTGGTTAAGTCATCTTAAGCCTTAAAATTGACCGGTTTAAGCAGTTAATATGAATGATCAAACTTAATAAGACTGGGTGCCATAAAAGGAAAGAAAGTTATGATAAATAAAATTATTTTTACAAAATAAGTTTTATTTATCAACTTATAAGTTACAACTTGCACATTACTTAATCTAATTCATCTTAAGTACTTAGTTA
Source organism: Acleris laterana (assembly GCA_963966035.1). Classification (NCBI taxonomy): domain Eukaryota; kingdom Metazoa; phylum Arthropoda; class Insecta; order Lepidoptera; family Tortricidae; genus Acleris; species Acleris laterana. The sequence continues at coordinate 2,748,512 of OZ014456.1, read as the reverse complement.
TTTTTATAATGATCTCAATACCCTTACCTTTAATATGGCTGGCTTACAAACTCAGCTAGTACACTTTTAAACTATAATTATTATGCGTGGCTCATACGGACAAGCCATTAACCAAATTTAAAACTCCGTCGGTTAACCAGCGAGGTCCTCCTGTTCCTTCTCCCTCTGACGCACGGCGACGGCCGTCTCCACGAGGAGATAGAGACACTTGAATTGATCACGTTCCCTCTCCCCCTCTTTTTCTGCCGGCACCACCTAAAGTAACGATCCCTCTTTTAGCCTCTACCCAAAAACGTTTGATGAATGTTTACGGTTTTGACATTTTGTCAGAATATTACAGTCACCTGCAGCATAATTGTCAACTTGGTATGGGTAATATTGATCTGGCAAAAACAACAATCAAAACCGCAACAAAGTAATTGAAATAACCTTACGCTAACTCCGGTGGTGCCGGCATTAAAACACCCATTGTCATAAAACACAACCATTAGTAAAATAATTTATTTACAACCAATCTACGACAACTTTACAAGGACTTACGCTACACAAGTAATACCTGCTATGTATAATTCTCTTACCAATAAAGTGTTTTAACACCGACGTCCATCTCGGTCCTGTATTTGACTCGAGGCGTGCTGCAGACATACTATAGGGTAATCTTACATAATTGCTACAACATTTGAGGTATCTCAAAAACCAAGGTCGAATTCATAATTTACCCGTCTCAAATCCAATACAGGGCTATACACAGAAAAAAGACAATTGTCCAAATTACCAATTCTACGAGGCTCAGAATGACTTCACCTACATTCCTTTTTTGTCACCTTCCTATGTCGTCCACAATTCCATATGGTCCACTTTCCTGATTCGTCCACATTCCTATTTTGTTAACATCTTAACTTTGATCCCATTGTGATGCAGCCGAGCGTGATAAGTTGTCAAAAAAGCAATGTGAACAAGTATGCA